>JAGXJF010005877.1:0-256279 GCA_019208055.1 Stipa capillata | reverse complement strand
CAAACACGGCTTTTCTCCCCCTGTAGTATATAACTTCTCACAGTAAAAGTTACCCTAGCCCAGGTGTCTCTGACAAACCTGGCACTGGGATTAAACTGCAGATTCTTGATAGCTACTAGAGTGAATAGGCCCGCTATGCCGCGCCGGCCTTTGTTGCCACTCATTCGAAGTTCCGTATGAATTATCAAGGAAAATACGGGAAGTTAAACAATTGGTCACTATTAAAGTGGCATTTTCACGACAGAATCATTCCAAGTACAACTGGATGTATCAATCATGTGTTTAACCCAAAAATACCAATGGCATTAATCTAAGTATACACATTTGGTATGTACGCTGAACGACATAATGATGAAAATACATCAATAGGAGTCTCAATATATCCGTACATTCCGAAAAGCAAATTTCAAGGCTCCCTTGCCACCAGGACTGTCAATCCATAATCCATTCACCTGCAGAAGGTATATAGACGATGAGCAATACATCAGAAATGCAATCACAGTAAGCTAGGAAATATTTCCTCTATTTGACTATCTATCTGTACCCACCATGCGCACAGATAAAGAAAACACTAAATCTAAGAAAAAGTAAATAAGAAATGATCATACATACTCATATTAAATAACATAAGACAATTATCTAATCACTCCTAAAACATTTTAATAGGAGTATAGAGTGGAGAAAACATAATAATTATCCCAAGTTGAGGATAGATATAGTAAAATAGAGGGAGTATCATATAATTCCACAAGACAACGGAATAACATATACATAATTATAGACAAAAACTGAAACCATTAAGTCTAGCTTTAGATTGTGAAAAGTGAGTTTTTTCTCAGATTACAGTAGAGAGTTAACCCCACAAGCATGGAGAGAAAAAAGTTGTTGCTATGTTTCTTAGATAAATATACCAGAATGGAGTAACAATAGATACCAAGTCATATATGTTTGCCAAAAATGAGTCTATGCTATCTCATCTTGTGCTTTCCGGCTGTACAAGTCCTCTTAATATGTGGCCTCAATGTTACAATTTTGTCTTTAATTAAGCACACAACATAAAACTCTAAAGTTGGGTTCACAAGGGTTTCTAAACCATTTCGCTACAGAGATTTCAGGAAACATAGCACCGAGTGTGTATTAGAAACTGAAGCATACTTCAGAAAGAAAAACAACCTTATGTTGCCATAAAATATGAGCCTTGGGCAAAACTAGAATGGAACATGAACCGTGACTGTATGCAGTAAACCCCTGAATCAAGTCTATATTGAGCAAAAGATGTAGTACTTTGCCCTTATATGTAAAATTCACTCCGAAGCCAACTTTAACAGTCTGCCCACTTTTCTTGCTCATTCTCTAGTAGAAGATCTTGATAAGGAGGGATCATCCAAGTGTAAACCAATATTCTAAGAGGCATTCAATATATAATTCCATATGAAGCTTGGAGCATACCAAACCATATATAAATTGCTACGTTATATTGTGCTCTATTTAGGTAATAGAAACACATAGTCCATGTCTATGCACTTGAAAACAATATGAAAATAATGACAATGTATTAAAACGTACAACTGTGGTTAAGTTATGACAGAAAATGGCACCGCAGATCAATTCATCTATAGTTGTTGGAACCACCCATGCCTTTTCCAAGTTTTCATCCTGATGATGAGTAATACGCTATACCATATATGAGATGGTACCCGTGTACAATTCCCTGGATTCCCGGACCAGATGAAGTACCCGCTCAGGGTTCTAGGAGGCAAGGGGATCTCCCGTAAGTATCCCGGAGATCTTTTAAGTTAGGAAGTCTATCCCTACGTTTAAGAAAGACATAGTTCAACCTGGAGATGAGTCTATATCTCCCACGACTCAAATGACTCTCTATAAAAGGACCCCGTAACCCTGCAGAAAGAGGGGAGCCGAAGAGACAACAAGCCTACAGGAGCCTTCGGCCGTTTGAGCCCTAACCTCTTCAAAGCCTCAATCCGAATCCCGACTTCCCGGAGAAGATCTGTCGCCTTCAGGAAGTTGAGCCCCAGCAGACCTACTAAAGGAGATCCCTGACTAGGATTAGATCCCATCTAGGCTAGACATTGACAAATCATTGTAAGCTACTCGATATTCAATATGTACCAACAGGACGTAGGGTTATTATCCAAAGGGAGGCCCGAACCTATATAAAAATCCTTGTCCATATTTTCCGATGCTGCTAGATGACGGCCCCAGGGGTTCCTACCCTTCAACAAATCTTCTGCTCATGACAACCGCAAGATCGGTGGTTTACCAATCGTCGATAGATGGCACTGACCGTAGGGACCTCTTCGGTCGATTCCATCGAAACAACGTTGGAACCATGCAAGAGCCAACAAGGTTCATGCAACAAACTGGCTTCTTGGATCAAGGCTTCTATGATGACTTTGCCTGCCTATCCGACTCGGAACCGACAGCCAATTGCGTGGATCTCGGAGATTATTCCCCTGAGGAGAATTCAGATAGAGAGGCGAACCGCTTCATAGCCGAATGTGCCAGGGCTTTCAGTGGTAAGTTTGGATCTCCTGACAAAATCAGGACAGATGCCGCAAGCCCGATGTCGGGATTGTCACAAACGGCTTCCGATTAGTTACCTGGTCAAGATTGAACCCTCGAGATCTCTCCTAACAGAGAAGACTTAATGGATCTGGAGTACTCATCGAGTAAGGCCGACACCCGGGTAGTCCTTGCTATTGAGGACAGCCAGAGAGACCTAGTCGACCCGGCATGGAACGATGGTGCGTCCGATCCATGACAAAATACTAGAGATCTCCCACGAGAAAAATCACCGGTTACACCATGAGGTAACATCATCAAGCCGGTAGATCCAAACACTTTCCAACCAGAAGGAGAAGTGTACGCATCATGAATTGCTCGAAGGCTCTCCGAAGTCCGTAACCTACTTTCACGCCCTCTGGCAACTGATCTTGCTACCCCCGATGGAGAACGATGGTTACAACAGTTAGGGGCAGAACTGCAACAAGCTCTAGCACAAGTGAAATCTTTTCGATTGATATCTGTTACCAATAGTTCCAGTCGTAGAAGGACTCCTCCACGCATATTCAGAGAAGAATCAGATCAAGAAGGACGGTACGTCAAGAGGGACGACATCCCAAAAATAGACATAATCGGGAAGCTGACCGGTCTGGTTGAGGATACCACCCTACGTCTGTACCTAACAGCCATAACTGAGACCTACATGAAGAACTCGATCGATGCAGGTACTCAAAAGCTCAGCGAGGATGTTCCCCAGCTCGGAATGCCCCGAAACGCCGAAGCCAAAGTCAGGAGCTATCTCCCACTCTGGACAGCAGAGAATTTACACCTTCCCGGAAAACCATCAATGGGTGCCAAGCCTTCACGCAAGAACTTTGATGCGTACGATGGCCATCCCGATTCAAGCCTGGATCAATGGAAACGTACGACAGCACCACGAACCCATCGAAATTTCTACAGATTTACAATACGGCCATCGAAGCTATGGGAGGTAACAAGAAGGTCATGACCAACTACCTCGTGACCGCCTTGAAAGGGGCAGCGAGGACATGGTTGACGAATCTCCCTCTAGGAATAATCCATTCATGGGATCAGCTATGCATTATGTTCCTAGGGAACTTCCAGGGCACGTACGCTCGTTCGGGCAAGATTGATGACCTCTTCCGACTCACTCAGTAGAAGGGTAAAACTCTATGCTAATTCACCAAACGCTTTAGTGCCATCCGCAACACTATACCGGAGGTAACCGATTCTGATGTAATACGTGCTTTTATCCGTGGTGGTAGGAACAAAAGATGTACACAGGACCTGGTCATGCATGCTCTGAGAATGGTAGCACAGCTGATGGACATCGTCGAGAAGGCTGCCAATGCCGAAGAGACAATGTTATACATCAAGGAACAAGAGCACAGAGCACCCCGATCTCCTCTCAGAGCGGAGGGCAACTCATCAAAGAGCAAGCGCAAGAAAAAGCCCATCGAGGGAAACAAGGAGAAAAGACCAAAGACTAACGAGGTAATGGCCAACCTTCCCGAGAAGCACACCTGACAACCCCGCTCCAGAGACAAGCAGTCGGCTCCTACCGAGAAGACAGGTAAGAATTGGTGCGACTTCCACCAAACTGACTCACACAATCTCTGTCAATGTCGACTATTCAAGAAGGATTCCGACGACAACTCAGGCCGCAAACCATTCCAGGGAGAAGAACGAGCAATCGACCACATGTTTCGGGGCTCAGCTTCTTACGAGTCAAAAAGGCAGTACAAGACCATTGCCCGAGAAGTCCTGGCAACAGTCCCACAAACTTTTCGCACATTCAAGTGGTCGGACGTTCAGATTTCTTTTGACCAGAATGACTGTCCCAAGAGCCATGTCTGACCAGGACGGTACCTGATCGTTGTTGAACCAATGATTAACAACTGCAGAACAGCCCAGGTACTCATAGACGGAGGAAGCTCACTGAATATCCTTTTCGCAAGTGCCCTCGACATGATGCAGATTCCGTGTTCGTCCATCAAATCGGTAACTTAGGCTTTCCACGGCATTCTGCCCGGCTCCTCAGCCACTTCGATTGGTCAGATCACTTTCCCCGTGACTTTCGGGAAACCAGAAAACTTTCGGACAGAAAGAATCCTTTTCGATGTAGTCAACTTTGAGACGGCATACAACACCATCTTAGGACGACCGACCCTCGCTAAGTTTATGTCAGCTACTCACTATGCTTACCAGTGTATGAAGATGCCAGGGCCGAAAGGGGTCATCACGATGAAGGGCTCCACCTAGAACTCGTTGCTTTGCGATAAGCGTAGTCTGGATCTTGCAGAACAATTCCAAGGAGGCGAGGAAGACAACCACCCCATGCCCAAAATGACTGTGAAGACCCATGGCAAGGTGAAACCTGTTCCACTAGACCCGGCGGAGCCATCCAAGTCTGTCCGGATCGGCTCCAACCAGAGTCCAAAATAGGAACTCGAGCTCATCACCTTCCTTCGGGTTAATTCGGATGTTTTTGTATGACAACCGTCTGACGTTCCTAGAATCCCCAGGGAGGTGATCGAGCATAGGTTGGCAGTTTGCCCCAACGCCAAACCTGTTAAACAAAAGCTCCGGTGGTTCGCTCCCGACAGGAAAGAAGCCATCAAAGTAGAAATCGAAAAGCTCTTGAAGGCAGGATTCATCCGAGAAGTTGAGCACCCAGAGTGGTTAGCTAACCCCGTTATGGCTAAAAAAAGCCAACAGAAAATAGCGAATGTGCGTCGACTTCACGGATCTCAATAAGGCGTGGCCCAAGGATGATTTTCCTTTACCTAGAATAAAGCAAATAGTAGACACCAGATGTGACTATCTAAGCCTTCTCGATGCCTACTCTGATTATCACTAGATAAGCATGTGTCGGGAAAATGAGGAGAAAACTTCTTTTGTAACTCCTTTCGGTGTATTTTGCTATTGGAAAATGCCTTTCGGACTAAAAAACGTGGGTGCGACATACCAATGAGGTATGCAGCTCGCCCCAATAGCCAACTTGGGCGTAATATTGAAGCCTACATAGACGACCTTATCATGAAAACAAATAAGAAAGAAGACCTGCTCCCAGACCTTCTCGAGACTTTCACGAACCTACGGAAGAACTGGATCATGTTAAACCCTGAAAAATGTGCATTCGGGGTTGACGCTGGAAAACTACTTGGTTCCTGGTCCCACACTGGAGAATCGAAGCAAAACCCGATAAGATACGAGTTATCACAGAGATGAAATCTCCAAAATCCATCCAAGATATCCAAAGACTCACGGGTTGCATGGCAGCCATGAGTCGATTCATATCCCGATTAGGAGACCGAGGGAGTCCTTTCTTCAAACACCTACGACAACATAATGGCTTCAAGTGGATGGAGGAATTAGAAAAGACTTTTCAAGAACTCAAGAAATATTTCACACCCCCCTGTGTTGGTCGCTCCCAACCCTGAGGAAGAATTGCTACTCTACATAGCAGCCAGACCACAAGCAGTAAGCGGCGTACTAGTGGTGGAACGTGAAGCCCCAGGGCAACGCGAGAAGATACAAAGACCTGTGTCCTACATCAGCGAAGTCCTTCATGGCCCAAAGAATGCTATGCCCAAGTACAAAAACTTCTCTACACGGTACTAACGGTCTCTTGCAAACTCCAGCATTACTTCCAAGCTCACAAGATCACAGTCCCATCCACCTACCTAGTCAGAGAAATTCTTCGCAACCGAGACACCATCGGACGGATCACGAAGTGGGCCATTGAGCTAGGAGAGTTTGACATCCACTACACTCCCGCATGGCGGTCAAATCTCACGTACTCGCCGATTCTCTTGTCGAGTGGCCCGAGCCCAACCATCAAGGCAGTCCGCTGTTTGAGAACACAGAAATATGGACCTTACACCTCAATGGCTCCTTAACCATCGAAGGCACGGGGCGGGGATAATTCTGACGTCACCAATAAGAGAATGCCTGTAGTACGTACTGCAAATTGACTTCCTGGCCACGAATAATGTGGCCGAGTACGAAGGTTTGCTAGCTGGTCTTTGAATCGCTTCTGCACTTAATATCCGTCACCTACTCGATAATGGGGACTCACAGTTGGTCGTGAAGCAAGTGTGCAAGGAGTACCAGAATTCTGACCGAACCATGGCAGCTTACTTAGCGTAGGTGAGGAAGCTAGAGAAGAAATTCATCAGACTCGAAATACGGTACATCTCAAGGAAGGATAACTGCCAAGCCGACAGTCTTACCCGTCTGGCATCTTCATGATCTCCATGCCCACCTAAGACCTTTGTATAAAGGCTCTCGATACCGTCCATAGCTTCCACGGATGACAAGTCCAACAAAACTACGGCCGAAGAAGTGGTGGACCACGGGTCCAGAGGCCACTTAAGGACGTCACCAGGTATTGACACTCCAAGGGGGTCGTGGGTTGACTCGTCGCCCCCTTTGATGCTGAAGACTTGTGGATAGAATCTATCCGTATGTACCTTCTTAATCGAACAATTCCCAATGACGATGCGCTAGTCGAGCAGATTGTCCAATGCACCAAGATGTATTCCCTGGTTGACGGAGCCCTCTATCATCGTGGAGCTAATAGAGTGCTTATGCGGTGCATCACTTGGACGTAGAGTAAAGAACTACTCGATGAAATCCATGGAGGGGTGTGCGAGGCACATGCATCTTTCTGAACCCTAGTCGAAAAAGCCTTTAGAGAAGGATTCTACTGGCTGATAGCTCTCTGTGACGCGAGCAAGTTGGTGAAATGATGCCGTCAGTGCCAGTTCCACAGCAGGTGCATTCACCAATCGCCCAAGTGATGCAGACGATTCCTTTGTCGTGGCCCTTCATGACATGGGACCTGAATATTCTGGGGCCCTTCCCGGTTTCACCCTGGTGCTACAAGTTCCTATTCATCACAATAGATACCTCCACCAAATGGATTGAGGTTGAACCAGTCACAAAGATCACATCGGAAGCCACCAAGCCCTTTATCATGAAATGTGTCATTATAAGATTCGACGTTCTGAATAGGATCATCACTGATAACGGTACTCAGTTTTCTAGCGTAGACTTCATCGAATACTGTGAAGGACTTGGCACCAAGATTTTCTATGCTTCTTTAGCTATCCACAGAGTAAGGGCCAAGTCGAGCGTGCCAACAGCCTCATTCTACAAGGCATGAAGACCCGTGTTTTCGATTGACTGTTAGGCTACGCTAAGACTTGGGTTCATGAGTTGCCACGGTACTCTAGGCCCTCCGAACCATAGCTAGTCGGGCCACAGGCGAAATGCCCTTCTTTCTGGTTTATAGGGCCAAAGCCATGCTTCCTTGTGAACTAAAACTCAAATCCCCTTGAGTTGAACTTTAAGCTGAGAAGAAGAAACCCTCTGACAAGAGGATGACCTCAACTACATTGAGGAATGACACACTCAAGCACTGACGAGATCGGCCAAATACCAGCAAGACCTCCGGCGCTATTACGAACGACACATCCGGGGATGATCCCTGCAAGTTGGGGACCTGGTTCTACGACTTGAGTAGAACTGGAGTGTCGCGGGGTGTTCGCGGCAATATCCATTTGTTATAGGATCGTCGGGGATGCGTGTATGGAAGATCTAGGCGGTGCACACAAGAACTTTTACCCAGGTTCAGGCTCTCCAAATATGGAGATAATACCCTACTCCTGCTGAATGTATTTGATGTCTTGCGTGAAAAAGGGAGTACAATAGGAATGAGAGAACGTAAGGTCTAGAGTCTAGCCCCCTTCTGCATGGAGGGCTCGGCCTTATATAGGCCTGCGCATCAGCCGACTCGGTCATTCGGCTGAACTACAGTTACTGTCCTAATTAACTGACATTTATATCTGGTAACCGTCCGAGTAACACCAGTCTTCATGCCGGCTGAAACGTATGCCTTGATGAGTTGTAACGCCTGTCTTAATGGCACCCAGACGTTGTACCATGGCAGGCTGTTCTTGGGCCTTCGTCCGAATAGGCCTTTGCGAAGTTGTTGGGCCTGCACCCGAGTGGGCCTTGCCAGGCTTGCTGGGCCGACTCGAGTCATTGGGCCTACCCGGTTGGGCTTCCCTCGTCAGTAGCCCCCGAGTACTTCGAGGTCTTGACACGGATGCCGAGTGGCGAGCTAGTCGTTTGTGCCCGAATTGCGAGTGGAGAGACCTTGATGGACTCCTGCAATACCTGAAAAGTAGGTTAAATATGTGCTAAGTATTAAGAACTCAATGATACCCGCATTTTCCGACTGAGGAAATCGGCTTGTGGCCTTCCGGGAGGCGTATCATGAATTCCGAGTGAATCCGAAGTAACGTCTGGCTTATCCGAATGAACGGTTACCATCTTGTGCCCGCAGGGGGGACGCCCTCGATTTTCAACTTCGGAACCGAGTCCTCAAACTCCGACACTGATCCCTGAATTCGTGAGCCATTTTGCGCCGCTGTGGCATTCGGCTCAGATTCAAGGATCCTGTTATTCCGCTGTGGATGCCGGATTCGTCCTTAGCTTGGGTGTTGCCGAGTGACCTGGAAACCCTGTTGGGTCGGTCATCAGCACCCTTTTTGCAGAGCTAATCTGCTTCCGAGTTTGGCGGCTTGTGCGCCTCGGAATTACTTGATGAAGTCGGATGATCTGTGACGTGTCCCAGGGGGCTATGCCGACTGTTGAGTCGTCACCCGAGCACACCCGACTCTGATTGAGTCGGACTCGGTTTTAAGCCGACTGGTGCCACAGCATTGTTTTGTCCGAGACGTCGCATCAGCATTTAATGCGCGCAGCCGGTTGGGCAGAGTGTTCGCAGCGCCATGATTTCGCCTCGAGTCACGCGCGAAGCGTGCCCGCGACATGCGCTGCTGCTCTGATTTCGCGCGCCGTCCGAGGCGACGGCTCATCATGTCTGCACTCGAATCACGCAAACGACGCGCGCGAGACGAGGGCTGACGTAATGTTAGCCGGTCACGTCGCCTGGAACTCCGCGTCGTGGCGAAAAAGGCGCCCGAATCCCGCGGGTTCGCGCGCGCGCGGGACGGCGGTTGCCTCGGTAGTTTCCCGCCACGTCGGACGCACGACCGCCGGCGGTTGGACTCCTTTGTCTATAAAAGGGGACCGCGGAGACGTCGACATTCTCATCTGCTTTTGCCTTCGTCTTCCTCGCGTCCAAAGCTCTCGCTTCCAAAGCCCCGCCACCGCACACTCGAGAAGAAACTCGCTCGCCGCCGTCACCCATCATCCGGCGACCATGTCTCGCGTCGCCAGCAAGGGCAAGAAGGTCGTTGCCTCCGCTTCCGCCCCCGCCGCCGACTGGAATAAAGGGGATTGGATCCCCTCGGTCATCATCGACGAGCTCTTGATCGAGTTCGCCCGCAAGGGCATGCTGCCGCCGCGGACTATCAGCAACTGGCGGGCGCCGTACAAGGAGAAGAAGCCCGCTCCAAATGAGCACGAGCGGGTGATGCTCGTTCCGTTCATGGAGCGTGGACTCAAGCTGCCGCCGCACGACTTCTTGCGCGGTTTGCTATTCTTCTACGGTCTGCAGCTTCATCACTTGAGCCCCAATGGCATTCTGCACATCGCGTGTTTCATCACGCTGTGCGAATGTTACTTGGGAACTCAGCCGCACTGGGGACTTTGGAAGAAAATCTTCACTGTCAAGGCGCAGCCCATCAAGGCCGGCGGCCGACTGGCAGTTTGCGGGGGAGTTAGCATTCAAGTCAAACCCGGCACCGGGTACTTCAAGATGCAATTTCCGGACACCATCCGGAAATGGCAGGATGGGTGGTTCTACTGCCCGGACGAACGTACGCCGACTGGCCATGATGGTCTACCCCCATACACTGAAGACCCTCCTGTCTGGGTGAAGCGCTGGAGCACCAAGCCATCCAACGGGGAGATGCCTGAAGTCGACCGGCTCACGAAGAAGATCGCGAGACTCCAGAAGCTGGGTCTCACAGGCCCGGACATCATCGCCACCTGGCTGGTTCGGCGCATCCAGCCCCTTCAAGCCCGGGCGCACCCGATGTGGGAGTACTCGGGCCACCATGACTCGACGAGGGTCTCGTCCGAAGATCTTTCTGATGACAACTTCTTGGAGATCTTGAAGACCTTGACGAAAGAAAGAACAGGGCTCACTCGGTCGCCCCAGGTTCTTCCTTATTCGCGTGCCAACCCGGCCCCGGATGTAAGTAACTTATAATCCGAGTCAGGCTCTTGGTCTTTTTAACTTGCTTGCTTCTTCTAACGCCGAGTTTTTGGTGCTGCAGAACTATCTGAACTTCAACTCCACGCCGCCTCTCCCTGAGCAAGACTCGGCTCCGGCAGCGCTGGAGAATGCCGAAGTCGAAGAGGAAACCCCCGAGGCCGGTAACCAAAACGACCCGGACTCGGATTCCGAGTCCGGAGGGTCGTATGAACTCACCAAGCGGAGCCGCGACGACGGCGCATCCGGATCTCAAGTCCCGGACGCTGGAACGGAGCCGGTTCGAACGGAACCGGCTGCCAAGCGGATCCGGGTTGCCGCTACCGGCCCCACTACGCAGGCTCCGGATCCTGTGCAAGCCACAGCTGCCAGTGGGGGGGCGCCGGCTTCAGCTCCTGCCCAAGCCACGCCTCCCAGCCGAGTGGCGCAGTGTCACGGCCCCGGAATCGCATATGATTAGGGGAACGAACTGTCGCCAAGGACCGAAGGATCCGTCGACCGGGTGGCACGGTACCTGCGCCGTACCCACCACAGTGGAGGGAATCCGACACCCGACCCACATACCATACGCGCCATGCGTCGTATGTATCTATCACCGTGGGTCGAGCCGGCCGGAAGCGACAAGACTTCCCAGAGCCACATACTATTCCATGAGTCCGTGTGAAGGTCTAGAGTCGTCGCCGAACGGTACCGTGCAGAGTAGAGTCGGAGGAGCCCGGCGATTCTACCCACACCCTAACCTAGCTCGAAAGCTAGTGGGTCGCTCGAAAGCCCGGTAGAATGCCCACACCCTGCCTGGCCGGCACAGCATCTCAGCCAGCGGGTCACTCAACCGATTCCCCCTCGACATGGTAACAAACGGTACAACTATAACCCTTCACGGCTAACCCATATACTTCATATGATACACGCAATGTATATGGGCAGCCTGGAGGAACAACTTGAATATCACAACAAAACACTACGAAATAGAACTACGATATTTGTCCACATCGGACTAGCTATTACAATATTGAAAGCATATCCGAGTACGGAGTTTAAGCAACAGCGGAAACAGTAAAGGTGTCCCACAGCGACATGAGAGCCGCTGATTAACAGTTTAACAAAACAGGTTCCCCGAACCAAATAACCAACCAAGGATAAACCAAATGCACTACACATCGTCGAAGAATTCCTCGACCGCTGGCTCACCTGCAATGATCTAGGAAAAGCCCTAGGTGAGTACAAAGTACTCGCAAGACTTAATCGTGCTTGATTAGATGCCCTAAGCATACTAGTATAGCAGGAATTAAACATGATGCGTGAATATACGTAACAAGATCAAATTACATCAACCACTCTCACATCAAAATATGAATATGTCCTACAATCCAACATTTCCAAAATATCTCTACCAGGGGGTGTGATGGCAACCACATGTCACATGTAAGTCTCAATGTACAATATGGGGACACAACGGCCAATATGGGGCACAACGGCCAATATGGGGCACAACGGCCAATATGGGGCACAACGGCCAAAATGGGGCACAACGGCCAAATATGTACATGGACAGGGTTCCATCACCACCACACCTCAAATTTTAATCTCTCGGACCGTCACCGGCAGCCGATCACCCTGAGTGTAGTAAGGGCCCTATCCCTTGGAGGTTGCAAGGCCCCAAGGGCCTCGAGTTACCTGCTACTACACCCCAGCATCACTGTCGCTAACGTCCACGTGTGACAAGAGTAGTTGTTCCGATGGAGTGACCTCCAGGTTGGTATCGCGACATAAACACTTCCAACGCCTCGTCGCAACATGCTCCTCCAGTGATACCAAGCTTATCCATCGGACACTTGCCCTTCGACTCTCACATCTCACTTAAATGGGTTCAAATATTTAATATCTCAATTGACTTCAACCACAACTGACATATCACCCAACAGACCCTAGCATGCTAGTTCGTAACCAAGATAACAATATTCATCATACGACGAGATAAACAGATATTGAGTAATAAAAGGGTGCAACAAGCTCTGCTTGCCTTCGTAGAACTGATCCTGGTCTTGCGTGTAGTCGTGAGCTTGCGGGTCTCCTTCTTCGACGTCTAGTGCAGGAAATTCGAGTATTTGGAATAAGTGATAATGGAACCACCAGCATGTATGCATGAAGATAATGCAAAGGTTATATTGTTTAATAATATATCGACATTAGGGTTGATTAGTTGTCCTAAGCTATATGCGTGTTCAGATTCATGCGATTACAAATTAGGGTTTTTAGAGGTAATCACTTATGGCGAAGTGGCATAAACATGCATGTCAATAATTGATTAGTATTCTGGACCAATTGACTAACGCAACTGAAACCAATTAAATTGGAGTTACGAGCAACTAGTTATGCACTTGTCGAGTTAGGGTTTGCGGGGTTCGACGAATAAAGGAGCTAACACCTACAATGTATCATGCATGTACTCTTACTGGGATTTTAGTGGTTCCATGTTATAGAACACCTCACAAGGGTTCCAGAAAGGTGCAATTTGTCGAGATCGGAGTTAGGGTTGAAAATCTAGGGTTTACGGGGCCTCGACGACCACTAAACTTCTACCCTAGATGACAGTGTGTGCATGTGCTCAACTTAAGATTTTGATTCAGCCATCTTGTAGAGTTTTTCACAAGGATTCCAAATATATAAAAATATTCAAATTTGGCCGAGTGGTTTAAAAGTTATGCAAGTTTGAATTTTCATTTGAAATCTGCCCTAGAAACCCTAAATCTAATTGCTGCGGGTACCCAAACCCTACCCAGCAGACTCGCCAAAATCCAACGCACACCCCAAAATCCACCCGGGAACCCGACTCACTTATCCGAGTCAGCAGGAGCGGGACCCGTCTGTCAGTCGGTCCGGCACTCGGCACCCAACCAAAACGCGCCACATGTCAGGCTCTCGTTCTCTCTCTCTCGCACCCTCTCTCTTTCACTCGGAACCGGCCGGAGCCGAGTTCCAGACGGCGGTGGGTCGCCGGAGGGCTCACCGGAGCAAGCTCTGGTGCGGTGCTGGGCTCGGGAAGGTGCCGGGGAGAATCAGTGGCTCACCCCGAGGAAGCTACCGTGCTTGGGGAGGAAGAAGGAGGCCGGGGAGCTGGTCTGCAACGGTGGCCGGCGGCGAGAAGCTTCGGGTCACCGGTGTGAGAGGGTTCCAGCCGCAGATCTGCGAAGAGAAGGACCTAGGGGTGTTAGGGAAGAAGAGTAGATGCTCTGGAGCGAGAAAAGAAGAAAGGGGAAAGACCAGAGCGCTGAGGGGAGCACGTCGGAGAGGCAGCCGGACTTGGAGACGATGATGGAGTCGGGGATGATTCTGGCACGGATCCGAGCTACAGATGAGAGAGATAGGTGAGAAAGGGCAGGTGGAAGCTCGGGAATGCGGATTGGGGGCTCGGGACTCACCGGAGTATGGTGGATTTCTCACCGGAGTTGAAGGCAGAGGCGGCGGAGGGGAGCAGAGGGAGTTAGGGTTTTTCTGAAAATGGAAAGAGGAGCTAGGGTTCTTCGGGAAGGCACTGAGGGAGATGAGGAGCGGTCGGGACAACCCTTTTAAAGGGCGGCGGCAGCACGGACCGGGGCTGCCGGGATCAGAGCACCGCCCACGCCGGCGAGTGCTCGATCGGGACGTGGACGAAGGGACCTGACGGGCGGGCCCGAGCGCGCGGCAGCAGAGGGGAGGTGGCTGACAGGGGGACCCGGTTGGCAGTGGGAGAGGGGGCGCGGGCGCGCGCGCGCGAGGAGAATTGGGCCGGCCCAGTTGGCTTCGGCCGAGTGGGCTGCAGTCGGTTAGGGTTTAGGTTTTTTGATTTTTCTTTTTATTTATTCCTTGATCACTCCTCTTATCATTTTATGTACAAATATTGCTCCAATTGACTTGAAATTTTTACCAGAGGCTCTAAATATTATTCTTGAGCTACTGTAGGAGTTTGAACTCAATTGGAGTTGATTTGAGTAGGGATCCAGTACAACTCTAGGGTTTTGACCTAATCGGCAATTTGAACTAGAGGTAGGTCCTAGGGTTCTCCAAAAATTATGAAGTTTGGCAGGGGGCTAGCATTCACTAATTCATGCTTATTTCCAAAGTTTGAAACATTTTGATCCATCCTAGCTTGCTTGTCGACTTAACCCTAGTTTCTCGGACTTTAGGGTTTTACCTCGGACAATCCAATCAGGCTATGATGTCATGTGGGTTTTGGACAATTCTTAGGAGATGATTGTTGGGAAAGTTGGAAAGGTTGGAAAGGGGGGATTCACTGGTGGGACCCACTGGACCCACCCCCTTATTAGTGCTTTTATCGAGGTTCGATACTTCAAATAAATTGATTGGTGTTGATTTCCACAAATTGAGTTTTCAAGGATGAGATATGCACATATTCTATAGTTTCAATTACATTGATTGGTGTTTGCAATCATTCCTACCGAGGATGAAATATTTACGTATTCGACAATACATCAATACATTGTTTCAAAAGTTTACAAGTGTGGGGTGGATGGGATGCCATGTATGCATGGATGTAATTAAACCCTAATCGAGACTTGGGACTTACAGTTATACCGCATAAGCAGACCGGAGTTATAAGGGACCACCCATCTATTATCCAACTCAGCACCCTTGACCTTCACTCGACACCCATCATCCCTCCTCCTATACGTAGGACATGAGTCCTTTCCTTGTTGCATCGCGTCACAGAACTATCGAGGATAGAGAAAATGACACTATTTGTCTGCCATGCTAGAATAATTCTTCCTGAGAGAATCGACAGGGTCCATGCAGCATGTGCTTGATTACCAGAGCATGCAATACAAACCTGTCCTTGTCTAGGCTTGTTAACTTACTTTCTGAGCACATAATCAACAGGAAGTGCTCATGCGGTAGGCCCCTTTTCTAAAATTCAGTAACATAGACATACGATGCAACCTCACCAAAGTGTTTCTTCTTGATCAAAAGATCATGCATATCTTGCATCTTAGCCTTGTACACTCTTGCCACAAGGTCTGACCAGTCTTGCGGTGTCTAGCCTGGCTCAAGATTTGATGTTATCTCCTCCCACTACAGGTTGCAAGTCATAGTGATGAACTAATATGGCTTCCCAAAACTGCTATACTATCGCCATTGCATCAAGGAATCTTTGCTGCATGTCTCGATCACCTCCAGGAAAAGATCGCGGGAGCATGATTCTTTTGCCAACCTGAGAACCACGCGTCTCGCTAGCAGAAATGATGTCAACAACACCCTACAAAATATTTGAATCAACATATGTGTCTATGTTTGTAATAGTAGGCAGTATTAAATTCCTTTGCATTACAAGCCAGCATTATCATGTTATGTGTCATTATTTTCTTGAAGAGACTATTGAATCAACTTCATGAGTCAAGCTATTCTATTGTTCATTTCAGTAAACCAATGAACATCTGGCTAATTTTTTTATATATGGTTTTACTTCTATCATTCAGATTTTACTAGCAATTAGCTACTTAGTTGCATTCTCTCCTGATACATGAAACAAAGAAATCTAGGTAAAACAATGAAATCACAATGAAGGCCAATATTACCTGATAAAGTTCAGCGCATATGAGCTTGGATTCTTCGGCTTGGAGAAGAAATTGAGCCTCATAGACTCCATCTTAATGTACATGCAAACAGCCTATTGCTGGAAAAGGTGCCCAGCAAAGAAAATGATGTTAAATATTGATCTCCTGACTTGCAGCTTGAAATAATAGTACTCCCTTGCGCTGATGTATTTTCTAGACTTAGGTGCATCTGCAGTCATACTGATGAATTCATTATCGTGGTTGTCATTGTAGTTGTCATCTAGAAGATAGTTAATTCCCATAAATCTATTAATAAGAAACTATAGAAGTACAATAAAACTACAATCATGAATATACATACCTGGGACATGGAAAGTGTCACCTTATCTATCATCATGGTTCACACTAACGATGGAAGGTGGTCCATCATACGGCATCCAATGATTCCATCATATCTCCCCATAAGGGAAATATAATAGATACACCAAAGGATCATAGCACCCATGATATGTTCTGATAAATAGCATACTATCTCCTCTACCATACACAATAACACTTCTGTCAAAACAGTTATGTGGGTCGCTCCCTTCCACCCAGATAGCAACTACCTGAGAAGTCGTGGGTGCATTGTACCTTCACTGGTCCAGTGTTATATTTGTGTTTAGAGAAATCATATATTCATCTCGATGTGGAACTAAACCAATGCTCTTAAAAGTCTGCACATAAGGGTTGGCCTCTAGTATACCGAGAATTACCCTTATGAGATCAATATCACGATCTAGAGACCTCTGAACTCTATGCGCCAAGGTTTCATCAGTGTCAAAAATATAGAGCTACAATCGACAGGGTCCATTATCACCAGGCACCAGCTGGTGATACAACTGACCATGTGCACGGAATGTGTATACACCAGTTTTGGCTGTAGTGCTGACTCGATGGTCAAGGGTCACCCCAGGACTCATGAAGGAGAAGTGTGAGTTGAAATACCGTATATGTTATCTGAAATATTTTGCATTCTCAACATCATGGCTTGTAAACAACCATTCAATATTTCTTGCCCTACTATTGGCCAAACTACCTGAGCACTGGGTCCAATGTGAGTAACTCTTGGGGAAACTTCCGGAGTAAATATCTTCACCTTTCCATTTCGGTAAATATTCCAAATGTATCGGGTGGATGGTCATGATTGTCGAATGCATTTAGTTGCATTTTGTTGGGCCCCACAGAAGCTCCTGAATTTGGGTTTAGTACTTGGCATTTTGATGTTACTAGCCATGAATCCCTCTAGATGGTGTACTGAGATCATCTGCATAATGTGTTCTTTCATTTAGCAGTATAATTCACCAATTCAAACTAAATAATATATTATAAAGAGACGTTATGTGCTACCCAATTTCCCAAACTTCAAATATCTCAATGACTATTGTAGAAGAGGATCAATTGATAGGTATAGTTTGCATAGGAATCTTCCGCATTTGGTACGCATCATTTTTGCGAAGCCAATTTGCATTGTCAACAGGCTTAATATTTGGAGTTCTATTTGCATTTGCAAAAGCATAGGATTGCACAACAACACGGGGGGTGTCTACATACATAGAAAATAGTGTTAGTCAATGCATTTGAATCGTAGTACATTAAGATTAGACATAATATTTTCACTTATGTGGAAGCGCCGCCTTTTGCAATTGGTGTGTATGTAATAGATGGCTTGTGTGTAAACCTACAGAAAAAAGCCATGTCGTACAAGATGATTCATGGCAGCTGGCACAATTAAATCAATGGTCATACTAGACGATATCGAGCTACATGTCAATTATGGAGTGTGATAGAAATTATCATGCACGGCTGCAGATTGCTTTCATTGACATGCTTCACACCACCATTTTAGCAAATCATCCTTCTGCTGTTCAGACAGTTGTGCAATCTGATCTCTCTCCCTTTGCCACTTTCATTCCCTAGTATCACTGGGATGCCCACTTAATGTCGTTGTTCCACCCATACTATATTACTCACACCACCTGTACATTGATAGCATGTCTTTAGTTATGCACTGTAAGCCAGAACCATATATATTTGACAATAGTTAGTGACCATTACTTCTACTGCTTGTATTGGTTAGGTCCGTAAACGAGTGCGACACCCCTCTTGATTTGAAGAAACCGTCTACAAGTAAGATATGAGTGTACAGGGTCAGTTTACAAACCAAAAAACTTGAATCAAACAAGAGTGAAGTTGGAACATTTCAAAACTGATTTAAATCAAAACGCTGGGGAAACTGAGGAGATTTCAAAACTAAGTGTTTGTGTTATTCTCTATTTCATCATCTTTATGTCATAACTAAATTTAATTCACACATGGGTGCATGACATCAAAGATGCACTAGCCTGGAAAAAGAAGATAGGGCTCAACATTGATCAGGTAGACTAAGTAACACAATTTTCATCCCTGTGGAACGGTCCAGCCATGAATGTGTGAAGAATCAAGACACTCGAAATGCTTGAGCATCAAGGTTTGCCACAGTGCAATTCCAGTAATTATCTCTTTCATGCTTATTAGACATGAAGATCTGAATATGGCAATACTTTGCAAGAGGTGGATCACTATAAGCATAAACAGACACTACAGTTGATTACTGCAATTGACAAGATATTCCTCTGAGTGGATACCATCCATTGAATCTTACAAAGGTGATATTTTATCATGTGTGGCTCGTTATTTTCCACAATTTTCAGTGCTTGCAGCCCAATGGTTCTTTTTTTTATAGTTTAATCAGTTTAACTAACCATTGAAGCAGAGAGGTTTGTTTGACGAGTGCCATATTATGGTATTCAGTTGACAAGTGGCAATAAAATTCAAAAGCAATTTAGACTGCTCGACTACTTTGGCTCTAGCCATGTTGTGTGGAAAATTGGGACCTAAAAGTAATAAAAATAGTGCAAGAATTATTGTAGTTTTTGAATCGGTTAATCTCCTCTTTTCATGACAATCTAACTGGATTTCTCCCTCCTGTAACTAATGTTCTCTTTCTGACTTAGATATACATTGTAAATATATGTGGCCGAGAGCCTGGGATCAATCTTGATTTCCTTCAGATACTCACTTGGAATCCACGAGTTTGAGATCAATCTTTATTTTGCTACATAACTTGCCATGTTGGATAAGAAATTTCTGCAAGTTATGCTCATCTATGGCTCTATGCACATTGATTATGTGTGTGTTTGGCTTGCCTTTATTCTGGATATAAAGATGGATAACAGATTCCTTTGTCATATGCAATACCTAATTACAAAATATTTTTTATGAAACAACACTTGATTTCATGAATTATCTGAAGTTGACTTTCTTGGCAGTGGACAGGTATTCTAGTCCAAGATGCACAATATAAGTATGCAAGTATAAGAGAAGTTTGTGTGGAACTGTGAAAACTATAATTTGAATAGCACTTGGCTACTTTATTTTAGTTCATCTGGGTTGATCTTTTTTTTGTTGAAATTTGTATCTAATGTTCTGTTGTTAGCACATAACTGCCTGTCTACCCATAAGTTAAATTTCGTTGGCAATGCTTTGTTACTTTTTTAGTTAGGTATGTTTTTGTCGATGATTTCTTGTCACTCTGCCTGGGATCAATGCTTTCAATAAATTTCTATTATGTGTTGATGGAAAAGATGTCAGGAAATGGTATACAAACTTGATATGTAAATCTAGCAGTATATTTCATATTTACCAGCATTGCAGTCTTTGCTGCTTGTTATGTGTTTTGTTTTTTTACGAAATCGTCATGTGCTTACAAGTTAAAACTACTGTATTTCTGGCATTAAGCTTTGGTTTGCATGCACCAAATCACAGTTTGGAGTGCATGATATTGCAGATGCTCAAGTGGAGTAGGTAACCAACCTTAATTCTGATATGATGATATTGCAAACTGGATCCGGAAGGGGGCGATTAGCGGGCGGGAACAGAGGAGGACGGCAAGGCACAGGATCAAGGTAAGGCTGCAATGTTTTGGATCCGGGGAAGGCTGCATGCACGGGATCATCAGGGGAGGAGCTGCAGATGGCTGCTATGCAAAGGATCACGGGAGGACTTGGGTCGGGATTCCATGCAAGGGATCACGGGACGACCTGGGTAGGGATTCCATGCACGGGATCATTACGGGCAATGCTTTGGATCAGGGGAGTATTAGCCATTGGATTGGCGGACCGTCAAATGAATAATAGCCATTAGATGTATTGGATCAGATGGATCGGAGAGATTTGGATATGTTTTGTGGGGTGAATTTAGAAAATAAAAGTGGGGCTTTTAATAGGTAGTATAGATCAACTTTTTTTTTCTACTTTTCTTCTTCTTTCTACTATCCATCTGTATGCTAAACTCACCCAAGCCGACAACAACGTAGAGGTGGCGGCAATGGAGGCAAGGCTCACGTCAAGGCAGAGCCGACGAGAACACAGCGACAGTGACACCGATGGAGGAAAATTGGATGCGAGGCAGAGGGTTACGGTTAGGGTTTGGAGTGGAGCTGTTCACCGGAGCTAGAGGGTTTAGATGCAAGACTTGACCTGACAGCAGCGGTCGCCAAACATGATGGCGACGGTGTCAGGAGAAGCGGGGCAGAGAAGAGAGAGTTAGGCATTTTATATTGAAGAGGGATGAAATTTGGACCATTGGATGAAGATCTAATGGTCTTAAAAAATGTAACTAGAGGCAAATTAAAAAATAGTTGACTACTAATTAGACACTCCCTTTTTAATGCAGGATTCCAAACACCTAGTGAAGACAAAAAATGTAGAATTGAGATGTTATAATAGGTTGAATTCTATAGGAAATCAAAATGTAGGAATTTATAAAAACTGGCTCTTTATATGCTACACAAGAATTTTGTAGGAATTTGAAGAGAGAAGGTGCATATAAGACACAAAGGAAAATAGACATAGGGTCTAACCTCTTGCTAAAGATCCTATGGAATTGTGGTGCATGAAATCACTCCGCAGGACTTTTGGTAGTCTCCCTCCTTTGATCCAAAGAGCTTCTATAGATAAACTCCTATGGATTAAAATTCTACAAAAATCCTATAAAGTTCCTTCAATCTAAATAGGCCCTGAATAGGGACTCCCCTCTCATAGCCTGATCCTTGCATTTGCTAGGACTCATCGCTAGCCATCTATCGCAAGTGATTTATACATCAGCGTCCACCAAACCTATATAATTTCTCATCCACCTCTGATCCACCACCAAATGCTAACACTCTCGTTGCCTCCTCTACCGTCGACCTCACCATCACCACCACTCTCCCTCTCTTTCTTCCTTGTATTTGCTCTTGATATTTACATGTTAGACATGAACTTGGATTCAGTGAATTGTTTCCCTATGATTTATTGTTTCGTCTCTTCTATGTTAGAGTAGTGTGTTGTTCGTTGATATCGGTAATATAGTATGAAATGGTTTGCATGTATTAATTGTTGGTATTGATCAAGTCTTTGTGCTTGTGTATGAGTGCACGCGTATATTCGGTGAACATATTGATTCACACCATTAGATGGGAATTGGTTAGGGATGGATGGGAGAGCAGCCTCTTTTTAATTGATGAATCGTTGATACGAGGATATGAGTCTTGCATGCTTTATTTTATGACTAGGGAAACCTTAATTATTCTCCAATAACTTTTGGGAATATAGTCATGGGTGTGAGTATTAATTTCCTGCAAGTGCATAGGATTAATATAGCATCTTTTTTCTAGAAATACTTCTAGATTTATATTGAACCCACTAAGAACGTTATTGGAAAGCGGTTTTACCGTTTATGTATCTCGCAATTGCACTTATCATTCATAGCCCAGTTGCTTAGCTCCTCACTTGTTTTATCTCGTAAAGAGCTCATCATTATAAGATACATCTCATATGTTGTAGGGCTTTGAAAAAGAAAAAAGTAAAGTAAAAAAAAAGAAAAGAAAAGAAGACAAAGAGAAAAAATAGTAGAAGAGAGGTATCATGTTCTTTAAATCTATATTTATCATTTATTTGAGATGGATCATATGTAGGCTATGCACCAGCAGCATTCATTAGCTCATGAGCTTTACTTATATCCATAGAGCCTCATTACATTGATGAATGGTCTTCACTTATATCATTTGAGAGCACTTATCTTTTGCTCTAGTTCTTTGCTTATATTTTTAGAGAGTACTCACATTTGCTCTATGTGCTTCACTTATATCATTTGAGAGTATCTATTCTTGCTCTATGCACTACACTTATATCATATGAGAGCATTCACTTTTGCTCATGTGCTTCACATATATCATTTGGTAGCCTTTGCATTTATTCACATGCTTCACTTATACTATTAGAGAGCATTACTTCATGTCATATGGTTTCACTTGTGCATTAATTTGGCAACCTCTACTCCTCTTGCAATATCGATAACTGAGACACCACTAGGGCCCGGGGACCACTTTGTATTTGTAAGAGACTTTTTATTTTCTTTGGTTGAGTCCTCCCTACCCCCACATTATTTTCTAGTGACCGGAATGATGAGATATCATAATACTTTGTGGTTGACATGATAACAAGTGGTGCTCATAATAAAAACTTGTTTCATTATCCTATGTGCAACAATCGCTAGGAATCTCTATACTTTGGTACACAAGGCTTTGCACTAGTGACTTGGCTTGAGTAGGCAAGCGCTGAAAGTTTCATTGTGATGTCCTCTTGCTCTCTAATTTACGTGAAACATTTTATTCCCTTCTAGGCATTGATAGGAAGTGAGCAAATATATGATTTATTTACATTCTTATTGTGCTCTTCACATTTGGGTTTCACGGACAACCTTAGGCTTAGTTGGTAATAATTATTTTTGGACAAATGCATATGTGTTGCATTATTTATTTTGCTAAGATTTTCAAGTGTTAATTTATCCAAGGCACATGATACACCAATTCGGTATGGCTTCTTGAACTCAAAGTCATCATCGAACTTAAGTTCTTTACGGATACCTTAGTCTAGCACGAGTAAGATTTTAAGCTTGGGGAGCTTGATACATCAAAAACGTATCATATTATTCAGAGTTTATGATGCATTTTCGTTATATTTCCATTATGTATTTTAAAGACGTATCATACTATCCGCGTGTAGATCCGTCTCTCCTTCGAAGCAGCCCCTGTGGAGTTTTACCTACATATACGGAAGTCTTCACATAGAAAGGGGGGATAGACTTTCGAGATAGAGAAGAGGACGCCGCCGGCAACCACAATTTCCATATCCACCATCACAACCTTTATCTCCACCCATAGATCATCATTGATGTTAAGCCCTCCATAGATTAGAACCTTCGTGTACTTCATCTTCTTCACCGGAACTATAAATATGAAATCGATCTAGCATTTGCTTTTGACGAATTGCATGATATGTGAGTAGTCCATCAAGCCTACATTGTATAGTAGTAGCTATGTAGTATTCTCTATTTTATGTGTGACGGTCATCCATCTTGGCACCATCAAATTTTTATTATGACTACCATGAATCTTCAGCGTAATCAATTATTTGCTTGGGATTAATTTTATGCATGCTATGTCTTTCATAGTATTATTTAATTATGCACTTTGAATTGGCCATGCATGACACCTAGTGATGCATTAGTTGGTAAGCAGATGCGGTAGAGTAGCCAACCATGTGGTCCTCTCTTGTATTTTGCTAGTGAATTTATTAGTATTATATCGGCTCATATCTTAATGTACAACTCAAATTGGTGGTTGTACAATGGGTACATCCATCTATACTTGTTACTAAGAATAGTAGCCTTTCAATTAATTCTTGCAAATTCATAGTTGTTTATGTTGCATAATTCATATTACTTGCTTGAAAATTGCTACTAGTGAATCTATAGACCCCATGCCTCAATTTTAGCTATTTATAACAACTCTTTTAGCACTTTTAGTATTTGCTATTTTCTATTTTTATTTATTCCTAAAATAGACTTTATTTCCCAGCTCAAGTAATTGTCATTTTAATTGTTTATTGTATCCTAGAGGTACACTGCTATTTGGGAAAGGTAGTTGTGCATGTCGACTGTTGCATTTTAGTATTTTTTGTGTGATTTCAGATTTGAACCAAGTGAGATTAACATCGCCTCCTTGTGGGTTCGACCTATTTATCATTGACAAAGTTACAACTGATATACAATGTAATATGTTGGTCTCATATACAATGCGTATGATATATCCTCATATTGAGGTTGACATATGCACTCGGGATGTGTAGTGACTCAATTAGGGGTTGACAAGCGCTACTCCGTAACTAGGTAGTTACAAAGTGGCTTTCAAGTTTGTTGTAAAACATGCTGCAAGGCATTGTCGACCAAGCTAGGATTTGCTCCTCCATACAATGAGAGAGGTATCTCTAGGTCTCTTGAGTGATCGGATCCAAAAATGCATGACCATGCTACTCCTAGTTAAAGAGTTAATCACAAACAGAGGTCCTGAATCATGTGATCAAGAAGGAGAATCTATATGACTGAACATTGTAGAGGTTTTTTTCGATTTGATCTTTATGTAAACTTGGGAGTTGGCATGTCTTGCTAGGAGTCGTTACCAATTTGTGACTATGTAGAAGTACTCGTATCATTTCTAAGTGTACATGAACCTATAGGATCATACGTTCGTCTCAAGTCCTAATGGACCTCGAATGTAGAACTCATTATAAGAACGCCTATATAAGGAGAGGGGGTGTCAGCATTAGGATTACCTAGTTTGAAATTCCCAAAACCCTAGCTACCGCCCCTTGTACGCCCAAGCTGGCTTGCCCGGAGCTAGCACTCTATGCACGACGTTCCATCCTCGTACATGTGCATACCTGTAACGCCCGAGTTTTTATCATGTCTTAAAACCTTGCATTTAAATCCTTATTAAAACCTTAATTATTTTTATCTGCATCTTTGCTCTCATGATTTCCTCGCATCATCTCATGCCATATAACTAAAATATGACATCATGCGTATATGTGCATATATGCAGATGAAATAACCCTAAAATGATTTCCCAGAACTACCTACTCGATCTTTGCCCAAATTAGACAACATATATGCCAGTACATACGCAAGAACCCAAACCCTAATTCCTCTTTTCTCCAATGATTTGAACAAACCCTAATTCAATTTCCTCTTGACAAAGGAGCAAACCCTAACCTAGACCTATTTTTCTTAGTTCCTTTCTTTTAAAGCAGAAACAATAAAAGCATGATCGTATGTGAATGAATTGCTCCAAAAAATCATGGAAAAATCAAATAAAATATGTGAGATCCTATTGCACCTATTTATAAAATAATATGAGGCTACTCAATGCAAGGTTTTTGAGAAACATCCAGGATACCAAAATAGGTTGATTCTTCACTTGAACTGCAACCCCTAGAAATGTTGCTCACAAAAATTCCCAAAAATTCCTCAACATACTAGATGCGCTCCCAGGACACCAATTATGCAAAAACATTGTTGAGTCCAATACAAAATTTCAAAGCATTCATCACAGGGATATTCAGCCTGTTCGAGTCAATCTATGTTTTGACCACCTAAAGCTCTTGACAACTGGATGAAACTTTTTCCCTAACTGCTATAGCATGTCCAGCACCCTACCATGCCAAAGCTTCATCCAGACCAGGACCCCTCTATCCCTCTACCTTGCTAAAACCTAGCTATGCCATCGATGGCATCCTCTTTTCTTTCATTTCTCCCTCTGCACCCTATCTATCTTCCTGATACTGTGGTCTTACCCCTAACTCTAGAGACCAGATGGCAGGGTTGTGCACGTTGGAACCTAGCCAATCACTCCCGAACGAGCTAATGCCGATGCGTGCATGTCAGGACACGCTCTGGCCGCGTCCAGCCTGCGCACCACACACCCGAGCATGGAATCTCTATGTCTCCAGCATTTAGGAGTAGTGCCCCCATGCTAGCCTTTGCCGAAGCTGCCCTCTCGACCACTTCTATGCCCGCCATCATGCTCCTTTTGCTCCGGACCCCCTTCTGTCATGCTCGACATCCCGGCGGCCGACCTCGTCCAACCCCACACCCGCGGCTATAAAGGCAGTTGTTGGGGAAGGGATCCCCGCGCTACCCCGGTTTCGACGCATTTTCCGCACTTGGGGGAAATCGATGAATCTCCAACCTCGTCGCGATGCCAAGACCGCTCAATGCCGACTCCGCGACAACTCCAACCTCGTCGCGACGCCAAGACCGCTCAATGCCGACTCCGCGACAACTCCAACCTCATCGTAATGCCAAGGCCGCTCGATGCCGACTCCGCGACAACTCCAACCTCGTCGTAATGCCAAGGCCGCTCGATGCCGACTCCGCGACAACTCTAGCCTCGTCGCAACGCCAACACCGCTCAATGCCGAGACCGTGACGGCAACAAGTCCGTGCATGACGGGCGGGACCCCCGGGATATTCCCGGAATATTCTCGAAGGAAAGACCTACGCGCCCCTAGGGGCGTTAGTACATCTAGGGGCATAATTGTAAAATGCCTGAGGGCATTCCTATAATCTCCCCTACCCCTCCTTTTTCCCTATAAATAGAGGGACACCCCTTCCATTTGGGGGATCCGAAATTCTGAATAAAAGTTCATTTGCTCCTCCTCTCCTCTGGTTTGTGGCACTTAGCCGGTTCGGGTGTCTTCGCGCCGTACGATCCGCGTGCGCGACTGCGGTGTCTTTGCGACATAGTTTCCCAGGCAACCCTCGTAGGTCCGCGAAGCCGTGCGGGGGTGCCACAAGTTCACTGTCTAGCCTCGTTGCTACGACAGTTGGCGCCGTCTGTGGGAAGCTAGCAAGAAGCCGTGCGACGAAGACTGCAGTCGCCGCTGGGAGCGCGAAGACGCCATCGTCAACCCGCAGGACGATCGAGCCATGCCGCCTAAGAAGCGAGGAGGAACGAAGCGGAAGGCCACGGCCACTGCCGTAACGGGCATGAGAGCATCGACCTGAAGTGCGGTACGCGCAGGCGTCGCAGTGTCCAGCTAGGTGCTCCGTCGCGGTGTCGACCTCAGCGTCTCCATTGCGGTGTCTCTGCGCGGTGTCGACATCGGCACTCCGTCACGGAGTCGACCTCGCCCCTCCGTTGCGGTGTCGACCTCTACACTGCGCTATGGCGTCAACCTCGCCCCTCCGTCGTGGTGTTGACCTCTGCACTCCGTCATGACATCGGGCTCAACACTCTGTTGCGGTGTCGACCGTTCGGCGCTCTGCCGCGACGCCGACCTCGACAGCATGTCACGGCGTCGACTTCGGCACTCCGTCACGCCATCGACACCGCTCGACATGTGGCTGCCCACCCGCTAGCTTGTTCCTTTGGTGCCGAAACTTGGGAATAGCACACAAGGGGCTCATCTTCAGCATCGTCACCCAAAACCTCTTCGTGTGCGCCGGGAAGCCACGTCTCCCCCACACGAGTCGAGCAACAAACCTCTTCGTGTGTGCCGGGAACCTCCTCGTGTGCGCCGGGAAGCCCCATCTCTCCCGCACGAGTCGAGCGAAAAGCCTCCTTATGTTGGCCGGGAAGCACCATCTCCCCCGCGTGAGTCGAGCACTTGAACCTCCTCGTGTGCGCCGGGAAGCCCCATCTCTCCCGCACGAGTTGAGCAAAAAGCCTCCTCACGTTGGCCGGGAAGCACCATCTCCCCCGCGTGAGTCGAGTACTTGAACCTCCTCGTGTGCGCCGGGAAGCCCCATCTCTCCCGCACGAGTTGAGCAAAAAGCCTCCTCACGTTGGCCGGGAAGCACCATCTCCCCCGCGTGAGTCGAGCACTTGAATCTCCTCGTGTGCGCTGGGAAGCCCCGTCTCCCCCGCACGAGTCGAGCGCAAAGCCTCCTCACGTTGGCTGGGAGCAACTCCCCCACGTGAGCCGAGCACCCAAACCTCCTCGTGTGCGCCGGGATGCAGCCCGTCCCCCACGCGAGTCGAGTAAAAGATCTCCTCGCATTGGCTGGGAAGAAACATCTCCCCCATGTGAGTCGAGTATTGTCGCTCCCCCGCATGAGCCGTCTTGCAAGCCAAGAAAGGCCCGATGCACACGTCGCCATGCGCCTATCTCTAAGTGTTTCGCTTCTTTTTTGGGCAAGGGCCCGGTACGCACGTTGCCGCGTGTCAATCCCTTCTTGCAGTAAGTACCTAACTATTTGATACAGGAAGAAAAGCTTAAGGCTAGAAGACGACTACTCGCGCTACCCGCCACGCCGAGGGACGCGAAGTTTTTTCGATTAGGAGGCAAGGTACGCGGTACCATTCTCAACATCGCAAGGGGATTATGCCACCATGCAAGGTACCAAGTACCACGCATGACATCGCAAGGGACTACGCCACCATGCAAGGTACCAAGTACCACGCACGACATCGCAAGGGACTACGCCACCGGGGTACCCACGGGCAAGCAGCGATGCCGCGGCATCGACTCCTCGATGCGTCGTCGCGGCGTCTCCGTCAAGCTTGGCGCTCCATCGCGTCATCGACCTCGGTGCTCCGTCGCGACGTCGACCACGGCACTCCACCGTTGCGGCGTCCGACGAGGCATCGCGCCCGGCGCTCCATCGCGTCGTCGACCTCGGTTGCTCCGTCGCGACATCGACCACGGCACTCCACCGTTGCGGCGTCCGACGAGGCATCGAGCCCGGCGCTCCGTCGCGACGTCAACCTCGGCGCTCCATTGTGGCGCTCCGTCACGGCGTCTCCGTCAAGCTTGGCGCTCCATCGCGTCGTCGACCTTGGTGCTCCGTCACGACGTCGACCACGGCACTCCACCGTTGCGGCGTCCGACGAGGCATCGAGCCCGGCGCTCTGTCGCGATGTCAACCTCGGCGCTCCATCGTGGCGCTCCGTCACGGCGTCTCCGTCAAGCTTGGAGCTCCATCACAGCGTCGACCTCGGTGCTCCGTCACGGCGTCGACCGTGGCGCTGCACCGTTGCGGTATCCGACGCAGCATCCAGCGTGGCGCTCCATCGCCGCGTCAACCTCGGCGCTGCATTGTTGCGCTCCGTCACAGCGTCTGCGTCGACCTTGTCGCTCCGTCGCGGCATCGAGCACGGCGCTCCGTCGCGACGTCGACCTCGGCGCTCCATTGTGGTGCTCCGTCACGGCGTCTCCGTCAAGCTTGGAGCTCCATCACAGCGTCGACCTCGGCGCTCCGTCACGGTGTCGACCGCGGCGCTGCACCGTTGCGGCGTCCGACGATGGCATCGAGCCCGGCGCTCCGTCGCGACGTCAACCTCGGCGCTCCATTGTGGCGCTCTGTCACGGCGTCTCCGTCAAGCTTGGCGCTCCATCGCGTCGTCGACCTCGGTGCTCCGTCGCGACGTCGACCACGGCACTCCACCGTTGCGGCGTCCGACGAGGCATCGAGCCCGGCGCTCTGTCGCGATGTCAGCCTCGGCGCTCCATTGTGGCGCTCCGTCACGGCGTCTCCGTCAAGCTTGGAGCTTCATCACAGCGTCGACCTCGGTGCTCCGTCACGGTGTCGACCGCGGCGCTGCACCGTTGCGGTATCCGACGCAGCATCCAGCGTGGCGCTCCATCGCCGCGTCAACCTCGGCGCTGCATTGTTGCGCTCCGTCGCAGCGTCTGCGTCAACCTTGCCGCTCCGTCGCGGCATCGAGCACGGCGCTCCGTCGCGACGTCGACCTCGGCGCTCCATTGTGGCGCTCCGTCACGGTGTCCCCGTCAACCTTGGCGCTCCATCGCTGTGTCGACCTTGCCGCTCTGTCGCGGCATCGAGCCCGGCGCTCCGTCGCGGCGTCTCCGTCGTGGCATCTCCATCGCGGCATCGACCTCGGCGCTCTGTCGCGGCATCTCCATCACGGCGTCTCCGTCGTGGCACCTCCGTCGCGGTGTCCCCGTCAACCTTGGCGCTCCATCGCTGTGTCGACCTTGCCGCTCTGTTGCGGCATCGAACCCGGCGCTCCGTCGCGGTGTCTCCGTCGTGGCATCTCCATCGCGGCATCGACCTCGGCGCTCTGTCACGGCATCTCCATCACGGCGTCTCCGTCGTGGCACCTCCGTCACGGCATCGACCCCGGCGCTCCGTCATGGCATCTCCATCACGGCATTGACCCCGGCGCTCCGTCGTGGCATCTCCATCGTGGCATCGACCTCGACGCTCTGTCGCGGCGTCTCCGTCACGGCGTCTCCGTCGTGGCACCTCCGTCGAGGCGTTGACCCCAGCGCTCCGTCGCGGCGTCGACCTCGGCGCTCCGTCGCGGCATCTCTGTCGTGGCGTCGACCCCGGCGTCCCGTCGCGGCGTCGACCTCGGTGCTCTGTCGCAGCGTCGACCTCGGCACTCCGTCGTGTCATCTCCATCGCGGCATCGACCCCGACGCTCCGTCGCGGCGTCGACCTCGGCGCTCCAACACGGCGCTCCGTCGAAATCGGTGCTCTGTCTTGGCGCTCCGTCGTGGCGTCTCCATCGTTGCGTCCAACGCGACGACCAGCGTGGCGCCCCGTCACGATATCGACCGCGGTGCTCCATCGCGTCGCGTCTCCCCTCACGGCCCAAGCAGGAGGCCTCGCCAGCGCGCCCTCCACGTCGCCCCGGGGTGTCACGGGGGTCTTGAGTGAACGGGACCACGGTCGATGCGACGCGGTCGCTGCGACAGGTCCCGTCACTATCTCCTCGCCAGCACGCCCTCCACGTCACCCCGGGGTGTCACGGGGGTCTTGAGTGAACGGGACCACGGTAGATGCGACGCGGTCGCTGCGACGGGTCCCGTCACTATCTCCTCGCCAGTCGGTTCCGGATATCACAAGTCAGAGAGAGGCAAAAGCTGTCGAACCTGCTGAGTCCCTGCAAAAAAAAAGAGAGAACCGAGGAAACAAGAGAAGTCATCTGGTGAAACACATCATGTCTAGCGGTTGAGGCACATATGAATACCGCGTTACCACGGCATTTACAAACACGACCTCGTTAATCACGCTAAAGGGACGAGCACGGCGATGAGGACACATACGCACAGTGTTGACAAGACTACATCGCTCAGATCGAATTGTACAAACATGGCAAAAAGCAAGAAAAGGGAAGGAGCGTCTACACATGCGACGACGTGTGACTCTCATATCGCCTACCCGGGAGGCTAACAATCCATTTACAAGATACACAACCAAGGTGCAACGACCTAAGAAAAACAGTAGTTGGACGTCCGCCAGCACACCCACGCCAAGTCCATCTCATGCATTGTGGTAAAAATGCAATAGCAGGGTATCTCATGCATTGTGGTAAAAATGCAGTAGCAGGCTATCTCATGCATTGTGGTAAAAATGTGGTAGCAGGCCATCTCATGCATTACAATAGAAATACAGTAACAGTCCATTGTTCGAGATAAGCACACGCTGTGACAATCCAACGCTTACATCCAGTCCATCTCATACGGACGACCTCAGACATGCGGCGAGACTTGCCCCTCACACCGCGACACCACTACAACTGCCGCAACTCAATGCTCCATATGCCACACGCCCCACAGCAAATAGATAACACAGACAAGAATATACGTGGACCGGGATGGTCACCCTTGAAGCGTAGGAGCCGCGGCAACTCGGCGTGGAGCTGCAACGCTGTCGCTCCCAACCTGCAAGAAAGAGAGATGCGACCAAGCGGCACGGCGGTGCGCAGGGTCGGACCCGGCCCCTCTGGCTCGTGCGGCGGGGGCAAACGGCAACGTAGCCTGGGGCGGCAAGCGACGCCGCAGCCACGGCAATGGCAGACCCCGGGGGCAGCGCGGCGTCATGGCAGCACGCGATCGGCGGCGGCTCCCCAAGCCCGGCAACAGGCGGACCAACAGCGGCGCGACGGGGCGGGCGACGTCGGCCGAACGGTAGCGGCACAAGCGGCGCGCTAGTGACCCGAGCGGGATGGCGGCACCGTGCGTCGGCAGTGACGAGGGCTGGCTAGCGGCGAGCACCCCGTGAGGCAGCGCCAAGCAAGGCGGCTGGCGGCGCGCGGGCTCCGGTGCGGGGCGGCGCCGTGCGCTGGCACCCGAGCAAGGCAGCAGGCGATGAGCGGGCCCCGGGGGAGCGGCGCACCGGCAGCACCACAAGGCGGCGTGGGAGGCCCCGGTGGCGGCGGACTCCTGAGCGGCGCGGCGTCCTCGGGTGGCTGGCGGCAGCGGCGCAAGGAGCGGAGGCCCGGCGGTGCGTGGGGAGCAGAGGGCCCGGCGGCGGCGCGCGAGGAGCAGCGGGCCCAGCGGCGGCGTGGGGAGCAAGGGGCCCCGGCGGCGGGAGCGGCCCTAGGTGGCGGCGGCGGCTCGCGGGGGGCAGCCGGAGGTAGGCCCCGGCCGGGCGGCCCCCGGGAAGGGGCGCGGCGGACCCGGGGGGCAGCAGGCGGCGGCGGGGACTCCCCCGGGCGGCAGCGCCGTGGCTCCCCGCAAGGCGGCGGCGGTGCACGGTTGGGGGCGGCGGCACACGGCGTGAGGCGGCCGGCGGCGCACGGCGTGAGGCAGCCGGCGACGGGGGGCCGGGCGGCGCAAGGCGCAAGGCGGCGGCGGTGGCGGCTCCCGGGGGCTCGGCGGCGGCGCGGGTGGCCCGAGCGGTGGCGCGCTCCGAGCGGGGCAGCGGCAAGCCGATGGCGGCGGCGGGAACTGCGGCGATGACGGCGGCGAAAAAAAGAAGGCAGCGGCAGCAGAGCAAGAATAGGGAGAGAAGTGGGAACAGAGGTAGTTTGGAGGGTTTTATACCCGTGCCTGCCTCCAACCCTAGCTTGGAGCTGGGTCAAGGCCCATCCGGACCAAGGGAACCTGCCAAGGGAAAAGAAAAGAAGAATAGAAAGGGGAAGAAAAGAAAAAGAAGAAAGAAAAAAAAAGGAAGAAAATCTAGCCCCCCGCACCCCCCGGGGATAATTGTGCAAAAGAAAACGAAGAAAAGGAAAAAGAAAGAAAAAGAAAAAAATAATTTTACCGCGAATTGGACCCGGTGGATTAAGTCCCCGGTTTTACCACGAATTGGACTCGGAGGATTTTCGCTAAGTCCCCGACTTTACCACAAGATCCCGGCCATTCGTATTCTGCAAACCCGGGAACGTCGCGACAATCCTGACCTCGTCAGTCCGTCCAGCGCGCCGACCCCGCTAGGATCGATGCGCCGGTCCGGACGGGCACTGAATGACCGCCCGCACCGGTGAGGGACTACTGTTGGGGAAGGGGTCCCCGCGCTACCCGGTTTCGACGCATTTTCCGCACTTGGGGGAAATCGATGAATCTCCAACCTCGTCGCGACGCCAAGACCGCTCAATGCCGACTCCGCGACAACTCCAACCTCGTCGTAATGCCAAGGCCGCTCGATGCCGACTCCGCGACAACTCCAACCTCGTCGTAATGCCAAGGCCGCTCGATGCCGACTCCGCGACAACTCTAGCCTCGTCGCAACGCCAACACCGCTCAATGCCGAGACCGTGACGGCAACAAGTCCGTGCATGACGGGCGGGACCCCCGGGATATTCCCGGAATATTCTCGAAGGAAAGACCTACGCGCCCCTAGGGGCGTTAGTACATCTAGGGGCATAATTGTAAAACGCCTGAGGGCATTCCTGTAATCTCCCCTACCCCTCCTTTTTCCCTATAAATAGAGGGACACCCCTTCCATTTGGGGGATCCGAAATTCTGAATAAAAGTTCATTTGCTCCTCCTCTCCTCTGGTTTGTGGCACTTAGCCGGTTCGGGTGTCTTCGCGCCGTACGATCCGCGTGCGCGACTGCAGTGTCTCTGCGACATAGTTTCCCAGGCAACCCTCGTAGGTCCGCGAAGCCATGCGGGGGTGCCACAAGTTCACTGTCTAGCCTCGTTGCTACGACAGCAGCACTCCCCGGGCTCATTCCTCCTACACAAGCCTCACTCATTCCTCCCTTAGCCAACTCAGCTTGCAATTTCTCCTTCGAGCTTCATCTTCTTCCTCCACGGCCACACCTGCACCATCTCAGTTCCGCCCAAATCCAAGCAGTGCGGCCCTTCCCAATCAAATCTGCTAGGACCATCACATTCCTCCCTTCTTCCTGATTAAAGCCCCCTCTTTAATTTCTCCCGGGCGTATCCATTCGGAAAGCTCTAAGGATCGTCAGAGTACACCGCTGCCCGCTATTGCAGCTTGGTCCCAAGCAGCGGCACGGTTCTCACCCGACCGCCAGGTGGGGCCCCTCCCTTCCCTCAATTCTGAAGTAGTGACTAGGCGGCCCACCAATAGGCGGGCCTTCCCCTATTTTAATCTCCTGCCAAACCGGTAAGCCAGGGCCCTGCTGCTGCCAGGAGGGCCCCAACCCCTGTCGGGCCTGCGTATCTATTAAGTGGTAGTGCCCAGTGTGAGAACCCTGGTTTTTTGGTTAGAATTGAGTGTCGTGAGGTGGGAACTAGGTCAACTCGCGTTGCTGAGTTGACCCGAATCCACCGAGGAACGGCGAGGGTTACGTCGAGAGTTAGAGAAAGAGGGGAAGGAATTTGTGCAATCATGGCATATATTTGATTCCTTGCATACATCGTTACACACATGTTCATGAAATTGAAATTAATACTTTATTAAGCATTGAATATCACAATGTCATAATACAACAATATGAGTACAAAGAATAAATAAAGAAGAAAAGAAAATTACATATTTCAATATTTCTATCGATACAAAGTCTACTCTAATTCTTGAGTCTTCAAGTCCTCAAATCTTTAGGTCTTGAGCTATAGCGAAGCATCGGGAACCGAAGGGGAAACCCTTCGGAAATGTTGGCGGTTATCCGGGGTCATCGAGTATGGGCACTCGAGACCGTTGGAATCACACCGTTGCTGTAGGAGGCAAGGGTTTTTGAAAATATAGTTTTTAAATACAAGTGGTCTTACCGGCACAGTTCCGCCGACATCCACAGGGTTAGCTGCGGGGGCAAAATAGTGCCGATGACCTAACTAATTTTCTAGTTTTGAAAATAGTTTGAAAAACATTTTGTTTTCAAAAATGTCCGAGGGCCACGTGGCTAAGACCCTCATCGGACAAAGTCTAATATTTTATAAATTAGAGAGAAAAGAGGTGAGAGACAAAAATAGTTTTATTTTTCCTCATCTAATTACCTCCATGATTTTTGTTTTTAAAGAAAATTATTTTGTAAAGCAAAAGATTAAACAAGGCAGCCCACCATCGAATGATCTATCCATCAGCTAACAGCTTTGGACCAAGATCAAATTCCTTAACCGAGAAGGCAACCAAGCTGCACTAGGAGCCACTACTGCAGATTGACCTTCTCCTGAACCCCCTCCACTGACGGGCACAAAAAGGTCCGTCGCTGCAGGGTAACACCGCCGACGGACACCAAAGAGCCCGTCAGCGGAGAAGGCAGCAAAGATAAACGTGAGGAGAACCACTGACGGGCGGAAAATCGACCCGTCAGTGGAGATGAACGTGAGGTGGCATAGATGACGCGTGAACTCCACAGACGGTCTCAATTTAAGTGCCCGTCAGTGGAGATTACAGATCCACTGACGGGCTCAGATGTAGCCCGTCAGTGTAAATGGGAACATATGACGTTGCATTTTACTGACGGGCCCTGGGAACCTGCCCGTCAGTAGAGACGTTGTCTTCACTGACGGTATAGATCCTCGTCCGTCAGTGGAGATTATTGCATGGTTGGCTGAAGATTCACTGACGGTCCCCTTTTACGCGACCGTCAGTGGTGATCTCGCATATATAACCAGAGCGGGCCCTCGCTGCTGGCCAGTGCTCGCGCGCCCACTGGCCAGCAGCGAGTGCCGCCGTCGCCCCAGCTGCTGCCGCCGTCGCCGCCGCCCCCCCTTCCCCCTCCAACCCACCAACACTTCTCCCCTTCTCCCCAACCCTCCTCCCCAAGCTCTAGAGAGACTAGATCTAGATCTAGATCTAGATCTAGATCACTCTCTCCCTCCTCCTCTCACTCTCCCTCTCTCTCACTCCTCTCACTCTCTCCCTCCTCCTCTCACTCTCCCTCTCTCCCTCCTCCTCATCTCTCACTCCTCCTCTCACTCTCACTCTCTCCATACATCTCTCCCTCCTCCTCTCACTCTCACTCTCTCCATACATCTCTCATTTCTAGCTCTCTCTCATCTCTCCCTCCTCCTCTCACTCTCACTCTCTCCATACATCTCTCATTTCTCACCAAAAAGATCGCTAGCGCTCGGTAATAATGCTCGCCAGTGTTCTTTTCATGTCGTATATGTATTTGATGTGGTTTTCGGTTATCGAACTGATTAGTTTCGTGTCGTAGGTGTTGATCGATGGATCGCAGTTGGATGTACGACAACCGGGCGACAGAGAGTTGGGCTATGGCTTTGAACGAGTTTCTTCATATCGCCGAACGAGATATGAGGGCAAAAGGTGGCACGAAGATTTGCTGTCCATGTCGCGATTGCAAAAATTTGGTAATGTTCGATACGAGAGGGAGGGTGACGGTACACCTGGTGCTTAAGGGTTTCATGTCAGGCTATACACGTTGGACATGTCACGGCGAGGAGGAGGAAGATCAGGTGTTACAGCAAGCTGCCGAACACGGAGATGACGAAGAAGACGAGGGGAGCATCGAACCGGACGCCGAAGGAGAAACGGGAAACAATTTGGCTGATATGGTGCAGGACGTTCACATGGTGGAGCAGGTGGTGATAGATCCCGAGCATGAAAGAGAGGCTGCTAAGTTCTCGAGACTAGTTGAAGACTCACAAATCCCGTTGTATACCGGTTCCGATCCAGAGCACACGCGTCTGTCGGTCACGCTAGAACTTCTAAGGATCAAGGCAGCCCACAACTGTCCGGACGAAGGCTTCGATGAGACACTGGCTTTTCTTGCAAAAGTTTTTCCGAAAAACAACTTGCTGCCCACGAGCACCGAAGAAGCCAAGAAGGTTGTCTGCCCTCTTAGGTTAGAGGTGCAGAGGTTCCATGCGTGTCCGAATGACTACTTTATTTACTGGATCTAGGTCCCGTGTTCCTACACAACATGTACCCGTTGGAAAGGTACAATGGGGTTGTGAAGCGCTACGTTCGTAACAGGTCACAACCAGAAGGTAGCATCATCCAAGGCTATGTTGCCGAAGAGTGTGTCGAGTTCTGCACTGATTACTTGGCTGATCAAAAGTCCATAGGTGTTCCTGTTTCACGGCACACGGGAAGGCTTGATGGTGAAGGCCATGCACGCGGACAAAGGCCTTTACATGTCTACAATTCAGTACCCAGTAGGTCAGATGACTATGACAGAGCACATCTCGTGGTCTTGCAACACCTGACGGTGGTGCATCCCTATCTTTGGATGCACATGGTAAAGCTTAAAAAAGAAAACCCGAAGAAGGGAGAAGCGTGGCTCTCGAAAGAGCACAATGGAAAATTCGCAACATGGCTTAAGAACTACTGGTATGAAAGGCCTCCGACAAATTTCGAAGAAGAGACGGTCAAAATGCTGTCACAAGAACCTGCGAGCAAGGTCCTGACATATCAAGCATACGATATCAACGGATACACATTCTATACGGAGGCTCAAGATAGGAAAAGCACGTATCAGAACAGTGGGGTGACGATGGAGGCTAAAACCGGTAACCGTAAGGACATATACTACGGTGTTATCGAAGAAATTTGGGAACTGGACTACACCGTCACGAAGATACCCATGTTTCATGTCAGAGGAGTACGACCAATTCGACGACCCGGACTCCGAGCCAGAAGCCGTTGATAAACGCCCCATAAAAAGGAGAAAAGCTAGCAAGGATGCTGAGCCCTACGTCAGACGCAGTCACGCCGAAGGACTAACGTATACCACCAAGAAAATCACAATTCATGAGAAGATTTTCGAAGACGATGAAACCTAGTTATTTGTATGCGTGTGTACAAAAGTGCCTTGGTTTGAATGATTTCATGTAACGTGTGTACTTCTGTACGTGTAAATTGTGGATGAATTTGAAGTACTTATAAACCAATGTATAATCCAACTTCAATGAAATTGTCTAAAATTTTAAACATAGCCTTACGAGGTCATATAATTATCCCATGCCAATTTTCAAATTTTTCTGACCACATTTAGATTTAATAAAAAATACAAAACCAAAAAGACGCAAGCAAATATTTGAATTTCGACAAGCAAACGTTTGAATTTTTGATATATTTTGTACGTACGAGCCAAACTTTGACACGAACAATGTAATGTAGTACGTTACATGTAGAAAAAGTTTGGAGTGTAGCTAAAAATGTTTTTTGAAAGGTTTTACACATGGTAGCTACAAATTGGTATTTCAAAAATAGAAAATTCGAATTATTACATAACAAGATGGAACATGATGAATTATTAACGTATAATATTGTAATATGAAGTTATAGTCCAAATCTCAAGTTCAAATGATGAAGAATTTATGACGTGTACTTCAATCTTCATATTTCCCCTAACGATTGCTATGAACCTTTTTCACAGATAGTTGAGTTACAAAGCAATGTATAATCCAACTTCCGCGAAATTGTCTGAAATTTTAAACATAGCCTCGGAAGGTCATATAATTACCCCATGCCAATGTTCAACTTTTTTTGACCACATTAAGATTTTATAAAAAATCAAAAACGAGAAAGGCGCAAGCAAACGTTTGAATTTCTCGAAGCAAACGTTTGAATTTTTTATATATTTTCTACATACGAGCTAAACCGATACATACGTACGTAGATATGAATTTTCCTTCCATTTAGAGGCCTTCTTTTAGATAGTTGTAGCTCAAATCTGAAATATACCGAGTAAATAACTAGATATTCATTTAATGCGTAAAAAATAGCAACTCATTTCAGAAAAATGCCAAACTTTGACACTAACCCAAAAAAGGTAAAATCCCTAAACCAAAAATACAAAAAACACCCATAGCATATAGAAATAAACCTAAGATCAACTAAGAAATGGAAACTTAAATTAAACAAAGAGAAACCACCACTGACGGGCACAAAGAAGTCGCCCGTCAGTGGTAACATACCAGCACTGACGGGCACAAAGAAGGCGCCCGTCAGTGGTAACATACCACCACTGACGGGCACAAAGAAGGAGCCCGTCAGTGGTAACCTACCACCACTGCTACTGCGCAAGTTTAGTCCCACCTCGCCGAGCGAGCAGCGCCATCACCAGCTTAAAAGGGCAGCTGCGGCCAGGGCTTCCGAACTCCTAAGAACACTTACTGATAATTCCATCGGGCCGCCGCTGGTCCCTTGCCCGGCTTGGGCTCGTGGGCCTGGGCGCTGTGCTCGGGATAGGCTACGGCTGTTCCCCTGCGCGGCCCGGGCTCGTGGGCCTTTGAGCTGTGCTCGGGATAGGCTGGTGTGCCAACACAATTTTTTTTTAATAAACAACATATACACAACCAAACGTACTCCAGAGAAATTCCATCAAGTCTTAGGATGACGTCCTCTCTGCTGACGGGCTCGAAAATGTTGCCCGTCAGCACTGGTGTAAGTCTAACAGTCGGATCCTAAGTACCACTGACGGGCCATCAAAGACTGCCCGTCAGCACTGGTGTAAGCCTAACCGTCATATCCCAAGTACCACTGACGGGCTCTCAAGTGTTGCCCGTCAGTGGAAACACCCAGCGCTGGAACCACACACATTTAGTCCCACCTCGCCGAGCGAGGAGCGTGCGCACCAGCTTAAAAGGGGAGCTCGGAGCGAGTCTTTCGAACTCCTTACAACTGCTACTGGTACTCGGGGCCTCCGCTGGTCCCTTGCATGGCTTGGGCTCGTGGGCCTGGGCGCTGTGCTCGGGATAGGCCTATGGCCGGTCCCCTGCGCGGCCTGGGCACATGGGCCTTTGAGCTATGCTCGGGATTGGCTGGTGTGCCATCTTTTTTTTAAGAAGCAAAATATCATAAACGAAACTTATACAGAGCCAAACCTCCACCGAGGGGTACCGAAATTTCACTAAGTTTTAGGCTGACTGCAGATCTGCTGACGGTCGCGCAATGGTTGCCCGTCAGCAGTGAGGTACCACTGACGGGCTCTCAATGATTGCCCGTCAGTAGTGCTGAAACCCTAACCTTCCATTCCCATCCGAAGTACCACTGACGGGCTTTCAATGGTTGCCCGTCAGCAGTGATGTAACCCTAACCGTCCCTTCCCATCCCGAGTACCACTGACGGGCTTTTAGTTGGCGCCCGTCAGTGGTAATAAGCACCCTTTAAAAGGCACGCGCGGAACTTGGCGAAAATTTCACCAAGTCCCGCGCGTTCGAAACGAACCAGCAGCGAGACACGCCGCCGCCCCCGACGCCGCCAGGCTACTCCGACGCCCCGTCCGGCCCCGACGTCCGCCGCCTCGTCCGCCACCGGCGCCGCCGCATCCTCCGGCCTCCGCCGCCGCATCCTCCGGCCTCCACCGCCGGCCCCCGAAGCCCCGGACGCCCCAACCGCCCCCTCCTCCGGCCTCGGCCCCCGAAGCCTCGGACGCCCAACCGCCCCTTCAACCGTAGCGTCGCGCCGGAGCAGTGTAGGAGGTCTTCAACCGTAGCGTCGCGCCGGAGCAGTGTAGGAGCAACGTGCCGCCACTCCCGAGCCGCTCCACCACCACATTGACTCCCAGACGGAGAGGAGGGGGTCTTCTCTGTGGTGATTTGGACTCCCCATCTTCGCTGCGGTTGCCAGGTGAAGTTCATCTCCATTCCTCACTTCCCCGGATATGATGTGTGCATCTGTATACTAGTGATGATTATCGGAGAACAAATTGAGATTTTGGTTAACATATGTAGTTTGATTTCTTTACTGCATTGAATAAAATCATGAGAAAACTGTCTTCTGCGCATAGCTTACCTTGTTTCTCCCACTGGAACTAGCATGCACATAATCCATATCATTCGCTTCCAAAATGTTGTGCTTCCAAAATGTGATGGAAAGCTAACGAACCGCATGTCTGCTTCCTTCTGTACAGAACTGCATGGCTGAATGATTCTTATGTGCAAATTAAGCATACAATTTTTCAGCTACCGAATTGATTATTTCTGTAGTTTTGAATTGTGCTTGACGTCCAAAGTGGCAGCCTTTATTTGAGAGCTTTTGCAGACTATAACAAAGCAATTGAATCCACCAAAGCAAAATGAACAGATGAACTATGTACTGCACAAGTTCTCTGGGTTAGGAGCAGAAAACTTGAGAAAAACATAAACAAGGAGGCAAGTTTGCGCGCCAGCTTATTTAGTTGTTAGTCACATCTAACTCTTTTGGTGAACTGGGAAGGCTTCCCTTAATCTCTTGTGGTCAGTAAGCCTGTGAAAGTGTGAAACCCTGCTAGGAGACACTGCAGTTAGGCAAGTTTGCGCGCCAGCTTATTTAGTTGCTAGAAGGCAGTAGGTAAGAGAAAAATGAAAGCAAATAATAATGCCACTCTTGACTAACATATGTAGTTTTATTTCTTTACTGGATTGAATGGATTGCTGGCAGCTTATTTAGTTGCTAGAAGGCAGTAGGTTAGCTGCCTAATGCTTGAATGGATTGCTCATATCATGGTGAGGTATGTGTCATTGTCTCACTCGCTCATGGATGGTAAAGATCATGCTCTGGGTGATGCATCTGTTGGTGATGCTGTGAGGAACCGAGGGCACATAAGCAGCAGCGTCTACTCCCAATAAGGCCATATTTGGACTTGTATATGTGCTCTTTAGTCCAAATTCTAAATGATGCCAATACTGACTCTCATATATACTAGTCCATGTTTTAAGTACGGCTGTAATGCTTAATCTTGTGCACTTGTAATGCATATCAGTTTATTTTTCTGATAAAAACAAATACTTTACTTGTTCCATAGCCTATTTCTATGGGCAGACTTGAGCCTCCCAAAGCTCTTGGTTTGGTTTGGTTGCTCTTGGTTTGGTTGCTTAAGTAATTAGATTGTTTCAATTTGTATGAAGTAATTAGATTGTACCAATTTGTATAAAGTAATTAGATTGTACCAATTTGTATAAAGTAATTAGATTGTACCAATTTGTATAAAGTATCTAGATTGTACCAATTTGTATAAAGTATCTAGATTGTTTCAATTTGTATAAAGTAATTAGTTGCATATGGTAATTGTTTTGGTTGAGCTCGAAATCTCCCAACTATAAGAACTGAAAGGGTGGCTGTAAAGCATACCAAGAGTCATAGCATTCTAGATATAAAACTTCTTTTCTTTCTATCTTTCTCAGTTCTTGCTAGATAATGCCTGTTATCCAATTCATTTTATTTTGTTATTTTAGCCATTTCTTCAGTTTTACAATGGCCGCCAGTAGTACTCCTGCTGGGTCCCCGACCCGAGCAGTAGAGACAGTTGACGACAGCACGGCCCCCCTCGGCGTGGCCGCACCGATCGATGCACCGACCCTGGAGGCACCCAAGCAAGTTGCCTCCGAAGCGGCCAAGGAACCTGCCCTCGAGCTGACCGAGGATCAACCTGCCCTCGAGCTGACCGAGGATCAACCTGTCGTAGCGGCCGTCACAGCTGGACAAGAGCAAACTGAATCGGAGTCCAGCTCTGGCTCTGCCTCCGAGTCAAGTTCCGAAGGGGACGAGGCGCGTGAGGAGGAGGTACCGACTCCAGCCCCGACCAGGTCTCTGAATAGGAGGAAAGGCAACCAGTTGCCGGACAAGACGTACGTCATCACCCGTGTCGACGACGTCAAAGACATTCCGGCGAGTCCACATAAGGCCGCTAAGACCTTTAGCAACGCCTGCGGGTGCTTAGTGCGCGAACAAGTGAAGATTACCTGCAAAGAGTTCGGCCAGTTGACGCAGTCCACGAAAGATACTCTCTTGAGGAAACTGTGTGACAAGTACCAAATACCTGCAGCCGACAAGGAAAGAGTCGAAGCGCAAGCCCTCAAAATCATGGTTAGGGCTCTGAAGACTTGGCGATAGGAAGCACAGAAAGTCGTAGACGAGGATTGGGACACCAAGATTAGTAAAAGATGGTCCAAGGTACAGAAGGAAGACTGGGACGAATTCGTTGCTCAAATAAGGAGCCCAGAATTCCAGGAGAAGAGCCGGTGGGGGAATAAGGAGCCTCTAGGATGGAGCAGCTGCGCATCCACCTCGGACGGCGGCCCCTACTCGGTGAATCCCGTCGACAGCATCACCGTAAGTCTCGTCCGCTAAACGTGTCGTTATAGTACGAGCTGTTCTCATTTTCCTGACTCCAGTGCGGACGGCACGTCTATCCTCTGTTTCGCAGGAAGCCACCAGATGCACACTCATGGTGCAGATTCCTGGCATGAACGTCCCGGTGGCGCACGGCCAGGTTTTCCTAACGGCGGAGGGGGCAGTCCTGCACTGTGTTCCTATGCGGGAGCACCACGCGAAGGTCCAGGTCGACCTCGTCCTCAACGACTACAGCGAGGTGTTAGTCCCTGTCCCCCCCGAAGAGGAGCTGACGAAGCTAGGGCAGTGCAGAAACTGCTTCATCCAGTGGCCGAAGAGCCAGATCACTATAACCGCGGCGGCCTCGCCTCGCACGGGCCCCTCGTCCAACAACCCCTCTCCATCAATCGGACGATCTCCGTTGGGGCTCAGCCAATCACCCCCGTCCTTTAAAGACCTGGAGGACCATCTTGTCGGGGACCAGCACATGTCACCGATTTTGCGGTCCCCGGGAGTGTCGGAAACGCCCTCCGAGGTTCAAGGCGACCCCCTGGATCAACCGAGGGGGAAGATTTTCTCTCCCGCCACGCTAGCTGGGACGCTGGAAGCAGCGTTGGCGGCAGGCAAGAGCCCGGAGCCGGTACACCAGAGGAAGAAAAGCAAAAAGAGACGGGCCGGCACCGGCAAGAAGGAAAGAAAGGAGCAGAGGCAGAAAACCTTATCCTTCTCAACATCGTCAATAGAATTATCTACACGGAGCAAGGGCCTCTGGCGATATCATTACGAACCAGGTCAGGACTTGCTCCCACAGGATGAGCTGGACAATCTGTTGGAGGACATGAAGACACTGCATGAAGATTACCTGAAGATGTCTAGAGATCCTGGTACATTCTGCCAATATTGGAAGGTGAAGGTGCCAAAGGAATACAATTTTTTCATGCAACATGACCAAGACACCTTCGACATCAACTTTGAAGACCTATTCCACATGTACAACCTCTATAGGCTCGACACCACCATGATCAGGCTATGGGCTCTGTACCAAGCCCAAGAGTGCAGACGTCTTCGGGACTCCCATATTGGCATAGTCGATCCGATATGCATGAACGAAGGCTATGCCGGGACCCCAGAGGGTCAAGGATTTCTTCAAGAATACCTGTCGAATGCATTCGTGGTTCATAAGGACAAGGACTGCATACTAGCCCCCTATAACCCTCCGTAAGTACTAAACTTAGCACCGTGGAGTTTATTTTTGTTTTTTACGTACGTATCTCCGCCTGCTTACGTTCAGTTGTTCACATTTACGCAGCGACCACTGGGTCCTAATTGCGATCGTTCCAAGCTGGGCCAAGGCTTTTTACTTTGACTCCTCGTCGAACAAGACAGCGGACTTCACAAATATAGCTAAGATTCTGGATGCAGCCTTTTTCAGAGCCAAGTTCTCGGGCCATCAAAAAATACCTGTGAAAGCGAAAAAATTGGTACACCATTACAAGTTCCCTTGCAGAGTTCAGCCGGAAGGTTCCGTGACATGTGGGTACTACACCTGTGCCCATATGGACCTATTTGTCCGGTACAAGAACAAGCATTGGAAAGATATGAAAGAACTGAAGGCTTGGAGCGAGCTGGGAAGTCATATGTACGACTGGCGACAGGACTTTGCTCGGATCCAAAAAGTCTTCGCCAGACTCATCAACCTTGAAGTCATCAATCCGATGGGTGAATTCTACGCCGGCCCCCAATTTCCGAAGCCAAACTTAAGCGGGAATCAATAGAATCGTTGTTTCTGTAATTGAATAAACAATTATTTCATACTTGTGACCGTCGTTGGAGTGTACATACTATATATGTGATTATAAATGTTATGCGATTAAGAGATTTGACTCTGTGAATGAATAGTTCGTATAGCCTGTGATTAGGAATAATGTAATACTATAGTCTATTATTATGAATAATCTAAGTGTGATTATGAGCTAACACAGATCCATTTCGGTTAGCAGGAATGCATACCTCTACTGACGGGCACTTACGGACAGCCCGTCAGTGGAGTTGAACCTCTACTGACGGGCTTTCATTACGCGCCCGTCAGTACTGATACAACTAGGAGCCCGTCGACATATCTCTACTGACGGTCACTTACGGACAGCCCGTCAGTGAAGATATACCTATACTGACGGGCATTTATTACGCGCCCGTCAGTACTGATACAACCAGGTGCCCGTCGGTTAGCAGGAATACATATCTCCTCTGACGGTCCCTGTGTGACCGTCAGTAGAAATTAACAGTACTAACGGACCGTATGACCGTCAGTGGAGTTACCCCCTCCACTGACATTTCCAGGGTGATGGGCCCCCTGTCCGTCAGTAGAGGGGGTTTGGCGACCGTCAGTAGTGACCTGTTCTGCAGTAGTGAGCCACTGTTCGCACTCCACAACAAGTGCTAGTAAAATGTCCATCCAACAAGCCAGGCAACAAAATACATCGAATGCATATCTAGCAGCTGAGTTTCTTAGTTCTCAAGGCAACCAACAAATATCAGCCAAGCTGAAAGTATCCAACCGACTAAGGCAGCAAGGGAGTCATATTATCCACATATTCAAGTAGCCACAGGAATTGACTAGAGTCAATTTCCCTTACCGAAATAAGGCAACCAAATACCAAGTGAAGCAGTCCACGTAGTTAAGAGGAGCAAGCAGGTGGTGGCAGCAAACACCTTAAAATAATTGCCACCGAGGAACCTTAGAGAAGGCTCAATAGGAATAGCACTAAGGCAGCTGAGCTTAGCAGCACCACAGTAGAAGCACCAGTCTTGGCCGACCGTCACCAAGGACCAAGAACAGAAAGTGGAAGATCAGCAAGGGAGAGAGATCACTAGGACACTTAGGAGCCAAGCCAAGCTCTAGGAGAAGGCCATCAGAACCAGGTGGAGAAGAGCAAAGGCAGGCAGAGAAGGATCAGCTGAAGGGAGCTAGTAGGAGCAAGGGGGAAGCAGACCACCATCAAATGGAGGATCAGCAAGTCTAGGGGCCTGATTTTGCCCTCATCCAAACCAATTCAAGGTGAGGATTATCTTTAACACCGCAAAACCCTCATAGACATGCATCTTTAGCATGATAAAGGGACCCTCCGATTTTAGGAAGCATCTATAGTATCTGTTCTTATCGAATTCTGCTCTTTCCAAACCTTTTCTTTTGTCCTAAAAATCATCACTAGGTTTTATTAAGGCAGCAAAGAGTAGCAATCTGTTCTTATCAGATGTTTGGATACCAATTCTCAAGTTTTCTCTCTCAGAGAGATCATAATCATCACAAAGTTAGGCAACAAATAGGTGGCCTACCATAATACCTGCTCTTATCTCAATCTTGAAATACTAAGTCAAGCAAGTACTTGTTCTTATCAGATAATGAACTGATATAGACGAACACATATATGGGTGAAAAACAGAAAACAACTAAGGCCAAGTATAGCATCTGCTCTTGTAACCAACCTGAGATAGATATATGCAAATATGTGGAAAATGAGAATATGCTAAGTGCAAGAATAGCAGCTGTTCCATCAGCTTGAGTGAGCTAATGCTCAAGACAAACACTTGCTCTTTAACTAACTCAGATTAGCAAGTGTAGTAGTCTACCAGTATACTAATTCATAAATTCTTTTTAGAAAGAGCATCCCAATCTAATTACAGATACACTAACTCAAGCTTAAGTGCTCTTGAACACCTGAGTGTGCTATAGATTAGCTCTAACATTCCAACCCATAGGTATTAGTCATCAATAATACTCTAGGTAAATGGTTGTTCTAACCAGTCAACACTTAGCAAATTGCAAGTAAATCAATTAATAAACTAACCATCATAGACAAGTACTAAAATATGGTAAGATTACATATCCTTGAGCTAATACTAAAACGAATAGTGATAGAATCAAGTTTTAGAATGAGCACAATAGTAAAGTAGGATAGCTAGCATCATCAGGCCATAAACTAATTTAAGTGTGTTAATGCTGGTACATCTTAAAATCTAGAACAATACCTACTCATGGTTTTAATGTTTGAGAAATTAAATCAAGAATCCAAGGACATCGATCATCTTTTACCAATTTGAATGATCAAGAGAATCTAAAAGATCAGTAGAATATCTAGATGTAAAGATGTAGGTTTATAAGAGCGGCATGCCAGTGTAATTAGTTAAAGATAAACTATAACACCAACTTAAGCATTAGTTACCATAAGCAATTACTTAGAGCACGACATAAGCCTCTACACAGGATTCCACATGAAATAAATCTTCAATACTCAAAAAAAAATTCATAGTAAGAATTTGTGCATTAAAATCTGCGAACTTAGTTCTCAAGGCTGAAGCCTAGCAAAAATGGGAACTAAACCAAGAGTAGTACCTAGTCTATCTCAGTTGGGCAAACTGATGAATGTGCACTTACACATGTAAATGGAACTTATCCTAATGGTTAAACTCACCATTTAAGCATCATATAGCAAGATCAGACAGAAGTATAGAAGAATGCCCTTATGCATAAGGAAAATAGATGATTCTTGATCAACTTAAGGTTAGCAACCATAGCTTCCAACAGAGATGGTATACTCTAACTCTCTAAAGTATTTGATAAAAAAAGTAGATGCAAGAGAAATTGTTCTTCATAAGAATTAGAGCATAACAGTTCATGTCATGAGTAAGCAAGTTAAACAAGGCCTAATGGGGCTAAGACCACCTATCAATTTAGTATAGGGAGTTAACAGCACAGTCATAACCAAAGTTAATAGGATTTGGGAATCACTGAATCCGGCATAGTAATCGGGTAGTAAGTAGATTAGAAATTGAAGAACCCTAGAGCAATTGGGGAAAAAAATTAGAGATTAGAGGATAGGGGATTTGAGGAGCACTTACCTGAGAGTGACGCCACCACCGCGGTTGCGGTGCGGCCAAACCACCGCAATTCAGTGGTGGCGGTCAGAGATGGAGGCGGCAATCGGGCGGGGCCAGCTGGGCTGGACCGAGCCCTAGGCCGGAAGCCGGGAGGCGGCACTGCAGGAGTGACCGGAGCGGGTCCGGCAGGGCGGCGCTCACCCGGAGGCAGAGGGGAGCGGCGCCAGGCAAAGCGACGCCGAGCAGAAGGAAGAGACCGGTGGCGGAGAAACCCCGGTGCGGCGGCGGCGCATGAGGGAGATATGAGCAAGGAGAAGGCACGGCGGCGTTGAGCTACCAGGGCGGCGAAGGTGAGCCGAAGCGGCAGCAGCGTCAAGGGGGAGAGCACGGGAGAACGCCGGTGGCACTTGAGGCAAAGGGAGTCGGCGCAGTGCAACGGCAAAGAGAAAAGGGGCCGGTCGGGTGCGGTGAGTAGAGAGGAAAGGAGTCGGGTGCGGGTTAGGTTAGGTCAGGGCAGGCCATTTGGGGCCGGCTGGAGGGAGGATTAAGAAGAAGAAAAAAGAAGCGAAAAGGAAAGTAGTAAATATTTACGTAAATATATATATGTGTAGATTAGAAATGAGTTAAAGATTGAAACAGAAAATAAAATTAAATAAGTTATTCTTTCATTTAAGAATAGAAATAAAGGAAATAAAAATTGGGTATATATGTGTATATATGTCAAGGAACAAGTTGGAATTGAGGATTCCTCAAGTTAAAACATTTACCTCTTAAAAGTAGAGTAAAACTTAAAGGTAAAATAATAGGTAATCCTCATTAAATCAACTATATTCTTCCTTCTCAAAAAGAAATTGAGCTTGTCCACAACAATAAGTTGTTTTAGATGAGATAAATATGCTCTTATTCTTTAGAGGAAGAAATTAAAACACACAGCTAAATTCTAAAATGTATACTTAAATTCTTAAGTCAACTAAAAGAAGATTAAGTAAAAACGTCAAATTCCAAGTAAAGTAAATCAAATATTGAGTTGATTATGTCATTATATGACCCTCAAAAATAACTAAATCTTAGTTAATTCCTTAAGTAATTCTAAATCTTCTAAATAATTCTTAAGTAAATCATGTTTAGATTTATTAAAATATATTGATAGATGCATCATCGCATATATGCATAACGCCATGTCATTTGCATTCATTGCTCAGAAATTTTCTGGATTAGTCCTTATCGAACTTTATTACTTTCTTTGCCAGAAGCCGGAGTTCCACAAGTAAACCCTTCGAACTCCATTTCGAATCCGATACCAGGCAAGTCCAGTTTCTTGTTCATGTCCGTTGAGAATGATTTACAAAACTTCCCTCTTGTCTATAACATGCACAAAAATCTATTTTCTAAAGATGAATCAACTGTTCTTTTGTTTTGGATCGCCGGTTCTTGGGCGATGGCATGGTGGGTGATGAAATCCTGGAAAGGGTGCGGGTAGCACATTGGAAGGTGGATTTCATCACACGGGAATGTTTCATATAAGGTTAATGCAACCAATGATCGAATGTGCTTAAGGGCCGTAGCGAACGCGCTTACCACATACCCTGTATGGGCGGGGCTGAGCCAAAGTACCTTTGCCCTAGGTTCATACTCCCCTGGGAACGCAAGACCTCGGTAGTGGGATCGGCTACCGGGAAGGTGGTTTGGCCATAGGGCTACCCACAGTTGTTGATGTGGTTTGGCCATAGGGCTGCCCACATTTTATTCAAGTGGTATTAGTCGCCGGGCTAGCCACATCTTATTTGAACAAGTGGTATTAGTCGCCGGGCTAGCCACATCTTATTTGAAAATGTGGTATTAACCATAGGGTTAGCCACAAATAGATTTTGGACCGGTAGTCCTATATGGACTGCGACGCGGAGTATGACCGAGCGGGCGGCGAAAAGGCTCTGTGATCATGGGTACGTGATTCGGGGCTGATCACCTTGGGTACATGCTTATGATCGTTTGTGGGTACAGTTGCGCACCTCTGCAGAGTGTATAGAATTGTGGCATTGTCACTCCGTGTTCCCGGTTGGAACTGCGAACCCGGCAAGAAAGGGATTCATCGGGAATCCTAGCAGCTTGTAAGACATGAGATCATTAGTCTCTTTAAATTAAAACTTGACTCTCTTACCTTTTAAAACTGCATTGCTTTTGGAGAACATTGCCGTTCTCAGTAGATAGTGCATCAAACACCTCTTTGCTATTCCTGGACTTGTTGAGTACCTTCTGTACTCATCCCTCTATTCTAATTCCTTTGATTAGGAGGAGAGCCGATAATAGATCAAAATGTAGTCGACATTGGGGTTGAAGATGAAGTCTTCAAGGGGTCGACAGTGACGAAGGAGGACGAAGACGACGACCACTACATCGGCCATCGTGGTGAAGATCCCGAAGCGTAGAGCACAAGTCTAGTATATGGAAGACGAGAGAGTAGTTATGTCTTTTGCTGTAACCAACTGGCACGATTTTAAATTCCCCGTACTTTTTGGGAACGTATTTGTATCTTGTTCTCTGAGTTTGTAAATTAAGTTTGTAATAAATGGACCACTGCAATGCTTCTGTCATGCTACTCTGTGAGATATGTACAATCGAGAAGCCACTTCGTCTGTGCGTATCGCCGCACCCTGTCCCGAACCCCACTTTCCCTCCGCAAAAGCGTAAAGGTACATCAGCCAAAACCGTAAAACATCCGATTAACTGGTTTTTCTTTTCAGCAATTAATTCCTCACTGGTTTAACCGGTTCGAAGGATTTTTGACCGGTTCTCTGCAAGACCAAACTAGTTCTGGGCTCCGGGGATTATTTCCTATCTTTCCGTTCAAATGCAATTTCAAATTTCAACTTCGTTTGAATACAAACAAAGTATTAATCCTAAGTACCTAAGGAATTGCTTTTATTGAATACCAAAAATGTTCGGAAATATTTCCAGAACATTTTAGTTTAGGTCATGCACACTCTTATACTTATTGTTGCCTCTGTAGACCATGCAAGCCATACCACCCATGTGAATTGAAGTAAGACATAGTAATCAAGACCTTTCCTTATATACAATCGTCCTCATTTCATGCTAAAGCAACTTCACCTAAAATTTTGAATATGGGTCTAGAGGACCTTAGCTTAGTATACAAAGTATTTGAAAACACTAGTATCCTCGGTATTTCATTTAATTTGAGAGCACGATGAGTATCAAGACAAAATAAAGGAGCCCCACCTTATGCCTCACCACTAAAACCCTAATTTCATGCGATAGCCTACTCAACCCTACCTATCAAAAACTCTAAGATCCATAATTCCAAAGAACTTTAATTTCAGGTATGCATAGTTCTAGGTTTAATATCATCCCTGTAACCCAAGTAAGCTAAGGAGTCTACATGACTTGAGGTAGAACCTCAATACCATGACTTCCTTCCATATGGTACCCTTATTTCATGCTATGCATGTATTGGCATAATGTTAGAACTTTTAGAAGGGAACTTTTTCTAAACTCCGTTACTCCAGGGACTCACTCAAATAAGATGTCGAGTTCATGCTAACCCTAATGAGAAAAGGGGGCCATGACATGTCTATGTGCTCATATATTCCGCATGAGAAATTTCTGACTTAACCTAAAACCCTAGCGACCCAAAAATGCTCCCTAGGTCAAAATCATGGCATGAGCGTATCATGTGCACTAATTGGTCCTTATTTGGATTTCTCGACATCGTTGTTTATTTGTCATTTATTTTAACGTGTAGTTACCGACGCGCCGGATTCTCTCAAGGAGGATCCCAGATTTCCGCAGAATCAATTCCAGGAAGAATATCAATACCCCCACTCGCCAAGCAAGCATCCTCGCCTTGATCATGTTAAACCCTATATTTTCGGACTTAATTATGTTGATTGCAAAACATGCATGATATGTTGATACTACCCCTCTGTTGTATTAGAATAGATACGACCTATTATTGCATGTCGTCAATATACCTTCCTTGTCGCCTTAGGATTAATCCCTCTAGCGGTATGGTAATGCCGCCGAGAACTTAGGGTATAGTAGCTTAAGCTAGTGCCACCCTAGTAAAAATAGAGTTTTGATATATGTTACAAAATACTTAATCTTGTGAAGGATGGAGCCTTAAGGAGGTGTCCATCGTCCCGGGAAAATTGTTTTGTGAGAAATGTTTTCTAACAAAACCCTAAATCAAACCGGAGTTATTTGGATCCTGGTGAGAAATATAAGATGGTGTTTGGAGGACGGTTGTCGAAAAAAGGATGCCTTATATGGCATTGTTAGTAATCCGGTCCTGTGTGACTTGGGATTAATCGGAGTCTTGCTCGGATCAATTAAGGACCAAATCTAAGTGCTGCTCGGCCAAGTTTATACCGTACTTCTACATGTCCTTTATGGGAAGGACTTGGCCAAGTATTCCATTTAGTACTAGCGTACGAACCTGTAGGCGATAGGTGGAAAGTGCAAAGAGTGGGTAGACTCCAGAGAGCCTTCTCGCGGTTTATCGTAGGAAGTTATTCGACACAAAAGTGGGTCTGCTCTATGCCGTGGTTCAACAAGCAGTGCGGTAAGGGCTCATCTAGCTGGTTCATCGTTAGGGCTAAGTGGAGGAAAAGTCTCGTTGTGTTATCCCCGACAGTACACCTCGTGAAGTGTACTTGTAGCGCTCGGCATCAAGGGATAATCACACCGTGTGGGTAAAGCCATACAACCTCTACAGCGAATAGCCGCGTCCTTGGTCATGGACATAACTTGGTTAGGCGACACCCTGGTTAGACTTGCTTTGGTTTCAAAATATGGGTCATGAGTTTAAGAACGCGGGCATGATGTGCCCACAATGTGCGGTATGAGCTACGGGTCAGTAGCGAGAGCCGCAGAAGCATGCCTGAGGTCGTGCCACACGGCGGTGGTGCGAGGGCTCAGTATTATAGCTCAATGTGGAGCAGTGGAAGGCGGTAGCTAGTTTCTACCGTCCCACTAAGTTTATCATGTCACGACGTTTGTCAAAATGTTTTTCAATCTACTATCGTATTATTGATAAGAACTTACTTTTCACACAATATGCAACCTAGGCTAGTATGTCTCCTTTGAAAATAAGTCTTGCATGAATATCGCCATTATACACCCCCTACGGGATTGCTTATGAGTACATTCAATGTACTCACCTAGCTTGTTGATTTGGCCAGACCAGGAGAAGTACTTCTCCGAAGACGATAGCGACTATGAAGGTTAGGGCTTACCCCAGTCGGTTGCCTATCGGGTATGGCATACTGATGGGCATCTATCACGTATATATTGTTTTTCCGCTGCATAACTCTTTGAATTTGGCCGATAGGCCACGTGTGTAACCTAAAGACCTTGCCGGTCAATGTATCAAACTATGTATCGTTGTATGATTGTGATATTCAAGGCAACTTGTGTGTACTGGCTACTGATCATGGAACCAGTACAGTAAACACGAGGGTTTATCCGGTCCTTAAAACTGGGTACTCCACAATACCTTGGAGGCGTTGCTGTGAAACTGCGATGCTAGGAGCTAGTATGATTACGACCATGTCGACGCGCTACACCAACTCTGCCAGAGATGCCACCCATTCTCGCTAGCTAGGGTCATCGAGTAGCAACATCTTGATTGTCAAGGTGCTATCACCCATCGGTAGCTAGCCACCACCAGCGAGAGGAGGAGGTGGGTGGAGAGCCTTAGCAGGAGAACAATGTGACAGCGGCATCCACCCACACGATACCACAGCGTCCTGTGCCGCCGCGTACCACATATCCACAGATCTTGCTGCACCTCCTAACCGCTGCCCGCTTGGAGATGACCGGATCTAAATGGCGGTGACTGGATCTGATGGGGAGGTGGTGGTCAGGTGACCGGATTTGAGAGGAGGAGGAGGAGACTGTGGTGGTGAATGGGATCGGAAGAGGAGGATTTTTTCAATGGGATCAAGTGAAGGCAGGGAGTGGGGACGGCGCTAGAGGTCGGGGTGCAAAGAGAGTGAGGTATAGAGTAGCTAGGGTTTGGTTGTTGTATAGAGGATAGCTATTAGGCCTAATGGGCTGTTCCGGTTCCCAGATGGCTCATATTATATCCCAAATGGTTTTATTTACAAAAACTATCTTGGATGTCTTATTTATTTCAAATGGTTTTATTTTAAAAAACTATTCTGGGATGTAAATTTTAGTAAAAGCCATCTCAATCTAGTCTAATCCTAGATAGTTTTTTATGAACCATTTGAAATAAGGTGTCTAGTATATATGTTCTGATAGTAATAGATCACAGCTTCTTTCTGAGGGCTTAATCTTCACAATCTCCTCGATATCAACCTTGCTAAAGTAGTTTCTGGGGGCTTAATCTTTATAATCTCCTCAATATCAAGCTTGCTTTCAAAAATTGTGCACACAAGCTCTCGAGGTACTAGATCAGCCCCCAAGCCTTGTTGAATGTCTCTAAAACCAAGACTGCCACAAACCTTCTTGGTAACAATCTTCTCTCGAGATATTCAATCACCGCTATAGATAGCTTCATCACAAACGGTTCAGAACCATTATCATAGACGACTTTCTGAACTGCCTATAAGTAAGGGTCTGTGATATGCAAATTGAATCACAAATGGTTCAATAAGAACCGTCTATAATGAGAAATTACAAAAAATAAAAAAAAGTAGTATTGAGGCCACCGAATCCAGTGCCCTCCCCCTCCCCGACCATCAGATCTTGGTCCTACTCCACTAGCGGCGATGGCCATGGCCCCTAGATCTAGCCAAGACACGAAGATGGAGGTGACGGCGGTCGCGCCCGCTGTCTCGTGGCCCTCCACGACGGCAAAGGTGGTGGTAGTCACTCCTGTTGTCTCGTCATCCTCCACGGCAGCAAAGGTGGGAGGCGGTGACGGAAGGGAAGCGTGTAACTTGGTGGGAGGCGGCAACTGCGGAGGAAACCTACCCGTCAGTTCCGTAGCCCTCCACGACGGTGGTTGCACCCTTGGTTCCGTCATCCTCCACGACGACCTCGATCTCCTGGATCTAAGAGGAAGGGGAAGAGGACGAGGATGAACAGGGAGAGGGCCAGGCACGCTAGTGAGAAGAAGGAGAGGAATCGATAGAAGGGGGAGAAGGGTCAGCGCTTGATATGTTGAGACTTGATAGTGAGGAGGGGCGGCGATAAATGGTCACAAGCATCTAGCTAGGGTTTTGAGTTGGAGCAGTGGCAATTGGGCAAAATAGCCTAGTTGCATGCATGCACAGATTTCAAAATAAGTCCTTCGCAAGAAAAAAGCAAACACATAAAGAAAAAAAGATAAGCATGCATGCACGCACGCTCGTGTGCTACTTGGAGAACCGAGAATACGGAGAAATTTAAAAAACCTAAAAATAAATATTTGGAGATGCGGGGTATCGATCCCCGTACCTCTCGCATGCTAAGCGAGCGCTCTACCATCTGAGCTACATCCCCATATCTCTGTACTTCGTATTATTTTTCTATTTTAACGTATGAATGCAACACTGTTCGTCAAATGAATTTGGTAGTTTCCCTCGTTCAATACAGACGGGAGCGCTGCATACGCTGATATGCGTGGCTGAACGAAGTGCGAGATCTCCGGCGCCGGCAGAGTGGTCCATTAGCAGGAGCGTACCGGGAGCGGCGCATAGGGCCTCAAAAAATTAGAAACCCCACTTTTTCTTAATAATTACCTGCTCTATTTTAAAATATAAGACACCCATATATTATAAGATTTAAAATTTGATCAACATTTAGATCAACAAACTATAAATATGTAATACAAAAGTGGTAACATTAGATCATTATTTAAAAGTATTGTTTAATAATATCACTTTTGTGTCATATAACCCATATTTTATTGATATAATTGTTAGTCAAACTTAAATCTTAGAATACATAGGCGTCAAACATTTAAAAGGGAGGGAATAATTAATACTAATTATGATATTAGTTGTTAATAATGAAGGATTGGGCAACAAAGATGAGAGCCTTTACTCCTTTCTGGAATCTGCCCACCGCGACTACTTCCCGCCTCACGCACGCTCTCTCCTGCACCCGCAACTTTTAATTGGTTTCTTATTTACTTCCTCCTATGCACTGCACTTGAGAGCTTGAAATCTTTTTTAGTCGTCTCGAGGCTGTACTTAAGAGTGGTGAAAAATCTGAAGTTGATGGTGATAAGTTGTACATAGAGTCTTTGAGTAAAAATTATGGAACTTGTTGATATTTAAATTTTCTAAAGCGACTAAATTGTTTCCTAATGCAATTGTTGCATATATATATATATAGAATTTTGTTGACTATTCCATGACTGTTACATCGGCATTGAGGAGCCTTTCTAAACTGAAATTGTTGAAACTGTATATGCGTTCTTCAATGACACAAGAAAGACTTAGTAGATCGGCTACGTAGCACTTAAAAATGATGTTTTGAAAAAAGTTATTTATGAAAACCTAATTGAGGATGTTTTATCGAGGAATACTAGAAGGGTGCACGTTTCCGCTGAAATAGTAGTAGTTAGGAATTCCAATATTTGATTTTTGATAATATGTATTTTTTAGAAAAATCCTATTACTAGTATGATATATAAAAAAAGACATGTTTCTCTAATTGGCTTTTCTTATACTTAAGCCCTAATTTTTTATTTCGCACCGAACCCCGAATTTCTCGGGGACAGCCCTGTCCATTATGTGGCTCGCGCGCCAGGTAAGGCGCAGACCTCTAATCTTATGTTTGGACCTTACCGGTTTTTATTTATTTTATTATTTAGCTAACTAATATTTTTTATTTTCGTGACTATTTTTCATACTAAATTATAAAATAAGTTTAGTATATACAATTTAACAATCGTAAACTAAACCTAGATCACAAAATAAATTTTCTTTCATCAATATGGACGACAATGATAGATTGCCACAGTTTAAGTCTCAAGAAAAAGAGTAGGAACTTATTCCCCTCGAACTAGTAGGAAATCCGTTGGTTTGGCCATATATAGTGCCAATATCTAAGCATGAAATCCATTACCACTTTACTAGGAAAGGAGAACCTTACAGATTATGTAAGCATGCTTCACTGTCTTGCCATGCATACAGAATTACAGATAAGGTATATACCCCAAATGAAAAAAAATTGCCTCAAAATATTAAATAAATCAAAAGGCGTCGTCTTCTACGCTATCGACTTTAATACGTAGTCCTATGATCTGTGTGAAAGCTGTCAACACACTCTGTTCACTACGACGATTTGACAAATCTACTATCATTCACATAAGGTGGGTGGGCCTCATGTAAGGTGGTCCTCTTCTATATTGATATCGTAGATTTGCTTGCGCCTATATATGAACAAATAATTCATGCTCTTGCATTTCTTGAATCCTAAATATTTCTAGGGGTCAATGGAGGATTGAGGATGTTGTATGAACTTGCCAATCTCCTCGAGCAAAAACTACGCACCCTCAGTTGGAGGTCCCGGTAATTTCAGCATTCCGAGGCCTTTTTGCACGTTCGAGCTCCCTGGCCCCGGTGGCAATGCTGTGGTGAGTGAAGAGCAATAGCTTTTATCTGCATAAGCTACAGAAGTAGTAGTAACCATTTTTAATTAGGGACGAACGGTGAATTATTCAGTTGTATACAGAAGAGGTGCTTCCGACAATCTGGGGGCATGTGGTGAATGAGGCTGTTTGGATTGGACTAAGATTACAGAAGCCGGTGATATAATTTAAAAAAAAATTCTTCACACATTTTTTCATTAAGAAGATAAGCATATATAAATACAAGAGGCAAGAGCACACTATTACAGAATAGAGCTTCGAAGATCCCATATTACAGGTGGTTTTTGAAAACCCGCCTCTAGTGTAGTACATCAAAGGCAGTTCAAAAGAAGATCCGCCTGGGTTCACTTTGAGGCACGAAAACCGTCTATGATAAGCCACATATCGCAGGCGGTTTTCTACCTGCAATATTGGATTAACATATCATAGGCAGTTGTTAATAAGAACTGCCTGTGATATGTGGATTATCACAGGCGGTTTGTGTAGAAAACCACTTGTGATAAGGCCGGGACATCACAGGCGGTTTTTAATGGGAAACCGCCTACGATGAGTGGACATCACAGGCGGTTTTTAGTGGGAACCGCCTGCGATGAGTGGACATCACAGACGGTTCTCACCCAAAAACACCTGCATTGAGCGCCCGTTTATATACGTGAAGCGTTTTCAATCCTTAGTCTTCACTGCGCTTTAGTCTTCGCTATGCCTCCGAGCCCAACGCCGCCGCCCCCTCGTCCAAGTCCGACGCCGGCAGGCTGCCCACGTCGCTTCTGGGCCGACGCCGCTGGCCTCCTCCTCCAAGCCCAACGCCGCCACCCCCTTCTCCGAGCCCGACACCACCAGCCCTGCCTCCGAGCCTAATGCCACCAGCCCTTTCCTTTGAGCCCGACATCGCTGCCCCTTCCTCCGAGCCTGACCTTGCCGCCCCCTCCTCCGAGGCTGACACTGCCAGCACCCGATCCGAGCCCGACGCCGCCCGCCCCTCCTCCAAGCCTGACGGTGCCAGTCCTGCCTCCGAGCCCGACGTCGTCGGCCCTCTCCTTCGAGCCCGACGCCGCCGCCCCTTCCTCCGAGCCCGATGCCGCTGCCCCCCTCCTCCGAGGTTGACACTGCCAGCACCACCTTCAAGCCCGACGCTGCCGCCCCTCCTCCGAGCTTGACGCCGCCGCCCCTCCTCTAAGCCCGACGCCGCCGGGTACGCATCCCGTCCCCTTTGCATTTGGATTCAAGAGAAAATTGCAGCAGAAGGCTTTAGAAACTGGCAATGTGTGCAATGCATGGAAATGGCATTAGGCTTTGATAGGTGAAACTGAATGCATGCGTGTTTGTGTGTGTTTTGACATGCGAAGATGACATAATAATCTCAGGCATTCACTGGATTGGATGGAATATTTAGCATAAGATTTGAGTAGAGGTTTTGGCCTTAGGGGAGTATGTAGTTTTTTATTCTAATTTCTGTGATATTCAAGGTTGTCAAACAAACAAACTAAGATGTAAAAATTATTGTGTTTTATATATAAAAAACTGACATAATCTTGATGAAGTATACAGTAGATATCTTATAGTAGTATATATCAACACTCTGTGAACTGGTGATTACATATAACTTGTAATGATGGAAGTCATCTCAATGCATGTCAAATATAGCAGTAAATAAAAAGTGAGAACTTGTGCCTTCTATGTACTCTGCATCTGTCATAAACTAATGTCATTTAGTTTCCTACATTTCTAATGATAAAATAGGTATTGTGAAAACATGGGTGACATCAATTTTAGTCGGAATACTAATTTCTCGCTGCTCCATGATGTCAAGCCTTGCCAATCTTATGTTAACAATGCTATTTCAATATCTGCACTGTTGTTGTTGCTAAACAATTGACACTTAGCAGATTATGTTGTCAAAATTGATGTCCTAACTTCAGATCATCCTATATCTATGAATGAATCATTCATTCATATTGTTATTAGAGGATTTACCTTCCCAATAGTATATTGTACTTATCTACGGTGGATGCTATAAGCATGACATCTAAACTTCACCGAGCCACGAACATAGAACTAATCATAAACTTGAAAGATATGATCTTTTAGAAGATGTCAAGTCCTAATCAAGCGCCTTCCCCGTCGGCTTCCGGAGGCCATTTAGACGCATCAAAGAACACAACAAAACAGAGACGAGCTCCTAGAGGACCTAGTCAAAGGTTGAAGGGCCGATTTCCCATAACAGAGTTAGGTCCATCAGGGGCACCGATCGCACTGGAACAAAACGCAGCGAAATGGAGAACTACATGCGGCATCATCACACGTACACAGGTGCCTTTGACACTAGAACCTTAGAAGAAGGTAGGCAGAGATCTTCCTGTAGCGCTAGTCAAAGATATCAACACTCACTTCGTCGTCCTAGAAGAGCTACAGACCGCGCCAATAAAGCCGCCCTCAAAGTGCCTAAGAAAGTTTGGAAGGAGTTCAAATTTATTCTCTAACAGGACTCCATCGAAAAGGACGAGGACCCATTCGCAATCCATAATGGATGGATCGACAAATGTGGGCTCAATTCAAGGAGTCGAGGGAAACAAAAGAATTAAAATGAAGAGTGCGGTGGCAAGTGTGCTCGCGGCCATGAACACCCACCATCACAGGCTTGGTAGTTCTGGGTACACGTCCAAAGTAAGGAAATAGATGGATAAGGAGGAGATGGCACATCTTATGATCTGCCCCCGCCATTTCCTAATGTAGAATCACGGCACGCATGCAATTGGTTGTACGCGAGGAGAAATCCAGGTGCGATGTCTTCGGACGCCCAATCCTTCATGAGCGAAGCAACCCGGGAGGTCTATACTAGATTGGTATGATGTCGCTTACAAAACTTGCCTCTCAGTACATCCATTACCTCAATACTAGGTTTAGTAATCGGTTCTTCTATTATAGGAAAACCTTTCAACACAATCCTCCCCTTGCGAATTACAAAGGGAGAAAGATATTCTTACACAGGCCATCGCACTAAGGAGCATCTAGGTCGCATGAGGGTACTGGTGTTTATGCTACCTAGAGAGATGCATTCCCCGATGATTTGCATTAGTACAGGAATAAGAGCATGGCCAAAGCCAAACGCGAAGCAAGAGAAAGAGCCGCTCTTACAAAAGAAATCACGGCCATGGTGAAAATGAGGGTCGATGCTTGTTTAAGAGCCCTTGGCCATGGCCTCACAAGGCAACGTTCAAATGCAAAGCAGCCCTGCAGCTAACCGAAAGAGTAGCCAGGCCTCCGTCCCTGGTGGTGAAGTTGGTCACACCATCTCGTATCCTGTTGATGAGATCCTGGTAATTTTTACTTTAATCTCAAGTTCCGTTTTCAAATTATATTGCAAGCCATATGTAGCTAGTTATTCTATCTTCTACCACATTTTACCTTCAAGGATACGACGCGATGCAAGTTGTTGGTGCAGCTTCTTAGAAGTTGCAATAGGGATGGCATGTCCATCCAATGAAGGTGATCTCATCCACCGTGTGTCGATGGCGCTTGGAAATGCGAAGGTCAGTGTGGACTATGTCTATGACACATGAAAGTCCATTAAGCTAACGTTTTCGCCGAATGATGAGATTATGAGACTGGGCCAAGCTGAAGGGACTTTCATTTAGTGGCCCAAGAGGGATGTAGTATTGGAAGACTGGCACCCTCCACGTATCGACCAAGTTGAATCACGGGAGGTAGATCTACCCATGATTCCAGAACCTTATATTGCATATAATGAGGACACCTCAATCGCTACGGTGCCGGTGGAAACCACCTTGGCCCCCGAGCTTCCAACAAGGACCGATTCATCGCTCGTCAAGTTGTCGAAGCTGATCGTTAAAAGAAAGTGAGGCGCTAAATCGAAGGCGAAGGTGCTGAAGGAACCACACCTTTACATTGAAGAAGAGTTCCTCTTCGCGCCATTGGCCGATAAATACCTTGAAGGACAGCCATGGCTCAAATCGCCAGAGGCGCTCAATGCCCTTGGAAAATATACCTGCGAGTTGCATGAGTACTATCTTGAGGTTAAGAAGCCAAAGAATCAATGGACCACAACTTTGAAGGTGGACTTTAGTAGGGGACATTTCCACCACAACTTCGAGAACAGTCAGTTCTTTGTGAACTTAGTGGACTTGTGAGAACTCTACAGCATCCGGTCCCTCAAAGTCTCTCTCATCAAATGCTACACACTGTAAGTGTTCGCAATCACAGTCAACATTCGTATTATACGTATACATCCACATATATTAACACATACCTTCTTTATATGTAGGATGATGATTAAACAATGCAGAAGGAAACACGTAAAAATAGGGTTCCTTGACCCATACATTGTCTCCGCACGGATGATCATAGATGCGGAAGACTTTGTTGCCAGTACGTGCTAAACGCCTTACTTGCTCAATAAGATAAGGAATTCATACTTTTTTCGTGCAACTAGGTGTAAGTGTCGCACTACCTACTTCACCATCCCAGGCTATTGGTAATTTTACCAAAATAACGTGAATTTACTAACCATTAAGACTAAATGCAGAGAGCATTGAATTCTTGTTCTCCTTATACCATACCATCCAAGGCTCATGTTTATGGATTCGTTACTACGAGCAAACTTTAACATTGAAACACTTAGAAGATTTATGAATAAGTAAGCATATTTTCAACATATACAAATCTACTGTTCACTACTCTTGTGTTATAATAGCGACGACAAACCATTTTGATTCACGTAGGGTGTGGAAGAGGTATCTCAAGAAAAGGCGTCAATCAACCCCTTTTAAATGACAAGGGCTTTAGCGTATCTTTCTATACTCAATAAAAAATTTTATAAATTGTTGTAATGACGATCTCCAACTATTAACCAATTGTATATATTACTAGTGCCACCAACAACAAGGAGGAACAAGCATTTGTGGCTTCTACGTTTGCCACAACATGGAAACCATGCTCACTAACATTAGCAAAAATGAAATCCAAGTTTGACACTATTACGATAAGTATTATCATATTTCTCTTCATTATAAGTACATGGTTTTAATATACATTCTTATCAACAACAGAAAGGCATTCTGAAGACGCCATTGGATTCATCTCATCAGGGACAGATAAGAGAACACATCGCCGCGTTCCTTATTAGAGACGTTATCGATCCTTATGGCCAATTCCACGCCTACGACATGGAGGAAGGCGAGTTCATCTTAGTTAACAAGTGATATGTATTTCTTATATGGATGCCGAATTTACTAAGAGTTTAATACTTTATGAACTTTTTGATTTGAGGTGGAAGAAATTGAGAGTTTAATTACTTTCTTTGGGTGATATTGATGAGTTTGATGAGAGTTTATTTTGTGACTCAATTTATGTGATATGTATCAAGTTTCTGTTATTTCATATGATTCAATTCTTATTACTGTGAATGAATGAGATATGTATATGTATTGTGTGTTTTGTTTCCTGCTGCAACGCAACAGTCTGAAATAATTAGGTATGCTGTAACAACGATCACGGGTGGTTCTAAGAAAGAACCGCATGTGATAGAGGAATATCGCAGGCGGTTCCTATGGAGAACTGCCTGTGATGACCCTCTCTCTCATCTCAAGCGGTTTGTATGGGGAACTGCATGTGGTATGCCCTCATTACAGGCTGTTCTTGTAGAGATCTGCCTATGATGACCCCCATCATCTCAGGCGATTCGTATGGGGAACTGTCTGTAATATGCCCTCATCACAGGTGGTTCTTATAGAGATCCGTCTGTGATATTCCTCATCACAGATGGTTATAGAGCCATCTGTGATGAGGAGGGATCATCACAGGCCCTTGCTTATAGGCGGTTTGAAAAACCGTCTATCTTAGAGTTTCCGAACCACTTGTAATACGCTATTCTGTAGTAGTGGCATTAGCCGGAAGCCATATGCCTCAAGGGTAGCGAGCACCCGACACGCATGCACTGCCCTTAGCAACACAACAAAAACCTTGTCTATCCTCATGGCAGCTCTCTCGACCTGCGGTGATACACTTGGCGCCACCGCTCTGCCTCCATCATTTGCTGGAGTCTGAAGGTCCTGACTTTCAACTTGGAACACGTGACTGTTCCTTTCGTGCTAGACAGACCAGATGTGAAGGATGATCATGGAATCAAAGTCTTTCCGCCGCTCCTTGAAGAATTGCTTACGTGTGGACAGCCACCAGCTCCGCCAAGTCCAGGAACACTGTCCAAAGTGGTGTTCAGTGGATTTCGGTTCCTGGGAGCATAGGGGGCAAGTGGTATGATTTGGCAAATGCTAGCGCTCAAGCCTATTTGCTGTCCAGCACCTATGCTTTGGCAAATGCTAGCGCTCAAGCCTATTTGCTGTCCAGCACCTATGCTGAAGTGTCGACCAAATGAAGAAGCGGCATTTCAGCGGCGCTTTGCCTTTTCAAAGGACTTTGTGAGAGGGAAAGATCGTCTGTTCGAGGAAGAAGACCTTGTAGGCCGAACATGCCGAGGACGGCAGATCCAGGGACCAACGCTAATGAATGGCATCCTCCTGGGTGGCAACAAGAATCTTATTGGAGATACGACTTCAGAGCAAGAGGTACTCGGTCAAAGCTTGCATGGTTGACCCATGAATTGCCATCCATCGCTTGGGCAACTGTCCGCATGTTTCGAGTGCGTGGCCGACGAGATCCTAATGGGTCAGAGCCAGGGATTTGATGTACATGTCGTCGATCCAATGGTCGACCCATAAGCGCGCCAGCTGCCTATTGCCCACCACCACTTTGGGGGATGCTCGAAACATCTACTGAACGGCTTCCTCGTCTAAATAGTGAAGCCCGCCCAAGTCTGGGAAGCGTCGGTGCGCTGGAGCCACATCCCAACGTAGCTGGAGAGCGTAGCCTAGAAGGAAGAGCCGGTGATATGAAAGAACCAAGCTAAGAAGAAGTATTTCCGACAATCATTGGATCTTAGTAGTTTCACTATGCATGTCCTTATCATTTAAGGGTCTAGATTAAACATAGTAACTTAATATCTATTATCATGACTCTTAAATAGGTATATCTGCTTTTATGTTTAGACATTAGCATAAAAGGAAACAATGTTGTAATACATGAAGCATCTCTAACAATAGAAAAGTCAGCCTACTCTTACATTCTCCACATCATTTAGAGATGACAATAAAGATATGTTATACAATAATTTTTCTCTTATAGGATGTTTGAAAGAGTTCTACTCCACTTCAACTCTACTCCACCTCTAAACTGCACTTCACTTCCAAATTCTTGAGCTATAAGAACTGTTTGGTCACATGTTAGCTCTAGATGCAGGTTAGGGAGAGCTTGTCGTGAAAAGACAAGACTATCCCTGTTTTGTTTTGTTTTTTTCTTTACCCCTCTGTTCGATTGTATTTACTTGTGCCAATATGTTAGATCGGTTTGCTTTTCACGCAAGTGAGCTGCTGCAACTAATCTCTCGGTGTGCAAAATAAACAACGTAACTATCCTTGATCTCTAATACTCTCAGAAAGTGAAGCATTCACGTTCATACTTCTAATGGCGCAAAAAAAGTAATTTTACTATGATACCATAGCTCACAAATATCGTTCAGACATGATATTAACAAGTAGAAACAAATAAAAATGAAGAAGAATCCCTTCTCCACTTCATTCAGGCATGATAATTCAGGTTTGGAACACAGATGATTCAGTGCACTGGTTCATTCCAGGTGATCTGAAAGTAGCTTATGAAACCATTTTTCACTGGAAGAAGTGCATCGTTTATAGTTTGCAAAAGATTCATGAACTGGCACTGGTTAATTCAATAACAATCCGTTCATGAAAAAATTGCATCATCCATACATCCAAAACTTAGATCTAAACCAGAAAAACTAAGATGAACATACATGCATACACCTAGATTCATCAAGCAATTATACACATGAACACCGGCATACTCCTAAAGACGTGGAGCAAGAGTGTCCGGCCACCAGCCGTGACCTCGACAACGTGATGCCCAATTTCGACATGCAAGCCAGAGGCAGTCGGGTCTTCAGATCTGGCTTGCTGTTGTGGTGTTCAGATCTGCTTCATTGCTCCCAAACAGGGAGGAGGAGGCAGAGAGGTCAGTTGAGGAGAGGAGGGCGCAAGGGAGAGGAGTAGGTTGCCAGGAGAGTGGAGAAGGAGAGGCAATGGCTAGCTAGGGGCGTAATGGAGGATGTAACACCCATCCTAGTATATAAATAGATTGCTATTTTTGCTTCATGCATACATGGCATCATCCATGCACAAACCTTGCATAAACTTGAATATTAAATAGTTAGGTTTTATAGAATATGTACATATCTCATTTCAAAAACCCAAACTTTGCAAATTCTTCTTCTCTGCGCTTCATCCGGAGGCTTGGTCCGGAACCTCCGGATGCAACCTCCGAGTGACCCGGAAATTTCCGGGTGGGTTCCGAACTAAATTCTGGGTGAGTCCAGAGAAGGTTTTGGGTGAGTCGGTCAGTCGGAGGCTTACTCCGGAGTCTCCGGGTTCAACCTCCGGGTTGTCCGGATTCCGGGTGGATTCCGAGTCATTTTCCGAGAGAGTCCAGAGAGCGTTTTGGAGATTCCGGTGCCACCGGAGGTCCAATCCGGAGCCTCCGGGATGAGCATCCGGGTGAACCCGGAAATCCGGGTGAGTTCCGGGTTGATTTCCGGGTGAGTCCAGTAGGGTTTGGCCGCGGTTTTGTGAAGGCCGGAGGTCCCATCCGGAACCTCCGGGTGCCACGTCCGGGTTACCCGGACTCCGAGTCGTTCTCCGGATTGTTTTCCGGGTGAACATCCGAGTGTCAGAACTCGGCTGCCACGTGCCGTCGCCGTTGGGGGGGCGGTGGGCGGTGGAGCCTCCGTGGAGGGCTCGCCGGCCCCTGTATAAAAGCCTCCCCATGGCCCCCTTCACCTCTTTTTCTCCTCTCCACCTAAATCCTTCCATTTCCCTCCCTTTTTCTCTCCAAAACAGCACGGCTCTCAACTGCCTCCTCCTTCTTCATCAGCTCCGGCGCCAGCTCCGGCGAGCCAGCGCCGCCACTCCGGTGACCCTGCTCCCTTTCCTCTCCTTTCCCTCCTTCTTCCCCGAGCTCCCTTCCCCTTTCCTCATCTCCTTCCTCTTCTTTTCTCAGGTCCAGCTGAGCTCAAGCAGCCATTCCAGGTTATCCGGAATCCCTTCCGAGCTGCATCACCTCAGCAAGAAGGAGGGCTTTCGAGGGTAGAAAGTGAGTGAAGCTAGCATTTGGGAATCGAGGGCAGGAGTAGCTGTTGCTTCTTTTTCAACCCCTGAGTGTTTTTCTCTCAAGAGGTATATAGTTCATCTTTGAACAAGTTCATATTTTCAAAATCTTATAAAATGTTCTATTGCTTAGTTCAATCCCAATGTTCCAAGGAGTTAGTACAAATAACCAACATTTTATTGTATAAAGATGATCTCTCTTTTACACTGATATCCAAACCAACTAATTCCAACCCTAAAATAAGCTTAAACTCAATGAGTCATGCATATAACTACTAGGATAACCACTTTAATTCCTTAAGTTAACATGAGGCATGTTTTATCGCAAAACCCTAGCAACCACTAAATATTGTAGCATCTCATGTCTAGCATCTCCATCATGCATACATGCTGGAAACTCATTTCCTTTATCACTTCCTTTCCGGTGTCTCGTGTTGCTTGCGACAGAGCCCGAAGAGGAAGAACCGCAGACCGTTGAGCTCACCCAAGTCTCCGAATCCTACGACGAAGGCAAGCAGAGCTTGTTGCATTCTTTTACTTTTCGTAATTACGTATGTGGGTGAATGTTTGGTTGAACTGTATATTGAAATTGAGTTCACTAGCATGCGTAGGGTGTACCGTCGCATTGAGAACATCCTTATTGCCCTTTCAACTAAAATTTCTTAAGTGAGTTGGGAGAGCCGAGGGCGTACACAATGGATACGGTTGGTGTTAATTGAAGTGTTGAGGTGACCCAGGGGTTTGGTGATTAGAGTTTGAGATTGGTCACCACACCAACCGCATGCCGGCGTGTTACTTCCCTGTCACGCGTGGACGTTACCGAGAATCGAGGCTGGGATATGATTGAGGTAAGTCTCGATATCACTTGGAGTTTTGCAACCTCCAAGGGAAATGCACTCGTCATATCCAGGGTGATCGATTGCCGGTAACGATCCGAGAGATTGATTGACATTAATGTGAGATGAATTGATGGTCCTCGTGGACGTTAGCGGAATCGATGCTGGAATATGATTGAGGTAAGTCTCGATATCACTTGGAGCTTTGCAACCTCCAAGGGAAATGCACTCATCATTTCCAGGGTGATCGTATTGCCGGCAACGGTCCGAGAGGTTGATTGAATTTAATGGGTGTGGGCTACCCCGGTGTGATATTTCAATTATCTCGATTACTCTATATTCATTTGAATCCTGAAGTTCACTTTGATTCTACCATTTATAATTATGCTATGAACTAGGTTACCATCTTGATTATGTATTACTTCAATGGAAGCGCATCATGTTTAATTCCTGTAGTAGTGAGCATGTGTAGGACATGGAATCAAGCACGAATAAGTCTTGTGAGTACTTTTGTACTCACCTAGGATATTCCTAGACTTTTGCAGGTGAGCCAACTGTTGCGGAGTTTTGTGATGAAGTTTAGTCCGAATGGTTTCCTTGGTCCGCGTTCGACTCGTGGGAATGGTTTGGCTTTTGTACAGCGGTTGATGCACCGCTGCGGGGCTTTTGTTTGTTTTCCGCTGCATTGTAAATATTTCAGTCTCAGCTAAATTTACGGTTATCACCGACTGAAGTATCTGTAAAGTTCATCAAGTGGACAACTAGTTTTAATATCGTATCGTAGTGCTTTGTTGTGGTATACGAGTTGTTATTCAGGCTGCTCATATGCAATGTGTGTGTGATATGAAGTGTGTGGGCATGCCGTGGAGAGTTACCGTTGTTCCCCTTTTTACTATGTCGAGCAGGAATCGGTTGAGTGACCCGCTGGCTGAGATGCTGTGCCGGCCAGGCAGGGTGTGGGTGTGTTCTACCGGACTTTCGAGCGACCCACTAGCCTCCGGGCTAGGTTAGGGTGTGGGTAGAATCGCCGGGCTCCTCCGACCTTGCTTTGCGTGGTAGAATCCGGGAACGGCTCTAAACCTCCACCGAGTCAGGGAATTGTATGTGGTTCTGGGAAGTTTAGTCGCTTCCGGCCGGCTTGCGTTGGTCAGGTGTCGGATCACTCCGCCTCGGTGAGTACGGCGCAGGTACCGTGCCACCAGGTCGACTGGTCCTTCGGCCCTTGGCGACCATCCGTTCCCCTAATCATATGTAATTCCCGGATCCGTGACAGAGGAGGAGAGGTCGGCGTGAAGAAGGGGCAGGGGCACAAATTTGTTAGGTTATACCAATTGCGGATCTCTACCAAAATGAACTTTAGTGTCATTTCTCGTAATTAGTGCTCGTAGTAATATGAAAATATGTGGTGATTAAAATAAAATAGGAAAACATGTGACAAAGGAAACATATCTTTTGTAATGAAGAAAATAACAATCTCTTAGATGTGAAGGAATTATCCGAAAGACAATCTTCCCTCTCTTCCTTTTTACTCCTCAAGCTTAACAAAAATCCTGCGTGGCATCTCTAAGTAAAACCTAACGTTACACTACTAGAAATGTCTTAACAGGACATCAGACCAGCAAATCTAAGTATGTAGCGTTACAAGTGGATTTGGAAGATGAAGAAAAAACTTGTAGAGTGACACATTTTATTTTTATGATCCAAAACCGTGGCACAAGAAGAAAATGGGAAAACAAATATATAAATGACAAACAAATGTAACGGTACAAGTGGAACTGAAGAAAAAAAACGTGTATTTGTTATACATTTTGCTTGTAACATGACAACACTTTTTTGATCAGACAAAGTCTCCTACCATGACTTGGTCGAACAAAACAACATGTTACGTCATAATCGCTGAAATATATTAGGTCGGATAATTGAAAGGACAATTGAAAAGGTATTAGTGCTTATTGATGTGGGATTTGGAGAGAGATTTGAGGATGGAGCGGCTTAGGATAGAGAATTTTACTCCAAGGGGGTTTGAGAGCACCCACTGTAATTTTCACGTGATAATTAATGGACCACACCATCTCTAACAATCAATGGTCTGGATTGATCCATTGCTAGTACCTCTTAAATGATAATTTCTAGCGACTTAAGACCGTTTCATATATTAGACTGAGCTGCGAACGAGGAAGCTTGCTGCAGTACAGGTTGCCAAATCTTACACAGTATCAAGAATTCTCATAGTTTTAACATATCTTTTTTGTTGATCACGGTGTCGCACCTAATACTGATCGCAGCTCCAGTTGCTAACATCCTTCTTTCATACCTCTGTGCTTTTTTCATTCTTTATGTTTCTTGCAGAGAAATAAAAGTTACTGGTGGCGTTGTACAATCTCATATCGCAGTGAGCATTGATACGTTCTCTAAGATAAGCATTTTGCAACTAATTTCTATTACAATATGCTGCTACAGGTCATAAAATTAGAAATTATAAACTATATTTTATGATGAATCTGATTCTACCATTTTCATATGGCCAATCCAAATAAAAAGAATTACATAGATAGTCTATATTTGCAGTTGGAGGAGTTTTTTTCTTATGTTTATTTTATTATCAGATATTACTAATGTATGATTTATCCTTGACAAAAAAAATTTGAAGGAAAACTATAAGTGAAGCTCTCTCCGACAATATAAGAAATAGAAACCTAAATTCAAGTCACTTGAACCCAGGTGATGGGATTATACATCCACTCTCCCAACCATCCTTATCCTTGACAAATTTCCTTTTATGTTCACTTGATCTTGAAATTTGCTTCTACGATTCCTCAGTTATCACAAATTCTTCAAATTCAATAGTTTGATTTCATCATGGCAAATTTAGAGATCAATTACCAATCACTTGATATGATATTATTGGCGGGGCTTCCTGGAGGCCAGGGACTCCACGAAAAATCCTTGATGATGTACACATCTTTAGTATATCTATTAGTATATCTAAACTTACTCCACGAAAAATCCTTGATGATGTACACATCTTTAGTATATCTATTAGTATATCTAAACACTTACTGTCTTTCCTAACAAAGGATTAATAACACTACCTACTAGCTTAGCCTCATCTTTACTTTGTTGAAAATACGCCACAGTATGATATAAGATACCAGGTTTTACGCTGTAAAGAAACAATTCTAGAATGAGTACGAGAAATTTAACTAAAATGTTGAAGTATTTCTATTTACATGCTGATGTATCTGATTTAACCTTGTAAATAGTTTCCCAGATAATGTATGTTTAACAAACATAAAAATGTAAAATAGATGCGTCTCTTACGGTACTAGGTTACATCGGTAGCTAGATTTAATCCCTTCTTGAAGCCTTGAAAGTAAAGGAGAAAAATTCAACCCAATCCATTTTTCACGATCCTTGGCTTTTGCGCATTTGAACAAAACAGTGGTCATTTTAGACATCGGCATAATCTCTAATACATAAATTTGATCATTAATTTTTATAATATATTTAATTAAACTCAACAAAATTATATATTGTAAAAGTAATTTTTTAGAAAAAAATTGCATATATAATTTTCGAGTATCAAATCTAAATATGTTAAAAGATATAGATAATCAAAGTTTCAAAAGTTTGACTTTTCAGAAACAAAGAGCGAGTACTATATTTACCTCAGAAGAAGAAAACCTAGAAATGCATCTCTCCATCATTCACTGTATTATTTTTGGAAACGAGAATGTTGTGGTATTGTTTTTTTGAAACAAAGGAAATATCTATCTGTCATAGTATTGTTTTTGGAAACAGAGGAAGTCTCTATCAATCATAGTACTATTTCTGGGAAAAGGTAGTACAATGACAGAGGCATATTTTAGCTTTTGGATATAGTATTCTTTCTTTTCTTGAGAAAAGCTACCTTACATTAAACCAAAAGGAGTATAACCCCAAAATAGGGCAAATTACAAAAATACCCCTTTCCACATGTGCCACCCAACCACGTAGGGAGAGGGCACGTGTGTGGACACACGTTGAGACTAGGAAGAAGCCACCGACTACACGCCTTCCACCATGGAACATGACCACCGGCCAGCTTCACCATCGCAAACATGCCGCCCTTTGCCGGAGATGATGAAGACGGCCGACTTGAACCCGACGAAGGATGAGCGTCAAGGCTCACCAAAGATCCTTCTTCAGTGCTTGCCAAGGAGCAGGAAGAAAGAAACCTCACTGGTGACATAGATGCAGGAGGACCTCATGCAGCAGAGAGATATGAGCCCTTGATATAAGCAGTGGTCGCCTTGAGGAGGATGGAGCATAGGCAGAAAACTTGCTGCTCATCAACTAGATCCAAACACCACAACTTGACCCTCCAGTGAAGGAAGTTGAACTAGATCTCAACCACGCCACAGCCAGCTCTCCGTCAAAGGCCGCTCTTGCGGCACCGTAGAAAATAGGAGGGGATGACATCAGCTGTACAAGAATAGGAGGCTGGTGCCAGAAGCTAGAAGGGAACATATGTACTGCCTCCAGAACGACCTGCTCCGACCACCAGGAGACTGGAAAAGAAGCACAAAAACCTTGGTAAATTTTTGAGGAAGAGGCATACGAGGTGAGGGGTGATGGGGGATTTAGGCAAGGCAGTGCTGGTATGCTTCTTGTGATGGTCGGCGGTGGTCAAGGTCCCGATAAGACATTTACGATGAGGTTAGGAATCGGAGTTGGTTGATTTTGGGGGGAAGAAATGAATGGATTGGGGAATGTTGGTTTTGGTGAAGAAGATGCTCTGAGATTCGTGACACACGTGGCACCTTCTAAGAGGGGTATAATTTGATGAGGCGAAAGATCTGGTCTGATAGGATTTTTCTCTCAAGATCAAGGGCTTGTTTGCATTGGTCGGGGCAATAGTTATCTGGCATGAGTAATCAATTTTAATAGATGGGATTTAGTCGTTGTGAATGTGCCTCGAGAGTACCAATTTTGTGGCTCAAACCCTTGGAGTAGCTCTTCATCATAGTAAATTGAGAAAAGAGGACTTACAACCTGTGGTGGACATGGTTATTAAGAGGGTGGCAGGGTGGGGAGGCAGATTATTGTCTTATGGAGGGTAATTAATGTTAATTCGTTCTTGCCTTGCTAGCATCACCATTTATCTGTTGTCTCCTATAACATTGTCTGCTTGGGACTAGGAGATTAACTCACAGATGCCTCATTGTTTTTGGGACAATTGTGATGGACATAAAAAGTATCATTTGGCTAACCGAGGTTGGTCAGTCATAAGAAAGAGTTTTGTGGTTTGGGGATACCTAACCTGAGAGGTCTAAATGTGTGTCTTCTAGCTTCATGGATCAAAAGGTACCATCTAGAGGATAACAAGTCATGGAAACGAATTATAAATTTTAAATATGATACTGAAAACCCTAACATATTTACTTGTCCAATCTACGGTGCCTCTCCTTTCTGGAAAGGAGCCATGTGGACTTTTGAAGCTGCTAAATTTGCTTATCATTGGATGGTTAGTCATGGGAAATCCATTAAATTTTAGAAAGACCAATGGTTTGGGGGCACTAGCTTTGTTATGATGTTTTGGGACATTTATATCATTTACAATGAACAAGGGGTGCTATTAGTGAGATCTGAGATGGGCCTCAATTGAAGCATACCTTTAGAAGAGGTTTTGATTCAAGACTTATGGATAAATGGCATGAGTTATCCTAGATTGCCTCTTCTATTGTACTTACAAATGAAGATGATACTATAGGTTGGAAGTTACTCTCCTGGTATTTATGAGGTGCAATCTTTATGTGTTGTGATCTACTTTCATGGTATTACAACTGTTTTCATTCCTACTCTGCGGAAAATTCATGTGCATCCTAGGGTACATGTATTCTATGGTTACATAGTCACGATAGGTTGCTAACTAGAGACAACTTAGCAGATACAAGCAATCCCCAATGACACATGCCTTTTTTGTAATTATTACTGAGTCAGTTTCTCATTTGTGTTTTGAGTGTACTCTGGTAAGAGATATTGATCTTAAATGATAAACCTATGGGGCTCGACTACGAGCAAGTGGCTAGTCTTAGGTTAAGTAACTGTAGACATTAGGTTGTCGATATGGAAACTCAAAAATGATATTAATTTTTGGAAAATGGTGTGGACCTGGTATGCAGGTACTCTGGCAAGTTGTCTCGCCTGATGAGACGATGGAGACGGTTGTGCCAAAGCAATGGAACTTTCTGCCCTGGATCGTGGTGGAGCACCCTTGAAAGCACTTGGCTTTTGCACCCTGTGAGGTGATGTAATGAACAGTGCTTGGAGAGAAGATCCACAGTTTAATATCCCTCACTCATGACGATATGGGTTCAAAACTTGCATGGGAGTGCCTCAATCGACATCCAAATCTGTCTCAAGATTTGTGGGATCACAATTAGACGGGGATGCAGGCCTGTAATAGTTTTCACTCCTCAAAGGGAGACCATCTCTGCAGTGCAGAGGTGAAATTCAAGGCCTTGTGGAAAGCGTGCTGATGGGTACCCTTTGTTCCATTCGATCCGCAAATCGCGGATGGAGTTCGTCAAGGCCATGCATCAATCGACAACACTATGCATTCCCACGGTCTTGTCTGCGCCTTTTAAGATGCATCGACACCGATTAAGCTCTTATCATGCTAGGGGTGGTTCCACCTTGCCGCACGGTTGTGCATAGGACAACTTTCCCCCTGGATTAGTGAGGAGTCGATGCGTTGATGTAGATTACAAAAAGAAAACGCTACATGTTTACAAGACTTATGTTTTATTGAGTTGAGATTATGCTCGTTGTATTCACGAAATTATGTTTTTGCAGAATAGTCACGTGTGTGGCGGACAATGTACCTCAATCTTAGCATTTGGCTACCGAATAGACGGTTGATGTGATCCTAAGATAAACAAATCCTGATCACTAACTAGTTTCTTTGCGAGAGTAAAGGTATCAGTCCACGTAGCACCATTACTGTCAAGTACAATGTTACTTGCTAACCATATATGCATGGTGAAAGTAATGAACCCCGGTACCTGCATCACGTCATGGGGATAGAAGGGGACAAGTAGCACCAACCAGTCCCAGCAGGTAGGCTCCATGCTGCCTCTTCTTCCTTGATCTATTTGGAAGCGCACAGTTGGCCCTCGAGTTATTTTCGTCCCTGGATCGGGCTGAGACTTTTCGTTTCATGAACTCACTAAAGCACGCAGTGGGCTTCCCATCGAACAAGCCCTGAATCTTAGATGCTTCTTGGCCGAGTCGTTCCAACTCGCCTCCATTAATCATTAGTGATAGGTAGCGTTCCAAATTCCAATTCTGTTTCATTCCCAACCAAATAGTCCTCGTTCGTGATAATTAGCGTTCCACATTCCAATTCGGTTTCATTCCCAGCCAAATAGTCCTCGTCGGCCGTTGGTGATGCTCTGGTTTATCTACGTTTCGTTTTATTTGTGTTCCATCACCGCATTAGTTATTTCTATTGATAAAGAGCTCACGTCCAATCTTGCTCTCCTCAACGGCATCACCTTGGCCGTAGAATCTTGCTAGTAAAGATCACAAATTGTGAAGCCCTGTATTCTAGAGAAGAAAAAGAACAAAATGTGGAGCCCTGATGTACACGAGCCGCGATTGGGATGACGCGGCGCACGTAACGAAAGGGCACGGATCCATCTCCCAGGCGTGTAACTGTGGCAGCTCATCCGAGCAGGGTACCACGCTGCCACTTGACTTACACCTGGTGAACACCTCTTTTCTTTTATAAAACAAGGAGGCTCCTTATTTTCGATACAGAAATGAACTCACTTTTTTATTTGCTTGTTGCCAAGAGAAATCGGATGGAAAAAAACTGTGAAAATGCAAAGTAAATGTGGCAACCGGGTCATGAGCGAACGCGGAAGGAAATATAATCCGAGTACACCCGTATAACGGCTGCCGAGAAAAAGACGAATCAATCCTCTCCGTCTCGCTGGGTATGGGAGGTGGCCAAGGAACCGGGTCATCCTTGGCACCACATCACCAGCTCAACTCAAGAGAGAGAAAGAGGAAAAAGAAACGCCAGAAAGAACAAGAACGAAAAAATCGATAGGATCCGGCAGTGGGATGTGTCAGATCTCGACAAGAGCGAATCCGTGTTGAAACCGAAGAGACGCTCGGTCAGATGATCGACTGGTTCGCATGTGGCTGGGACTCAGGAGGCGCTCGGCCACCGCCGCAGCCGGCTCCGCGCCGCTGAACCAGCGGAGCTGAGAAACAGGAAGGCAAGGAAAGGCGAAAGAAAGCAAACAAGGAGAGACTAGATGCAGAGAGGGCATCCTTCTTCCGGAGACGAGGAGGAGAGCTGCTGATGGTGCGCGGCGGCGATGGTTATATAGGGCGCATGGAGGGATGCTCAGGCTAGGGTTTGGTGGTGTTTCGGCCCGAATGGCATGAGTGGGCCTGCCCAGGATGCTCCTTTGTAGGCTCTCTCAAGTCTCAGTCCAACCATGCAACGCGGCCCAGGCCCGTTGCATTCGTAGGATGAAGGGAAGATCGTATGAAAAAGTTCATGAATTCAAGCATGCAGAATACAGTGATACGACTGCGTGCATGCCTCAAATTGGACATTTCCAGAGACCTCGAGCTGATCTTTTGTCTTACCATGGTTCCCTTTAATACTTTCTTTAGATAAAACCAGATGTAAGGATCTCTTAGGACCTCCAGGAGCCCATTTTGTTTGCTGCAAACAATTGCATGTTGAGCATCCACCTCTGTCACCAAGACCGATAATGCGTTTGTATTCAATGGAAAAGTGCATCACCAGTTGTCAAAAAGACCGTGAGGCCATGTATGTGGTGGACGCTCGTGCGAGCGGGGCAATGGAGTGTGCATCCTCCGTATTCTCTCTGTACAAATATCAAATTTCCCATCGCGTTGAAATTCTGCAAGGTTCATTTGTTCTCCTTTTCCATTCCAAATAAGTTTTACGTGCAATCAATCCAAAGGAAACATTAGTTAACATCGCCCTCGCAATACAAACTTCAGGGTTGATTGAAATGCTGGAATTTTATTCAAAAGCAGTTGGAAAAATCCCTACATTCCAAACATGGCCTGAACATGAAACCGGTCAAGAGAAAGCAGAAATCTAAAACATTGGCCCGCAGAGCAACGCAACACTGAAATACCAATCAAAAAACCCAAATGCACGATTCTAAAAGAGCCTTGTTTCAAATGCAGCGCTCCAACGAAGAAGACGACGTAACGTAGTATACAGTAATGCGAGTATCAGCAAAGCTTCAACAGTTAGCATACCGCATCAGTTAATCAGCTGGTCTGGCCAGCATGCTGACCAGATAAATAACAGCAGGCTAATAATCTTACAGCATCATCCTTCTTGATCACCATACCTTGTTGTTCTAAACAAATTAAACTTGGTTGATGCATGTTCACCACGACAAAAACATGCATTACGAGAGACCCCACATTGTTGTACGTGTACCCTTTCCAAGACATGCCAAGAGCACAACTACTACATCTCCCGCTTTTCTACATTATAATCCATCGCCCTACGCTCTGGATTCCAAAGCAAGGGTAATCTTCTTCCTAGGACCCTGAAAGAAGACCAACCTTAAGTTTGACCTTTGCACCTTGAATCAAATTATACACATCATTATACACATGCACAAGAAAGAATGCAGACTTACAGAGGAATTACTTTACATTGGATTGGACACTAATTAAGTCCCAGTTATATCCTCAAACAAAACATAACAAGTGCATGCAGTAGTTTCTAAAAGGCAGTGCAATTCCTCAGCTCATGCATTCTAATTACTTGTGTGTACTTGTTAATAGTTGAGTCCACAGTTTATGCAAAACTTAGCAAAAAGAAATCTAGCATCAGATATTGTAATTATTCTCTACATGACAGATCTGAGAAGCCAATAATCTGCCTATTTTGCTCACAAAATTCATAACCAGAAAACAGAATAAAGATGTGAGATGATGTAATGCACCTACCATCGGGATGCCCAATGCTTTGAGATCACTGTCAGTCATGTGCCGTAGGGCCGCCATGTCAACCTGCTAAGACAAAAAAAATTGTCAACCACATAAACAAAAAACAATGTAGAGATTTAGGAAAATAGTCAAACCTCCTCTGCCTGGAAGGTAATCGAATACTTCTCAAGTCCAAGTGATTTCAGGAAACTGTCGAGCGGACTTTCAGCCTACAAGAGTTCCCAGAAGAAAAGATGTTGGATCTGAACACAAAAGAAGTCAGAAAATATGCATGCAAAGTTATCCTGCAACATGCAGCACATTCTCCAAATGACTAAGCTCAGCTACTAAGCCACATCATGTACATGTAAGGATTTCTGTAACGTGTTCCACACCAAACACTTAAGTCTTAAGTCTTAACCCACATATAGCAATATGAAACTTTGCAGTAAAATACAAACACGACTCAACGATATACAGGGTTGAGTCTATGAGAATAGCTAATTCCACTTTTCACAAGACAAAGTTGAATAATTTCAATATAAGTGGCCAAGTGGAACAATTAGAGGAGGTAACCCTGTACTACAGAGCATCTAGTCAAAATGCAACACTCAGCCACCCATTGTTGGTTAACTAGGGCAACGGTTTGAACAAAACAATTGAATGCCCCTCATTAAGAATTCTCCATATTGAAACATAGCATGAGCCTTCAATAGATGATAGTTAATGTGACTCTTGCTTTCTTGGATGCAGAACAAAGTGTAAAGCATCTTTATCCCTTCCATAAAAGCTTATATCAAGGATATCTCCAGAATTGTTCAAGACCAAACTATATACACATAAGTTCGGTTACACATTTGGCTAGAACAAATCTTGCTTCCAGGAAGTATTAAACTTCCACTAGTTTCCAACTAGGGAAGTACCTCTGCTTATATGGCAGTGGCTAATGGGATCTGTCACAGTTCTATGCAGCGGAAAATGCACAACATATTATCATAGCAATCTTAAAAGGAAAAGGAAGTGTCTTATAATGGAAATGAAATAGAGCTTAAACATAATGCAAAAATCCTTGATAAAGAAAAGCTCAGACCTATGTACACAATCAGATCACCAGGATCAAGTGTTAATATGATTCTGTATGGATAGAGTAGATAAACATAGGGAGCTAAACAAAAATAGCATCACAACACAACATTGTCCGAGAGGGTTACTACAAATTTCATGCTGGACATCAGTAAAACAAAGGTCAATTCCAACAACACATGTCTACAAGCTAAACACCAACAACTGAACCCAGGGGGAATGAAATTCTGGCACATGCAGAAAGCAGAGAAACTGGGAAACTATACATTGCGACACCTATTACCAATAGAATCCATACCTTTGGCTGAGATATCTTCTTGGACGAAATCGGTTTTGATACTTTCTTACTTTGGCGTACAGGCCTTTCATCAGCATTTTCATGCCTTGTGACTTTCACAACCTCTGATACTGGTTTTGCCTTTTGCGGGTCAGCGTTTGATGGCTGTGGGTGCATTGTTCCAGATAGCATCTCACGTAGATCACGTACCCCAGAACTTTTTTGGCCAGCAAAGCCTTGCTGGGAGCTTTTCCTCTGAAGCTTGAACCGCAAATCCCGTGGATCAATTGATTCTTAAGACAATGTGCAGATAGATAAAAGTTAAATGGGACTCGAATAAAACGTAGCCTGCCTGACTTCATTTAAGGTACATCAAAAAAAAATTACTTGAAGCTGATTCATCATCTTCCCGGTAAAGATCATGCTTCCATTTGTCATCAGCTTGTCGTTGCCTACAGATAAAAGTATAAGACAAGAATATAAAGATTCTAGAAATTAGCTCGTCAAGTGGAGTGGGGAAACATGAATGGTGGCATGGTGCACAATAATATTCTGTGATCCAACCAAGAAAGATTCCCTAATAACTTCAAGATAGGCATGCTAGTGCTTTCTACTTTTACATGAGGGCTTACACACATCATGGCTCATGTCAGTAAACTTTACCAGTATGAGCTTTACATGAGAATAGTAAACTAATATGTTATTTGTCCTTGATACTGCCAGACAAAAGTATTAGGTCTCCTTTGTTTGGAAATAACAAACTAATCTATTAAAAGATCATAGCAAGGCATCGGTTCATAACTCGGTTCCACAAGTTACTGCTATATTGGCAAAGATTGCATTTCAAAACTTATCTCACTAGCTTCTAGCTCCTACAAGGAACATTGACTAGTATTACTTACAATATTTACTCCAAAATGAAGACATCCTTGACTCAAAAACCAAAGGAAGAATAGGCAAAGTGGACGCATTTTCCCACCTTGGAATCACAAATCCTCGGGTAAAACCGTAAAAGCCAGTCCTAGTCCAAAGTAACTCGAAAGATAAAATGAATAAATAGAAATCCAAAAATTTAAGCTGCAACTCCAACGTTACACTGACGTAGCGTCAGCGCAGAACAATTCATGATATTTACCATCCCAAATCATCGAAGCGAGACACCACAATTTCCATCACTCAGAAGAAAACACAAAAAGACACGCCACAAAGCTTGCCTCCACTCTCCAGCACCTCAATTCTAACCTAACTCACGGACACAGCACGCACATACATGAACGGAGGCATCGAATCTAGAGGCACCACCGTTCGTCAGAGCAAGCTAAAATCACGCCCTAATTTCCACCATTCTAAGCACGGAGCGAGAACTGCTAAGCTAAGGTTACAGAACAAGCATGCGGACTACCACAGCACAAGGGTACATCAGCGCCACGCGCAAAGAGCCTAGGTTAGATTCGAATCGTGAGACAGCGGAGACCTCCGTTCGGCGCGTGATGGGACCCGTAGCCGACGATAGATGCGGGGGAGATGGGAGCCGGAGCTTGCGCTGACCTCTTGGACGCCGCGTGACGGGCCCGGCCGGCGGCATCGGCGCCGCCGCGGCCGGAGGGGAGGTCGGCGTCGAGGCGCTCGTGGACGGAGCGCTTGCGGCCGGAGGAGATCTGGTCCGCGTACATCTCGCTCTCTCTATCTATCTATCTCCGAGGGGAGGGTCGAGGGGGTTGGTCTAGCTAGGGTTTCGAGCCGACGCGAGGCGAGGGCCTTTGAGGGAGGGAGGGAGGAGATGGGAGGAAGGAGGTAATGAATGAGTGCCCGTCGGGGTGGGACGTGGACCCCGCCTGTCTGGACCGCAATTTAGGGTCTGTTTGGTTTGAGGGCAAGGTGGGATGGGATGAACCCATCCAATTTTGTTAGGATAGGATGAATTATTTTTTGTTTACTTCAGTGGATTAGAGTGGATTGGATGGTTCAATTTTTTGTTTGGCAAAAGGTGGATGGATTCAACTGGATGTGCCACTGACATGTGGGCCCCATACGTCAGTGACACCTCTGCATATTTTTCTCTAATCCTCTCTCTCTCTCTCTCTCTCCATCCTCTCTCTCACCACCAGCGGCAGCGGAGCTCGGGTGGGGCGCAGGCGGGGGCCGGCGGGGCCAAGCGGCGCGGGGAGCGGCGGCATCGAGGTCAGGCGGGGCCGGGCGGGGCAGGGGCCAGCGGGGCCGAGGCGGGGCGGGGAGCGGTCGGGCGGGGCAGGGTCCGACGGGGCCAGGCGGCGCGGGGAGCGGAGCGGCGGCGGCGAGGTCGGGCGGGGCCGGGGCCGGCTGGGCCGAGGCGGAGCGGGGAGCGGAGCGGCGGCGGCGAGGTCGGGCGGGGCCGGGCGGGGCGGAGAGCGGCGGGGCCGAGGCGGGGCGGGGAGCGGCCGGGCGAGGCGGGGAGCGGCGGGGCCGAGCTCGTGCGGGAGCGGCGAGGCGGGGGCCGGGGAGTGGCCGGCGGGGGGGGCGGCAGCCAGTGGGGGGCTGCAGCCGAGCTCGGGCGAGATCCAGGGCGTGATTAGGAAAAAAAAAGTACGATTAGCTAGCTCTAAACGCGATTAGTGAAATTTGGCTCAGCTCATCCAAGTTTTTTTGCCAACTCCCTCCATCCAGCATATTTAGGGAATATTCCCTTAGGGTGGATATCCCTATCCACCTCATCCACTCAACCAAACATTGGATATCCCTCAAAAAATAGGATGGGATGATCCCATCTCACCTCATCCCTCAAACCAAACATACCCTTACTGATGAGCGAAGGCTTTTGTGTATTGCGAGAATGTTTTTTTTTCTAGAAGCATATGCTTTTTATAGTAGTTTAAACAAAATAACAAAACACACTATGAATTGTAAAAAAAATAGGAAAAACTTAGATGTAACCGGGATCCATCGATTGTTTTGACTGCCATTGGCAAAGCCAATAGAGATAATTTTTATTGATATTCTAAAATTTTCGTAGCAAACTAAATAGAGACCGCACTTTATGGCAAGATTTGACTTTTGCCACACCAAAACATGGCATTTGGAGAAATACCACTTACATCGTCGAAAACAGACATATGTCACTTCAGATTTATAGAGTTGGACAAACAATATTTTCTTCTATTTTTTGCTAGTATCTTCCTAATTCATCTCCTCATTTTGTTCTTCTCTCGTGGACCAAATTAGATGATTTCAAATGTTGAACCAGATGATAATGGAAGCACCATATAAGAGATTTGGCTTTGATAGAGCTCTAGGGTTGTCGTCGCACTACTATATGCTCTGGCTAGAGCGATATCGATATCTCTTGCTTGATCTCTCCTATCCGCATCTGTTTTTTTTTAGTAGAGCTAAGGCATGCGTGCTTATATGGAATGAACTGAAAATGTGTGGTGATTGGTTATGTGCTATGGTGATTCTAGTTCCATTTGATGAATCAAATTATTGTGCAGAATGTAATTCCAATTGATGAACAAATTCTTCGTGGCTTTATTGGCGTTGACAAGTGCGCACCTGAAGGGAGCAACTGGTTCAGCCCGTTGCTTGTTTTGACCAATGCCTGGTTTGATCCAAGAGGTAAGGGCAGAATGGGAAAATGAGATAGAAAAATGGCAGAGAAAAGAAAAGAAATGGCATTTTTCACATCCTAACATTTGGCATTTTTTGCGTTTGGCTGGCTGAAATTTTTGAGGATTGCCAGGAATACTCTCGATAACCTTGATAGATAATCTCATTCCAGAATCCAAAATAACCTTTTAGTGAGATTACCACCGATTACAAGAATTTGATTCCACAGAAAAAGGCATGTATCTTAGATTACGGAGCCAATAAATCTTTGTTATTGTCCTTTTATTGAAAATTTTAAAGAGGCAATTTCAAATATTGGAACTTGAAACTCAAATTAAGAAAATGTTTTTGTAGATATTTGAATTATTAACTTTAATATATTTTTTGAATCCCGAATTTATAGTCTTTTGAGCAAACCATATATGCTTCAGAAAGGTAATGTCTCCCAATTGAAAGCAACCTAACGTTGTCTGTTCTAGATCGAAGCATACTGTCGTCACTTACTGGCTCGCCGCCGATTCTGACGGCTCTGGCATCCCCCTTCCGCTACCAGCGCTACGTGCTCCTCTCGACCTCCTCCACCAACTCCCTGCACTTGGTTGCTCCGCCTCCAACCATATCGACACCACCACGAAACCCTAATTGCCGCCACCCTAGTCGCTAACCTCATTAGTGTGACCTCCTGCAGCGGCTCATCTTCTTCGTCACCCTCAGCGGTCGCGTTCCTTGCACTGAAGCCCCAAGACAGAAGCTTCTAAAAGTGTCATGAGGGCCCACCTAGCCCCGCGCCCATGGCGGAGAAGCTGGCACCCGAGAAGCGCCACACCTTCATCCACAACAGTAAGCCTCGCCGCTCCCAACCCTCAATGTCCTTCTAGAACGTTCCAAGGCCTACCTCGTCTAGAGTTTACTTCCTTCGCCATGGATTGGATGGGGAGAGCAGGGCAAAAGGTGTTCGAGTAGGACCAGACGCTAGAGGAGGTGAACATGTATATCGAGCTCCCCAAGGGCGTGCCCCACCAAGCTGTTTCACTACGTGATCCAGGCCGGCCATGTCGAGGTTGGCATCCGAGGCAACTCGCCCTACCTCAACATCCGTGGTTTACTCTCTCTTCCAATTCGATTCTGCTCGAGTTCATGCTAAATGATTGAGTTTTTTTTCTTGTATTTTTGTTTGTGTTTTTGAGGGATTTGATATGTATGTGGTTTTGTAGCACAGCCTTATGCTCCCCGTGAAGACTGATTCGTCTTCCTGGACGATAGGTATGGCTCGATCTCTCCCACCTACAATTCTTGGTCTCAGCATTATTTCGTTTCCTGTGAATGATATGGAATACTGTGGCCTCGACTTTGGAGTGAGTTACGTAAATATAGTAATTTGTGGTGTCATCATGTTGCCTAATTGTGTGCGGTTTGTAGATTATCCATTGTGGTAGCTTTGCTTGTTTGTCTCTCTGGAGAGACACATCTTTCTGTACTCGCAGCAACATACATTGATTCCTTGAACCATCGGATTTCTGACATAATATGTATTTTCTTGAAATCAGGAAGAGATACTTCGGATAGCCGCCAAACGATGTTTCTAGATAATGGTAAAGGTTTTAAAGAAAGTTCAATCGTAAGTATACATCAGCTTGCACATGGGAAGTGCGAGCAGCTCTGGAGAGATGCCACGTCGCGAAATCATGTGCCCTCAGGAGTTTATCTAACGAATTTCGACGCTTGGATTTGTCGTCTCTCCACCGTCGGATGCAGTATATCAAATGGCTAATATTGAACATTATTCGTATACTATGTAGTAGTATAGATATAGATCTAGACATAGAAATATAATTTATTTTCCTTATTTTCATCTTTTCAATAAATTGCTCTTCTTTGGCGAGTTGGACAGCTCCTCAAGGTAAAGTTGGGCTGAGTCTCATGTTGCCTCCAAAGCCCATGAACAACTAAAGCCCAAGAAAGCTCAGCCTTTACGAGAGCAGAGAATGCTCATGGGTGTTTGGCCTGTGCCCAAATCAGCTTTACCAAATTAAATTTTCTGTAGCACCAAAATTTGGCTTTCATTTGGATGTTCAAGTTATTTGGCATGCCCATGCCTTATGGCCAATTCCTATAGAAATTCCTGTCATTGCTTGACCTAAGGTGGTCAAACAAAATCTTAGCCTAAGGCGACCCAAAATGTTGGTGGGATTGATTTGGGCGCCAACTATACACATCTTTAACATCACTACCCGCTCCTTTCGTAACTTTGGCGGCCACTATGAGCCAGTCCGAGCATGCTAGGGTCTTAAAACCAACTTCCCTAGCTTCGCCATGGCCAGCAAAAGCTCATACATACACCTGATTGGCCCTAATAGCCATATTGTTAGCCATCGGTGGCATCATATCACTACTACCACCTCCGGCCGTACCCTTGGCCTGAATTTGCTTCTTTTAGCAGCGGGGTAGTCTCATGAAGATTTTGCACCATTTGTTTTGCACTTAAACTACTATAATATAGTTCTTGTGAGAAGTCACCGAGACTTGTAGCTCGTCATCGTCCATGTCAAGACATTGTCTCCACACGTGTCGCATGAGCTATACACTGTTCAACACTTAGCCACTATCATCGAGCTTCAAAACTCATACGAATTGGTGGTGCTACCTGTATCTGTGACAACACCAAGTCAATGACATGTGAGTACCGTCTCGAAAGTGCCTATGTGGCAGCACACATGGTAGTCACGTATCACTTGTGCGGCATCTGTCTTGCTGATGTGCAGGATCCCTTGGTTCTAGTCTCTATGGACCACATTTATTTTCCAGTTTTAAATAATTAGCGTTAGTTTTGTTTTAATGACATGTGCCTCCTCTGCCTGCATATAGGTCAAAATATAAGATATTAATTCCTTTAAATCGGACATGCATCCAGGCTTGGCTATATTAATTGCATTATTGTAATGGCTTGTCGTATTCACTTTTCCTGCGATAATCAGATTATAATAAATAGACAAGACTACATACTTACTTCAAAGAGCCCAATGTTACGTATGGTGGCGAATCCTCTGTTTTCTCCCCACACTTTTGATTATGGTATAATTAGTTGGTTAATGCCCTTTTGATGATTTTTTACGGTCGATGCGGTTATTTACCTTGACGGTGCTATAACTAAGACTCTATCATTAGACCTATCTAAACTTGTGAACATTATACTATTTTTATCTATTGTATGTGTATGCATTAGCTACTCATAGGTCTACCCACATAAGTAAGAGAAAATTTGTCTTTTGCCACAAAAGATGCTCATTTACTCATGTTCCACTATTTTTTTCAATATTTCATTTTTGCCATTCATCCATTAGGCATGCTGCGGACGTCAAAACAGTCAAAGAGGCTGACAGACCCAAATGACCTAATTTCAATAAGTCTGGTATAATAAGAAACCAAAGAAAATTTGAAATGCAAATGTTTTTAACATTTACCAATATTCAGAAATTATCCAAATGCTCCAACTTTTACCTATTTGACTACTTTGATGACTGCAAAAATAAATACAACCCCGTCCGAACGAGTGCACCGCAAAAGTTCGTGACAAAGTGGAGAAGTGGGCATATCTACGTGTCAAAAATAATTTGTTTCCTCATAGGCAATACACGAAGTGTTTTTCTTTTTTGGGGTTTATTAAGGGAGATCTGGTCCGCTGGGCCGGAGCACACGTGGCCACTTGATTTTGGTGGGAAAACGAACGTACGGCGATCGTTAACCCTAGAGTAATTGCTAAAAAGAAAAAAAGGCTAACCCTGGGGAAACCCTAGCGAAACCGCAGAGCGAGACACCCCCCTCCGCTCCATGTCGCCCAGGAAGCCCGCCGCCAGAGACTTCCCCCTACCCAGGGTTACTTGTATGGTCACCAACACAAAGCCTCGCCAAAAAGTAGGAAGGGGAAAAAAAAACCCTCTTTGCCACCGCCGGCGCCGCCGCCACACCTCGTCGCCAAGCCCTCCTCCTTCCCCCTCCCACCGAAGCACGCCTGCGCCACCTCGTAGGCGTCCTCATCCTCCTCGTCCCCTCTACTGGACTGGCGGCGTCGAGCGAAGATCCATCCGGGCGCGATTCGTTTTTGCTGGTAAGGAAGCCCTTGCTTGCTTGGGTTGCTTTTTTGTTCTGCTCGGGTGTACCCTTTGCTGTGGTGAACGATCGAATCCGAAAAACCAGATCTTTCTTGTTCGAGATCGATCTCGGTCCCATCCCGTGCCGTAGTAGTAGACTAGTACTCCAATCCAAGCTTGCAGTTTGTCTTCAAATGAATTCGGGGGTTCAAGTGAACTCCCCCTTGCCATGCGTCAAACCCATCCCTGTTGATTATCCATGATCTACATGAACGAAGGGCCCAAAGTTTCAGTCTTGCAGATGCTTTCCGTATACTGTAGGAAGGCCCGAACACGTAGCAGTTGATTCTTGTGCGGTCACATTTTGCGTCCTTGTGATTCCGTGGATATTCTCTAGTTATGGCGTGGCGTTGATAATTCTTTTGCATCACGTGGGATAGAAGCACCCTCCTGTCTGCTAATCGCCCACCGTTTTAAGAATTCAGAGGGAACCATACAAAATAAATAGAAGTGGACGTGTTGAAATGTATAGGATTGGGGACATCTGTCCCATGTTTGCGCGCGAGCAAGGGGGCTAACGCCCAGTCTTCTTCAACGCGATAGGGGGATAGATTTTTCGTAGAGGATTATATTTTCCAGTGAGTACAAGTGGCTAATAAGGTAGGTGTAGAAGGGGATGATAGTCTAAACTACTATGTCTAGGTACCGAATACTTCTACTATGTATGCTTTAGTTATTGAGCGGTATACTCTTTAGATTCACATGGATGTAATTCTCTAGTTGATACTTGAATTGCTTATATGCATTGTGTTATAGTTGTTTCTGAGCATGGATCTAATTATCTAATGGATACATGAATTTCTGCAGGTTGTATAATACTGACACTCAGTTGTACATCTGGGAAGAGGAGTTCCTGTTAATAACTAGATAATATTGATCAATGGATTCTATGGGGAGTTGTCTTTTGATCACTTACTCTCCGGAGATAATAGATGGCGCGCCTTTGTATGTGTCATCTAATTGCCTGCCTGTAAAAGCTTCCAAATATGAACCTGCTGGTCATTCATTCCATGCTGTGGCACTGAAGCTCCGTGGTCTTGACGAGAAAGAAGACACTGAAACTGATGATCGTAGTGTGTCATCAGATGACAAGAGCCAAGATTTTGCTGCTGCTTCCGATACCTTTAGCAGCAAAGGGAAAAAAAAGTCTGCTTCTGGAAGTCAACAACAAGATCACTATGCATTGCTTGGGTTGGGCAACTTGCGGTTCTTGGCCACTGAAGATCAGATTCGGAAGAGTTATCGTGACATGGCTCTTAAACATCATCCAGATAAGCAGGCTTCTCTTCTTCTCAATGAGGTAACAGAGGAAGCAAAGCAAACGAAGAAGGATGAGATAGAGAGCCATTTCAAGGCCATACAGGAAGCCTACGAGGTCCTCATGGATCCTACGAAGAGAAGGATTTTTGACTCAACTGATGAGTTTGATGATGATATCCCGACAGACTGTGCCCCACAAGACTTCTTCAAGGTTTTTGGCCCAGCCTTCATGAGAAATGGACGATGGTCTGTTAGCCAGCCAATTCCTTCTTTGGGAGATGATGGTACTCCTATAGAGGAAGTTGATCAGTTCTACAATTTCTGGTATAACTTCAAGAGTTGGAGGGAATTTCCACATGAAGATGAGTATGATGTTGAGCAAGCCGAGTCTCGTGAACATAAGAGGTGGATGGAGAGGCAGAATGCGAAGATACAAGAGAAGGCCAAAAAGGTAGAGTATGCGCGAGTACGAAATCTTGTTGACAATGCTTACAAGAAAGATCCAAGAATCCAAAGGAGAAAGGAGGAGGAGAAGGCTCAGAAACAGAGGAGAAGGGAGGCAAAGTACCTGGCCAAGAAATTGCAGGAGGAGGAAGCTGCAAGGGCTGCAGAAGAGGAAAGGAAGAGGAAAGAAGAGGAGGCTAAGAAAGCTGCAGAAGCTGCTCTCAATCAAAAGAAGTTGAAGGAAAAGGAGAAGAAGTTACTACGCAAAGAGAAAACTCGTCTGCGCACTCTTGTGGCACCGGTAGTTGCAGAGAACCGCTTTAGTCTGTCACAGGATGATGTCGAAACAGCATGCACATCACTTGATATGGAACAGCTGAAGAAACTCTGCGATAGTATGGAGGACAAGGATACAGCTGAAAAGGCCGAGTTGCTGAGTGGTGCACTGAGCAAAGAGAGCTCCTCAAATACCTCAAAAGAAAAGAAAATTCAAGCAAATGGAGTGGAGGGTTCTACTCCAAAATCTACCCCTGTTGGCGAAAAAGCCCCACAAGGCAACACACTAAGCAACTATGAGAAAAAAGAGAGAGCATGGGGAAAGGAGGAGATTGAAATGCTTAGGAAAGCGATACAGAAGTATCCAAAGGGAACTTCCAGGAGATGGGAGGTTGTTTCTGAGTTTATTGGAACTGGTAGATCTGTTGAAGAGATTCTGAAGGCCACTAAAACTGTTCTTCTGCAGAAGCCAGACTCTGCTAAAGCTTTTGACTCATTCCTCGAGAAACGCAAACCAGCTCCATCCATTGCATCACCTCTTTCCACAAGAGCTGAAACAGTTGGTTCGTCAACTGAGGGAGCTGGAACTGAATCATCCAAGGCGGCTGCACAATCTGTGAGCAGTCAGACAGCTAATGAGAAAACTGGTGCTGATCCTGTCCCAGATGAAGCACCTTCTGTGACAGATCAAGATGCCTGGTCAGAGGCTCAGGTGCTGGGCCTTGTTCAAGCATTGAAGGCTTTTCCCAAGGATGCAAGCCAAAGATGGGAGCGCGTAGCTGCTGCTGTCCCAGGTAAAACCGTGGTGCAGTGCAAGAAAAAGGTTGCGGCAATGAGGGAGAATTTCCGGACTAAGAAAGGCACTGAGTAGAACAGTCTATCATCAGAATTACTTTATGCAATTGGTAGCTGAGAAAAGCTGGTCTTTGAACAGCATTATTCTTATAGATTTGAGCACCATGGGTGGCGATTTCTGCTGACGGTTTTGCTGGCACACCTCTGTGCCACCTGTGGTAACTATGATTTTGTTGTGGAGATCTGTGAGAACCCTCATTCATCCTTTAGCTAGTGTCAGCATTTTGCTTATGCCAGTTTGGATCTGCCAAGGAAGAAACTATGCACTTCTATGGACTGCTGATGGGCCTTTCGTGACAGTATATGCGTATGAGTTCATTTCGGCTGACTCCTGGGGTTGTCTAAGTTCGAAAGCCATTGACATATTGCCTTCACTGGGGTGTAATAATATGATCTGGTCTGGCATAGGAAAATGTAGAGAACTACATCGGCATTTAGTAAGATATAAGTCTTTGTTACAACTTGAAATCTTCATCTATCGAAGTTACCATATTTTTGGGCGCAAACAAACCTTCCAGAGTGATTAATGTCTCATAATATCTATGATCTAGTATCTTTTATCTATTGGCTATTTGCAAGAATAATTTATTTCTTTTGAGATTTTGCAAGAAGATGGTTAACCTTTGGGAGGATATATGGGCTGTATCATTTTTGTTGCTGTTATCTTTGAACCGCTTATTTATTTATTTATTATATTATGTCCGTTGAACGATATTCTTGAGAACGTCATGCAAAATTTTCCCTATTCCCGCATTTGAATTAGGTCACGAGGCAAGGCTGTTATTTCCTCATTTTCAATGTTTTCCTTATTCCCGTTTGAAATTGGTCACGAGCCAAGGCTGTTCTTTCCTCATTTTCAGAAGTTTATATTTTTCATGTGAAAATTATCAAGCCTATTCTATGCTTGATGATTTTCAGATTTTGGCAGTGTTGCATATCACATACCATGATTACATGAAGTCTACTATTATTAGCTTAATATATTTTGGTACGATGGGCTCTTCTCAAGAATCTTTCAAGCCTAGAGCTTCACCGTTCTGTCAAACCTCTATCAAACCTGAGGCATTTTCGTTTTTTAAAGTACTGTGTCTACGATGTTATATGTGGAGGGTTGACTCGAGCTTCTTTATTTTTTGTTAGGGCTGATGGTTAGTCTCTTGGGATTTATTGCATATTATTGGCATTCACTCGCCCCTCTATTTCCTAGTTGTTTTATATGATGCTTCACAATCTGCATTTCTTTGGTTTGTTTCTGGAGTGCAGCAATTTTTTGGTTTGCTTTTGGAATGCACTAGGCGTCAGACATTAGACTCTGTCGGATTGAACGTCTGCACGACCCAAAGATCCCCTACCTCGGGCGGTTAGGATGCCCCAGTGGCAATTTCATGTTGACACAACATCTTTTTAGGCGGTTAGGATGCCCCAGTGACAATTTCATGTTGACAAAACTTCGAACTTTTTTACTCATGCCCCATCACTAATCGCCATCATAGGGCCCCCGCTATTACCATCAATCTGTTACTTTTCTCGCAAGAGTTTTTCCATCTGCTTTTGCACGCTCACTGTAAAAACCAACACTGTCAAGCAAACTTACTAAACGAGATAATATGCAATGCTTATATTATTTATACCTGATTTACCATCCCTATTATTTCATAAGATTTATTTCCTTGCATATAGCCCCCATGGTCTCCAATTTGTAGGAGGGTACAACAATCGTTGCCTATTTGGCAATGAAGTAGTAATGACAAAGGCAAATATAAAGCATTTTAAACAAATAGATGGTACTCGAGAACAACTCATACCATACTATATGTGCATGATGAACAAAACATTCGTCACTCCCAATAAGAGGATGATAAATTTTATGCTTTTTTATGTTGCATTCTAGATAAAGATAATACAGAACATTCTAACATCAATCTTATTGTATTTCTAGTACTTCTTAGTGCACTTCACGGATGCATACATCAAGAAGTTTTTAAACAAACCAATTGACTGCATACCTATCAGAAATGCATGCAGCAACACCAAATATCAAGTTTGGCTCATGATGGGACAAGACAAACTGGCTACCATAACTAAGTGGACTGAATTTGTGCAGGCTGCCTAATCTCAAAAAAGGCAATATCCGTGTCTTCGTATATGCCAATAAGAAAGGTCATCTATCGTTGACTGTCCATCTTTTTTGACAAGGTCAGACATGCCATATTCTTTTCGTTTTATACTATGATCCCTAAAAAAAAATGACACTTCTCAACATATTGATTTACAGTATGCCCTATGTGCATGTGCTTCACTCTTACTGATTCAGTAATGCCTTCAACCGGACATGCCATGGATTCAATCCTTCCTTTGCTATTGGCTTATAAAATGTTTTTATATTGAATCACCTGATCCGCCTCTATAGACATCCATGTTTAGAACACATATGCGTGTGCGTATATATATCTATATCTATATCTCTAACCTTTGTGTTAAGCAATATTTATGTTCCGCACTACCATCCTATTGCTCTATGGTATCCTAAATTATTAACAATATATCATGATGCTGAATATATTTGTTATTTCTGCCTTAGACGTGTACATGTCTTATACCCTTAACCTATTATTCCAGCTGTAATTTTTTTGGCTCATATCTCTATAATTTGTTCTTCAAAATGGACAGGTGCAGTTAGTAGATTATGTTTAATAGCGAGATATATTGTTAATAATTGATGCAATTGAGTTCTGCTATCAGTTTTCTTGTCTAAGTTATGATAGATTCAAGAGAATGATTCTGTGCCTACAATTTTTTTCTTTTATTGAGCATGCATGTTTCTATGCTCCAACAGCTAACAGGTTAATAGCAAAATAGGCAGCAAATTTTTTTTAGACTTTTCCTCACTATAGGTAAGATGGTCTATAATTTGTTTCCTAAAACGCAAACTTGTTCTAAAAAAAATAACGTGTTAACCTGCAGCTTTACCTGATAGCAGTAACCACCATGTCTGTTTTGCACATATATGTCTGTTTCACCACGCTGCCGCTGCCGTCCTACCTCGCCTGCGCCGCCACTCTCTCTAGAATGTCTATGGGAGGCGGACAGGGCCGAAGTCGCATGACTTAAGCCGACTTGCCCCTGTCAGCCTCCCATGGGTTGATAGCCCCACGAGTCAGCGCACTAGTGGCAAATAGCCCCTAGTTGCCCTCCCAAGGCCGATTGGCCTACTTGTCAGCTTGCGACTGGCCAACACATGTCGACCCACCGTTGGCCGATAGCCTCCTGTCAGCCAGTGGCGGGCTCACAGGCCCTTACTTTTGCAATTTATGAATTAGTGCTATATTTTTGAAATTTATGAGAAAAAGTATTTGTAAAAAATTCCCTAAGTAAAAACTGACTGAATAAACATAGCCACGTGATAGTAAAATCACCTCCCTGACTATAAAATCCTTGAAAACCTGAGGGATTGGCAAAAATATAATGATTATAGTCCAAAGATGGAAAATGTAAATGACTTACACTTACCCAAAACTTAGAGACTATTGCCTACCAACTTTCTAATGGAAAATGTATTTGGCAATAGGCATAGATAGGCATATAAGTTTGACCTGGATAGTGTTTAGTTAAAAGGTTAGCAAGTACTACTTTCGGAAGAAGGGAGGGTTTCTTATGATCTTTGCCGCTGCCCAGGCTATTTTTATCTTCGAGCTGCTCATGAAATGAATTGTTTACTTCGCTTGGTCTGAGCGCAAAGCTGAAGTGGTATGTCCGAGAGCAAAGCAAAGGGAAGGAGAGGAGAGGAAGAGGTGCTGAGCAATGGAGGCAGGAATTGGAGGATGAAGCAAAAGGCTCGGGGCTCTAGAAGAGAGGAAATCAGGCTTTTCTTCAATGCAAAAGTGTAATGTAGTAGCCAAGACTTCAATGAATACCTGTATAGTACTAGTAACTGTATCCAGTGTCTTGTTTCATGTTTGTGGGCAGCAGGGAGGGAGGTGACGGTGTCGGTGAGCCAGCAACAGCAAGGAGGGGAGGGAGATGACCAACCTGTCGTGGGTGAGATGGCGGGAAAGGGAACAACGAGTCACTACTTCTGGCAAGCAACGAGCCATAGGATGGGGAGGGAATAGTTTGGACCGGGTAGTCTTAAAGTAGGTTTGCCCTCAAAATTCTATTCAGAGCAGTTCAGATCGAGCGATCTTTGACCTGGATAGTGCTTCATTAATAGGTTAGAATGTACTACTTTAGGATGAAGGGAGGGTTTCTTACGATCTTTGCAGTAAACTCAGATTTTACCGCTGCCTCGGGCTATCTTTATCTTCGAGTTGCTCATGAGTGAAACACTTTACTTCGTCTAGTTCGAGTGCAAAGCTGAAGCTGTATGTCCCAGAGCAAAGCAAAGGGGAGGAGAGGAGAGGAAGAGGTGCTGAGCAATGGAGGCAGAAATTGGAGGATGAAGCAAATGGCACGGGGCTCTAAAAGAGAGGAAATCAGGATCTTCTTCAATGCAAAATTGTAATGTAGTAGCCAAAAAAAGTAGCCAAGAATTTCAATTCATACTTGTGTAGTACTAGTAGCTATATCCAGTGTCTTGTTTCATGTTTGTGGGCGGCGGGGAGGAAGGCAGCGTCGGTCCAGCAACAACAAGGAGGGGAGGGAGATGACCAACCTATCGTGGGCGAGATGGCGGGAGGGAATGCTCCAGATGGCGGGTGAGGGCATATCAAGTCGCTACTTTTGGCGAGCAACGAGCCACATATGGAGAGATGCTATTTTTGGGGAGGAAACAGTTCGGACCGGATGGCCTTAACGTAGGTTTGCCCCCAAAGTTCTTGTCACACCCTGATTTTTCCAAACTTGTATAACATCGTATTGTCGCATGCGCTTAGGGCATTCCCAATATACCTAGACTCAAAACACCAGAAACCATCACACACGCATCATATACATGCATAAACCCTAACGCAACATATACACCGTATACGTCGATGCACCCACGGCACCCTGCAACCAAATAGTCCCTGGCCAAGGCAGGAGAGTTCCTGAGAGCTTCCATACCATCACGTCACCTTGCCGTGCCCCGGAACCCTAGTTCCAGCCACGACCCTTTTATTCCCATTTTCTTTCCAGAACCCTAATCGCGAAACCTAGCGACCTTCGGACTTTCCAAAAATTCCGGGAAAATTTGTGGAACACCCTGATAATATCTTCAACACAAACATAAAATAAAACAGATATGTCCAGTTTAAAAATATCTGAATATATAAATAATAAACCATAGGACAAACATGGGCATTGTACTACAACCTATAGAAATAAATTTCCAAAAATTCTGATAAAATTTCCACAATGATCTCCACTTACCCAGGGGTCCAAATATACAAAAATGTGGGCATGCTTGGTTCAAAAATCTAGAATGGCCACTATCGAACACCTTGGCGCAAATCATTTCGCGACATGAAATTAAAGGGAATCTCTTATCAAAGGCTACCAGCAGGAACGTGGAGCCCCTTTTTCGACCTTCCCAACGTACCTAATTCCTTAACTCCTATCCACAGCACTCCGGTTGTCCTCTACATCTTGACCTCAACTTTGGCACTGCATGAGATTCATGGAAATGCACATCGCGTAGTACAAAGCGGTGCCTAACAATCCCTGCCCTCAATGAAAACGTGTCCTTTTTTCTTCCGCGGCATGGTCTGGTGCCCTTGGACACATCAGATCACGAGGTGACACCCCATGCCGCTCGGACATGCACACTGGCCGCGCCACGGCATCGCCCCAGTGCACACCCACAGTTCTTCCCGCGCCACCCGTTGATTGCGGCCACGCCGCTCGCCGTTGTAGCGCCGTCCAGTTTGCCATAGCTCGCCATGATCGCCCCCTGACCCCTCTGTAGCCACAGCAGCACTCTAAGCACTTCAGCAATGTCTCATCGCCAAGCTCTAGCTTGCCACAGTGTGTGCCAGCGCGCCCATGCCACGCCGGACGTCGGCAACACCGCGCCGCACGCTGCTTGCCTCGCTATTTTTCCCCACTTGCATGCGCCATGTTAGTCCCTCCTCTCGCCTGTGGCCACAGCCCTCGCCATAACTCGCCGGCCAAGTCACATCGCCTGGAGACGGCCACCCCGACGGCTTCCCTCTCCAGCCTATAAAAGCCGAGTTCAAGCGCCACGTTTTCTTCAAAATCTTCACCCCATCCTTCCAGGCGTAAGCACCAGTCGGAGTTCCCGAAGATCCCCAACTTACCCCGCCAGCCAAACTCCTTCACACCTCTGCTCCTCCCCAATCCGTTCGCCTCAAGCTGCCTCAAGCCGAGCCAACGCCACCATGAGCTTCTCCTCCCTCACCTAGGCGCCGCCGTGTATTCGAGTTTTCCCGGGCCACTCCAATCCCACAAACCCTCTACCTCACCGGAACCCTAATCGCCGGAGTTATCTGCTGTCGGAAGTTCCGACCAGTCCAACCGCTGGAGTTAAAGCACAGGGTAAGGCCGGTAAGAACCCGCTTCTCTGGCGCGCAAACCCAAGGCCCACTCGGTCCGACGAGCTCCAGTGGCTGCGCCCTCACCAAAGCCGACTCCGTTGTACAGAAGACGTAAACCCCATTAGCAGAAAGCGTAAAATCCCTTAGAAACCGGTTCAGAGCTAGTTCCATCGTGGCTCGGCCAGTTCACTTCGATCCAGGCAGGTTTCTGGAACACTTGTTCCGGGTCTGGAATCTCCAGAGGAAAACCGAGCTTTTATCTTCACAAAGCTCCAAACTTGAAGACATTTCGTAGCGTAAATGATAGTGTTTAATTTTAGGGCTATTCTTTCTTTAGGACAACATATACTATACATATGTTCCTTAGGACAACTCCGAAGTAAGATTACCACCCTGTCCAGTGCACTCAAAATATCCATATTATTAGAAAATCCAGTAGGGCAAAGGATTTAGAGAATAAAACCCTAATGTCATAAACTTCTTATAATCAAGAGCACCGTCATTTTATGTGACATAAATGCATATACCCAACGTCTAGGGCATTCCTTGTTCTCGTAGACCTAAGCCCTAAAACCCCGGAAACTTACCGCTAGGTTAAACTCTTATATACTCACCACAGCCTCCGATAGGAATTGCCCTTAAATTGGGCAACTCCTCGGATGGGACGAACACCTACCTCAGAGCCCTAACCCTAACCCGGCTAAAACCTGCAACACCTCACCTTAATAACATCATTTCTTTTTAACATGGATGTTGTTTGGATTTATTGGAGTTGATCTTTTTGCTTCTTATTCGCCGATTTTTCCGACGTGTAGTTAACAGAGTGAGGTACGTGCGCGAGGAGGAACCAGAATCACCCGCGCGACAGGAACAAGGACGAGAACTACCAGACAAGCATTCCCACTTTGATCATGTTGAATCCCATTTGTGTGAAATTTTAATTACTTTGTTTGTGAAATTTGCATGCTAAGTGGATATCACGATATTTTATGTAGACCTAGGTATACCTGATAGCTGCACATGACCTAGGTCTGAATATCCGAATCTTTGTAACCCTAGGTATATTAGTCGGTGGTCCTGCGATCGACAAAAGTACTAAGGTTATAGGCATTAGCCAAGCTTAGACCCGCTGTAGTTAAAAACTAAATTTTTGTTCGAATATCACAAACTCTTCGGGACATGGGAAATAAAACCCTTGGATAACATGTGTTATCCGCGGTGGCATTCAAAAGAAATGTTTGACAAAATCTCAAATAAAACTGGAGATGATTTTGATTCGGGTGAGAATGCTAAGAGTAGCTCGGGGGTGTAGAGTACCTAATGGTGACATGGTCGTCCAGGACGAACATGGGATGAGAAATGGAGTCTTGCTCGAATCAGTTAAGGACCGAGCCTAAGTGCCGCTAAACCAGTTCCTCACCGTACGTCCACATGTCCTTTATGGGAAGGACTTGGCTTGTTACCCCGGCAAGTATTAGGGTATGGACCCGTGGGAAGTAGGAAGTATGTGACTAGGTGGTTAAAGTCCTAGAGATCCCCCACTGCTGGGCGTCTGGGTGTTGACTCAACACAAAGGTGGGGAATCCCATTTTCGGGGTCCGGGACACGAAAGTTGGGTCAACCGCCTAGTGGGTCCAGCTCTAGTATGGAAGCGGGCGAAGGCCTTGTTGTAACAGCCCTGCCGATACACCTCGTGAAGTATATCCGTTAGTGCTCGGCAACAAGGGGGACTTACATCTTATGGGTAAAGCCGTACAACCTCTGCAGAGTGTTAAAAACTATTCGAATAGCCGCGTCCTCTGTCATGGACATGAACTGGCAAGGCCACACACTGGTTAGACTAAGTTTTGTTTGTGAAAGCTTGGGAAAGGGATTAAGGACGTGGGCATAATGTGTCCACAGGGTGCAATTTACGCTACACGGCTGGTAGCAAGGAATTGCAGGAGAAGGAGGCTAGCCGTACTGCCCGGGGTAGTACGGGCTGAGCAATGAGTTGAGCAGTGATAGACGGAGCTATCACTTGAGATGAGGAAAGGAGGTAGCTGGGACTACCTCGAGAGAGAATTTGTTGCTTGATTTGCTCTGATTTACAAAACCGCTTTAGAATCTACTATTCCCGTATTTGAATCGAAACTTACATTTCCGCTCAACACGACAACCCAGGATAGAGCCAGTTTCTTGATTTGCACCTTGCATGAAATATTGCCATATATTCTGGGGATTGCTTGCGAGTACATTCAACGTACTCACCTGGCTTGTTGATGTGGCTAGACGAAGAAGAATTTATCTCTGACAATGACGATAGTGACTACGAGGGCTAGGACGTTCTCCCCACTCAGTTGCCTGTTGGGTAGGCATATTGTTGGGCTATCTATCGTGTTTTCATTTTTCGTTGCAATTTCAATTCGGCCAATAGGCCCGTTTGTATGAACTAAGACCATAATGGCTATTGTGTAATAAAAACTCGGTATTGTATGACGATGTTATCAAGTTCTGTGTGTACTGGCTACTGATCACGGGACCAGTACAGGAAACACGGGAAAGTATCCGGCCTGAAAAACTGAGTACGCCACAGTTCTGTTCATAGCAGTTCGGACCGAACGATCTTTGACCTAGATTGTGCTTCACTAAAAAGTTAGCAAGTACTACCTTCAGATGAAGGGAGGGTTTCTTCCGATCTTTGCAGTAAACTCAGATTTTACCGCTGCCCCAGGCTATCTTTATCTTTGAGCTACTCATGAGTGAAACACTTTACTTTGTCTGGTCCGAGTGCAAAGCTGAAGCTGTATGTCCAAGAGCAAAGCAAAGGGGAGGAGAGGAGGGGCAGAGGTGCTGAGCAATGGAGGCAGGAATTGGAGGATGAAGTAAATGGGCTCTAATAGAGAGGAAATCAGGATCTTCTTCAATGCAAAAGTGTAATGTAGTAGCCAAGGCTTCAATGCATACTTGTGAAGTACTAGTAGCTATATCTAGTGTGATGTTTCATGTTTGTCTGTGGGGGGAGGGAGGTGACGACGTCGGTAACGACGATCATATTGCAAGGAGGGGAGCGAGATGACCAACCTATCATGGGCGAGATGCTTTGGATGGCGGGTGAGGGCACAACGAGTCGCTAATTCTGCGAACGACGTGCCACGGATGGGGAGGCGCTATTTTGGGGAGGGAAAAGTTCAGACCGGGCAGCCTTAACGTAGGTTTTTCCCAAAAGTTCTTTCTGGAGTAGTTCAGACCGAGCAATCTTTGACCTGCATAGTGCTTCACTAAAAGGTTAGCAAGTACTACCTTCAGACAAAAGGAGGGTTTCTTACGATCTTTGCAGTTATCGACAATTGATAAAACCGCCGATCTTACGGTAGTCGTGAGATAGAGATACTTGTTGGGTAGGGACCTCTAGGGCACAAGGCCAAGAGATTTGACGGCAAGAAAACACCCTTTTTATACAGGTTTGGGTCTCTCTCAGGATAATAACCCTACGTCCTGTTCGTATATATTGATCAAAAGAGTATCTTACAAGGGATGTGTATGTTAGTGGCTATCCTAGACCTAATCGGAGGCTACTTCGACTAGTTCCATGGGGCTCAACTCCTTCGAGGCGGTGGGTCTTCTCGTGGGAATCACTAGAGCTTCTGGATGGCTTCAGGCTTCTAACTTGATCTTCTGAGACTTAAGAGACTTCTCCGATCTAAAAAGACCTGTTCTCCCCTATGGGATTGCTGATCCTTTATAGGGGGCTCCCCGAGTCGTACCGGACATGGACTTATGCCTGAGTAGAACTCTGGCTTCCTTAAATGTCGGGATTGACTTCCTAGTTTAAGGGGTGTCCTTCCTTCTTACGGGGGGTTACCTTATTTCTTGGGGATCCTTACCGGATGCGTATTCTTATTCCGATAATCCAGGAAATCGTATACGGATGCCTCCTTGTAGACGGTATATTATACTATACATCGTCAAGCCCCCCATCAGTACGTGAAGTAAGGTCATGACTGTTATGTAGAAAATCTGTCCTTTTCAGGAAGCAACTCCGAATAGGTGAAATCGTGTACTTTGCTGACAACATCCCCGAGTAGGTGCTATCTCTACCGGGTAGTCGTGGCATCCTTGTCAGGATAAACCTCCGAGTAGTCCAAGGATTTTTCTGGGCTAGCTTACCCGAGAAGCATCTTTGATTTAATCTGACCCGTTGATCACGGACACTCGTTCGCCTTGTAGATTTCTGGGAAACCGAACCGTCGTGGCAAAATTTTCGCGTGGTGATGAAGAATCTTTCCTTTTTTTGCGCTACTGTTCGGCTGACGTTAGCCAAAACGCTGCGCGCTCGTCGGGGTTGTGGGTTTTTCAGACTCTCGTTTTCCTATGCACGCCGTCTCACATGTGGGAAAAGCAACTGTCCACATTTAATGCGATGGAACAGATCATGCCGTTAACTGTGCTCCGGTCAGGCAAAAATCAAATCTCTTAAGAGACCGAGAGTTGGGGTTCTGCACGCATTTCTCTTTGCCTCCTAGAATTCCCATCTTCTTCTTTGCACCATTGCCCCCAATCTTAAACTTCATCATCGTCGATTACCGTCAGCAATCATGGGGAAAGAAGAGCGCAGCAAAGAAGTCCCCCGAGACCAAGAGGTCGGCGGAGGATACTTCGGAGAACCGATCATCGTCATCCCCGAGTTCGAGCCCTCGGTGATGGACTCCGCCGCCCTCAAGAAGCTCATGGCGGAGGAGGTCTGTTGGGGAACGCGCTACGAAAAACAAAATTTTTCCGCGCACGAACCAAACCAAGAAACACTATCGAGGTGTAGGTAACGATATCATACCTTCGACGATCACGTCAATGCAGCGGAGAAGTTGACCGATGTCGATGAAGTCCGCAGACTCCCGCAGCTAGGTTATACCTCCCAGCCGCGAGAGCGATCTCCTCGTGAATAGTTCGCCCGATCAAACGCCGAAGTATACGACGTCTCCGAGGTATCCACGCGTACCGGATCAGCGACACCGCGGTAATGTGTGGACCAGCACACAAGAACAGCGGGGATCTACGAGAAGGAGAAGCAGCAGCGCGCCGGCAGCTGTACTAGATCCAATCTAGAAGAGAGAGAAAAAGAAGGCTGTGGCCAATCTAGAGATGGCCGGCCTAGGGTTTAGTCCAAGGGACTAGGGCTGCCTCTGGGGCTGCTTGGGATACCCTTTGAGGTGCCCTGCCCCTCTATTTATAGGGGTTGGGGCAGCTCTCCCTAGGCAGGTGGAGTCCTACTCCAGCAGGGACACCCTGTTGGAGTTGGAGTCCAACTCCACTAGAACCTTCTAGAATTTCTAGAACCTTCCAGAACCTTCTAGAATTTCTAGAACCTTCCAGAACCTTCTAGAACCTTCCAATACTTTCCGGAACACTTCCGGACATCACCGGAACCATCCGGGACCTCCCGGAACACTTTCGAGATCATCCGAAACACTTTCGGAACCCTTCTCTCTCGTTCTCTATAAATCGTAGCATTCCTAAATGTCGCTAAAACGTTAAGCGTGTGACCCTATAGGTTCGAGTATATGTGGACATGTCCGGAATACCTTCCGGTCAATAATCGTCAGCTTGATCTGGACACCCATAACGACTCCCACATATCATCGAAGATCTTTATCGAGCAAACCTTGTATTGTCGCATACAATTCCTTTTGCCTCACGATACATTACACAACCCGAGGCGAGACTTTGACGGTATCCCTGTGATCAACTCCTTGATCACCATACCTAGTTATCCTCGTTACCGGTTTGTACTCTTTTCTCGTTTCCGTATTCCGGTATCCCCGTGACTAACCTTTTAGTCACAATACCTGGCCAGGCGATGCTGGACACCGTAATACCGAGTGGGCCCAGAGTGTATCTCTCCATCGCCGGATGGGCAAATCCCAGTCTTGACATATCTAGAACCACGATATACTTTCTGGTGTACCTGGAAGTCACCTTTATAATTACCCAGTTACGGCGTAACGTTTGATGACCCCAAAGCAACCATCCGTATCCGGGTCTATGATATTCTCATGGTCTAAGGACGCAAGTAAACGTTAACACATCATGAGAAGATACTGACAACATATTGACGAAGTGATCTCGCAGTATCTCATAAGGGGTCTATCCAACACCATTGTTACCCTAACAATGTGTTCCCATTATTGCCGGCATCCTTGTTACATTAACAATGCCCATGATCAGGAAAACAAGATCATCAACAATACATGAGCTAGTCCAGAGGCCTGACTAGGGATCTGAATGGTGTTTATTATTCCACACATGCAATTAGGTTTTCCTCTGAATCTCATATTCAAGAACCAATGCAATTTTAGCATAGAACATAAACTTAATCATGAACATGAAAATAGAATAATAACAACTTTATTATTGCCTCTAGGGCATATTTCCAACAGTCTCCCACTTGTACTAGAGTCAATAATCTAGCCAATGCTTAAGCTCCTAACACCTATGGCATTCCGGTGTTGCTCATGCTTTGCTTGTGGTAGAGGCTTCGTCAGTGGATCTGACACATTCAGATCCGTGTGTATTTTGCATATCTTTACGTCTCCACGCTCCACCAATTCACGAATGATGTGGAATCGGCGTTGTATATGTTTGGACTTCTGGTGGGACCTTGGCTCCTTGGCCTGAGCTATGGCGCCACTATTGTCACAATAGAGCTCCATAGGATCCAGCGCGCTCGGAACCACACCAAGCTCGGTGACGAACTTCTTAATCCAAACGCCCTCCTTTGCCGCTTCTGAAGCGGCGATATACTCAGCCTCCGTTGTAGAATCCGCCACAGTGTCCTGCTTGGAACTCTTCCAGCTCACTGCGCCACCGTTCAGTGTATACACTAAGCCTGATTGAGATCGAAAATCGTCCGGATCTGTGACAAAGCTGGCGTCGGTGTAACCCTTTACAACGAGCTCTTCGTCACCACCGTATACGAGAAACATATCCTTAGTCCTCTTCAGGTACTTAAGGATATTCTTCACTGCTGTCCAATGATCATGACCTGGATCACTCTGGTATCTGCTCGTAACACTTAGAGCATAGGACACATCTGGTCGTGTACATATCATGGCGTACATGATTGACCCAATCGCGGATGCGTATGGAATCTTACTCATGCGTTCTCGCTCATCAGTTGTCGAAGGACACTGATTCTTGCTCAAACTTTTCCCATGCGACATCGGCAAGAACCCCTTCTTGGCGTTTTCCATACTGAACCTCTTCAGTACTTTATCTATATATGTACTCTGGCTTAGCCCTATTAGGCGCTTTGATCTATCTCTATAGATCCTTATACCTAATATGTATGCTGCCTCGCCTAAGTCTTTCATTGAAAAACTATGTTTCAACGAAGTCTTAATATTGTCAAGAAAAGATACATCATTCCCAATCAACAATATGTCATCCACATAGAGTATTAGAAATGCTATTGCGCTCCCACTTACTTTCTTATAAACACAAGCCTCTTCGCAGTTCCTGATGAAGCCAAACCCTTTGACCACTTCATCAAAGCGAAGATTCCAACTCCGTGATGCTTGCTTCAGTCCATAGATGGATCTCTGAAGTTTGCATACCTTTCCAGCATCCTTTGGATTGACAAAACCCTCGGGCTGTATCATATACACGTCCTCGGTTAGCTTCCCATTCAGGAACGCTGTTTTGACATCCATTTGCCATATCTCGTAATCGAAATATGCAGCAATCGCTAGAAGAATCCGAACAGACTTAAGCATCGCTACGGGAGAGAATGTCTCGTCGTAGTCAACTCCTTGAACTTGTCGGAAACCCTTTGCGACAAGTCGAGCTTTATAGATGTATACATTCCCATCCGCGTCTGTTTTCTTTTTATAGATCCATTTACATTCGATAGGCCTCACGCCTTCAGGAGGGTCCACCAAGCTCCAAACTTGGTTCTCGTACATGGATTCTATCTCGGATTTCATGGCGTCTAGCCATTTAACGGAGTCAGGGCCCATCATTGCTTCCGTATAGGTCGTAGGCTCATCGTTGTCTAACAACAATACCTCGTCCGAAAACCACTGTGGTTTCATGCGAATCCTACCAGACCTTCGTGGTTCAGCTGCTGGCTCGACTGAAGTCTCTACATCACATGTAGGGGCTTCCGTATCAGTTATTGTGGGAAACTCCGGAACCACTTCCGGCGTTGCATCACTTGACCTAATGACGAAGATTCACCAATCTCGTCGAGTTGCACTATCCTCCCACTCACCCCTTTCGCAAGAAACTCTTTCTCGAGAAACACACCGTTCTTTGCGACAAACACTTTGCCTTCGGTGCGGTGATAGAAGGAATACCCAACAGTTCCTTTGGGATAACCAACAAAGAAGCATTTATCCGATTTGGGATCGAGCTTATTTGGTTGTAAACGCTTTACATATGCATCGCATCCCCAAATTTTAAGAAAAGACAAGTTGGGTTTCTTCCCATGCCATATCTCATATGGTGTCGTTTCAACGGATTTAGATGGTGCTCTATTTAGTGTAAAAGCGGCAGTCTCTAAAGCATAACCCCAAAAAGACAATGGCAGTTCAGTTAATGACATCATCGATCTTACCATGTCCAACAAGGTTCGATTACGTCTCTCGGACACTCCATTCCTCTGTGGCGTTCCGGGAGGTGTAAGCTGTGGAACAATTCCGCAGCTCTTCAGATGTTCGCTAAACTCGTAACTCAAATACTCCCCTCCGCGATCTGATCGCAGAAACTTGATTTTCTTGTTACGATGATTTTCTACTTCATGCTGAAATTCTTTGAACTTTTCAAAGGTTTCAGACTTATGTCTCATCAAATAGATATACCCATATCTACTCAAATCATCCGTGAAGGTAATGAAGTAGAGGAATCCACCGCGTGCAGCTATACTCATTGGACCACATACATCCGTATGTATGATCTCCAATAAGTCAGTCGCCCGTTCTACGTGGCCTGTGAACGGCGTTTTAGTCATTTTACCCATTAGACAAGGCTCGCAAGTGTCAAATGATTCATAATCAAATGACTCCAAAAGTCCATCACAATGGAGTTTCTTCATGCGCTTCTTTCCAATATGACCCAAACGGCAGTGCCACAAATAAGTGGAATTCGAATCGATTATCTTGCGACGTTTAGCGTCAGTGTTATGGATGTGTGTATTACCATCAAGATTCATAATAAATAACCCATTCACAACGGGAGCATGGCCATAAAACATATTATCCATATAAATCGAACAACCATTGTTCTCAGACTTAAACGAATAACCGTCTTGCAACAAACATGATCCAGAAATAATGTTTTTGCTCAAGGCCGGAACATAGTAACAATTACTAAGCTCTAATATAAATCCTGAAGATAAATGTAGAGGTAGGACACCGACGGCGAGCACAGCAACTTTTACTCCGTTCCCGACGCGCATCGTCACCTCATCCTTTGCTAGTCGCTTAGGCCTCTGTAGTTCCTGCATCGAGTTGCAAATATGAGCAACCGATCCGGTATCCAATACCCAAGAATTACATTGCGGACCAGCAAGGAATACATCAATAACATGTATGACACTCATACCTGAGCTGGACTTTCCAGACTTCTTCTTTTCTGCCAGATATTTCTTGCAGTTCCTCTTCCAGTGTCCCTTCTCTTTACAGAAGAAGCACTCAACATCAGAAGTGGCGCCAGTCTTGGACTTCTTAGGCGTGTCAGTCATACTAGCACCCTTGGATTTGCCCTTTTTCTTAGACTTGCCCTTCTTCTTGAAGTTGGTTGTTTTATTCACCATCATCACATGATTGGCGTCCTTCTGGATTCCACTCTCAGCAGTTTTAAGCATAGTGAATAATTCACCCATACTCTTTTCCATCCCATTCATGTTGTAGTTCATGATGAAGCTACTATAGCTCGGAGGGAGGGAAGCAAGAACAAGATCAGTGCCCAACTCTTGGGAGATTGAAAAACCTAGCGCATCCAACCTTTGCGCGTACCCAGACAATCTAAGTACGTGCTGACTCACTGAGCTGCCCTCAGCCATCTTGCATTCAAACAAGGCTTTGGATATCTCATATCTTCCAGTCCTTGCTTGCTTCTGAAACAAAGCTTTCAGCTCCTGGATTAACTCATAAGCAGCCCAATTCTCAAAACGCTTTTGAAGATCAGGTTCCATGGAGGCAAGCATGATACACTGTACTGCAATGGAATCATCGCTCTTAGATTGATAGATACGAGTCTCATCATCCGTAGCGTTAGCGGGAGTTCACCGAGAGTTTGCGATAGGACATAGTCCTTCTTGGCACTCTTGAGGACAATCCTCACATTACGGTACCAGTCCGTAAAGTTGTTCCCAGATGAATTCAGTTTTTCTTTCTCAAGCAACGCGCATAGTGGAAAGGTGGTTACGGGTGCCATAGATCTACAACTTAAAAACAAATACACTTTAGACATTGTTCATGATTAAAGCAACTCAAATTAACACTTAATTAGAGTAAGCTCCCACTAAAACCAATATCCCTCATAATTGATTATTAGTGATTCAAGATCCACGACTCACTTACTCCACCATTGATGTGACATCACTGATGATGGAATAACGAGACCGGTAGGTCAACATGCCAATCATATCCCATATGACTCTTGTTCATCTTTCGATGGGTGTGTTCCGAGCCCAAGACGATCTTGCAAAGCTCGTCAAGACAACCGAGTGCTCTGCTGCGCGAACGGTTCGCGCCCGCCTCATATATGTCAAACCTATCGTACCCATGTGACATGGCGCAGCTCAGAATGGCAAATACTCCAGACGGTGCTACACTTGGAAGAACACTAACTACTTTGATATTTATGTGAGGGATCACCCTATTTAACAACGTCTACCACGCATCAAACAAGGTGCATAAAAGGGATTAACATCACATGCAATTAAATTATTGTGATATGGTATAGCCCCTTTTGTTGAAGAAGACTTCTTCAACATCTTTTGGCGGAGAACTCCTTCTTCGCGTACGACGTAGCGTCGAGGTCCATCGATGTAAGATTGTCACCACCATGTCCTTGCAATTACAACTATTTGCTATCACATAGCTAATAAAATAAATGCATTACATGGCTTTCTAGTTGACGCGTAGGTCAATATAATAAACAATGACAATCGTATTGGCTCCTGCCGATTGCCGTACTCATGACACGCAGGTCATGACAAAATTAAAATTACAAACACTTTGCATCTCATACAATCACATTGCATCACATAGGCTATACCACATCACATGCATACCCTGCAAAAACAAGTTAGACGCCTCTAACGTTTATGCCACAATACGTGGCTTTATGGCTACGTTGCAAACCGTTTGCTACCTACGTTACCATAAGCATGATTGCTCTTGCAGTTATTTAACTGTCGGGGTGTCTGGAATTGGAGACTCGGAAATCTCGAACCCCATACTAAACTTCGTCATACGCATGACCCCCGTGTAGATCACATCTACAAGCCCGCTCATTGCAAATTTATCTTTCTCAACTAAAGTGAAACCAAAGTCATCCTTAGCATGTCTCGATCCAAAGATCGTAAGGTTCGCCGGACCTCTGAAAATTTCACGATGCCGCCGAGATCAAAATTTTGCAATGAGAGGGAAACAACAAGAAAATCTGGTGGTAGATCTCATCTAACACCCCGCACATCATATGTGCAATGCCGCATATCACATATGCTCTAGTCGTACCTATAACTACGCATAGAACCGCTCTGATACCACTGTTGGGGAACGCGCTACGAAAAACAAAATTTTTCCGCGCACGAACCAAACCAAGAAACACTATCGAGGTGTAGGTAACGATATCATACCTTCGACGATCACGTCAATGCAGCGGAGAAGTTGACCGATGTCGATGAAGTCCGCAGACTTCCGCAGCTAGGTTATACCTCCCAGCCGCGAGAGCGATCTCCTCGTGAATAGTTCGCCTGATCAAACGCCGAAGTATACGACGTCTCCGAGGTATCCACGCGTACCGGATCAGCGACACCGCGGTAATGTGTGGACCAGCACACAAGAACAGCGAGGATCTACGAGAAGGAGAAGCAGCAGCGCGCCGGCAGCTGTACTAGATCCAATCTAGAAGAGAGAGAAAAAGAAGGCTGTGGCCAATCTAGAGATGGCCGGCCTAGGGTTTAGTCCAAGGGACTAGGGCTGCCTCTGGGGCTGCTTGGGATACCCTTTGAGGTGCCCTGCCCCTCTATTTATAGGGGTTGGGGCAGCTCTCCCTAGGCAGGTGGAGTCCTACTCCAGCAGGGACACCCTGTTGGAGTTGGAGTCCAACTCCACTAGAACCTTCTAGAATTTCTAGAACCTTCCAGAACCTTCTAGAATTTCTAGAACCTTCCAGAACCTTCTAGAACCTTCCAATACTTTCCGGAACACTTCCGGACATCACCGGAACCATCCGGGACCTCCCGGAACACTTTCGAGATCATCCGAAACACTTTCGGAACCCTTCTCTCTCGTTCTCTATAAATCGTAGCATTCCTAAATGTCGCTAAAACGTTAAGCGTGTGACCCTATAGGTTCGAGTATATGTGGACATGTCCGGAATACCTTCCGGTCAATAATCGTCAGCGGGATCTGGACACCCATAACGACTCCCACATATCATCGAAGATCTTTATCGAGCAAACCTTGTATTGTCGCATACAATTCCTTTTGCCTCACGATACATTACACAACCCGAGGCGAGACTTTGACGGTATCCCTGTGATCAACTCCTTGATCACCATACCTAGTTATCCTCGTTACCGGTTTGTACTCTTTTCTCGTTTCCGTATTCCGGTATCCCCGTGACTAACCTTTTAGTCACAATACCTGGTCAGGCGATGCTGGACACTGTAATACCGAGTGGGCCCAGAGTGTATCTCTCCATCGCCGGATGGGCAAATCCCAGTCTTGACATATCTAGAACCACGATATACTTTCTGGTGTACCTGGAAGTCACCTTTATAATTACCCAGTTACGGCGTAACGTTTGATGACCCCAAAGCAACCATCTGGTATCCGGGTCTATGATATTCTCATGGTCTAAGGACGCAAGTAAACGTTAACACATCATGAGAAGATACTGACAACATATTGACGAAGTGATCTCGCAGTATCTCATAAGGGGTCTATCCAACACCATTGTTACCCTAACAATGTGTTCCCATTATTGCCGGCATCCTTGTTACATTAACAATGCCCATGATCAGGAAAACAAGATCATCAACAATACATGAGCTAGTCCAGAGGCCTGACTAGGGATCTGAATGGTGTTTATTATTCCACACATGCAATTAGGTTTTCCTCTGAATCTCATATTCAAGAACCAATGCAATTTTAGCATAGAACATAAACTTAATCATGAACATGAAAATAGAATAATAACAACTTTATTATTGCCTCTAGGGCATATTTCCAACAAGGTCATCCTCCCGGAGGTATTCGTACCTCATCGGGAGGCCCTAAAGGAGACAGTCCCGAGTCCAGACACGACCTGGACCGTCGTCTTAGCAGACTTCTTCAGGTGTGGATTCCAATTCCCACCTTCTCATTTCTTCCTCCTAGTGCTCCAGTTCTACGGGCTCGAGTTGATTCATCTCAACCCGAACTCGGTCCTGATGTTGGCGATCTTCGCACATCTGTGCGAAACGTACCACAGCATCAGGCTGAGCCTAGAGCTCTGGAGGTATTATTACAACCTCCGCCGAATGAAGGCCAACGGTGGAGGCGGCGTCGGCGGCGGCGGACTCCGACTCCAGGAGGGGAGGAAGGACGCCTACATCTCCTCCTCCTGGAAATCATCATGGTCGGGCTAGCACTCGAGATGTTCTACTGCCAGCCCCCACCCTCCTCCGGGATCCACTACCGTGGCCTGGCCCCTTCCGAACAAGAGCTGGTCAGAAGCCCCAAAGGAAACCAGGTGGCTCAAGGCCCTCGTTGGCGACATCACCGTCCTTGCCGGCAAAGGCTTGTCGGCATGGAGTGTCACCGAGGACTTCCTTCGGCGTCGGATTAGCCCTCTCCGGTCGAGGGTTACACCCGCTTGGGTGATCCTGGAGGGAAAAGAGTAGACAAGGGACTTCGACACGGGTGATCGTCCGTACCCTTCCGTGTCGTCTAGTCGGAGAACTCTTGTTTTTCTCACTCATTAGGATTCCATTGATTGTGTAGATCTTTCCCCCGAGGAGTTTCGGAGTAGGTTGAACAACCTATTCGAGCAATCTCCTCAAGGCGGGCGGACTAATGTGCCCTTGTCGATCCTAAAGCTCAGCTCCGATAATCAAAAAGAGATCCTTTCGGTGAGTTAACTGTCTCTGCTTTGTCTAGTCCTGGTTCGTCCGAATAGCACAACTAATGCTATCCAGTTTTTTTTTGGCAGCGAGTAGGCCGCGAGGCTCCTGACTCGGAGGCTGAGCGGGCCGGTGCCCCTACTTAGGACGAGGATGTCGAAATCCTCAGAGTGACCGATCTGACCCTTAGGGCAAGGGTCGGAGGTCCGTCTGAGGTAGAGGCAGCAGCGAAGACTGTCCGAGTGAAGTCTCCTGCTCTGGCTCCTTCTCCTCCACCGAGCCCCCAGCCTCAGGTACGAACTCGTGCTCGACTAGTTTTTTCCCTTCGACCTTTTCGTGCTTTAGGATGACGGGAGTGGGTTGTCGGAACACAGGACATGAGCGATCTCTGCCCGGAGGAGCCGGTATCTTCTGCCGTGTCAACTCGCATGGAGGAGGACGCGCCGATCGTGAGCCCTCTAGCGGACAAGAGGAAGTCACCGCTGGTCCCTGCCGAGAAGCGGAGCTCAGAGGTGCCAGCGAAAGGAATCTCACCTCCGACGAAGCACCAATGGTAAGTATTCTTCTCGTCCTCTTCACAATTCTCCTTTCTTTTTCGCATGAAGGTTGATAGGCCACTTTGTTAGACTAAGTTGACCATCCGACCGATCAGGGCTACGACTAGGGTTGCTGCAGAGAAGTAGCCCCTGGCGGCGAGGCCGACGCAGCCCCCGGTCGAACATGCTACGCCCCCAGCGTTGGAGGCGTTGGTGCCGGAGAACGTCGACTTGTATTCCCTGCTGTAGGTATTCCAGGGAGTTAGTGATCAAAAAAGATAATGTACTCGGTATTGACCTCATTGTTTTTAGGTCGCTGTCTCTCGGGTTCCTCCGCTCGAGAAGGTGCAGACCGAACTGGAGGCACACCAGGCGGAGAACGAGGAGCTGAAGAAGTGCCTCGAGGAGTCCGAGAAGCGGCGGGAGGAGAGCGAGGCCGAGCTCCAAGTCGCGAAGGCCCGCCTCGCAGAGGCTGAGTCTTCATTGAACCGGAATCAAGCCTATGCGGGGAAGCTAGAGGAGGACCTTGACCACGCCATTTGCACGCTCGAGATGTCGCTCGTCGAGGTCGGAGTCATCTCTTCCCCAGCCCTCCGCGGGCTATCCGGTTGGTGGAGCTCGTGGCGTCGGTCTCCCGCCTGAAGCCTGTCATTGAGAAGTTCCTTGACGACGAGCTCAAGCAAGGTGTGCGGGATGCCTTGGCCTTCGCCCTGGCTCTTCTTAAACGCCAGTACCCGGAGTTGTTTTTGGACGCCCTCAAAGCCGACCTGTCAGAAGACGAGGAAGAAGGACTTCTCGATGCTGTGCAGGGTGCAGCAAACGCATTTGCGGACCGGATTCAGGCACCTGAGCTACCTAAATAACTATGTAATATATTGTGATTAGTAACTGTGCATTAATCAGTGTGTTTTTGTTTTCTAAAAACCTGAACTCTATGGCTCTGTGCTAGTCGTAAGCCGGGGTTCTCGTAGACTTCGTTGAACTTTGCATCCAATTTCCTTGACTTAGGTCTACGAGTTGTGCCGTATGCCGTGACAGCGATCGACCAGGCCTTAGGTTTAGTAAGATGGAGGTCTCATTGGCTCCTCGTCATCAGTAAACGCGATAAGGGTTCTTCGTACAGCCTATCATGGTCATAGCAGCAACTCGCGTTCCCTTGCCGTAGGGATATTGGATGTCAGTTAGTAAGTCCTATGTTTTCCTAGATTACGACAATAGTACACTCTATCCGTGATGCCTTCTGCTCAAAGTAGTCGAGGATACGGATAAGTGAGTGGGTTCTGTTGGCTTAGTCATATTCGCACCTTCTCTTCTCCCTTTACTCATGGTCGGGGAACCTTACTACGGAACCGGGGAGCTTAGTCGACCAGGCCTTAGGTCTGGGTTGGTGGGGGGCTTAGTAGCTTCCCCTGTCACTTGTAAACACGTTAAGGGGTCTTCCTCACATCCCTGACGGTTGCAGCGCGGAACCCTTTTCCCTTTATGCAGGTTGACTCGTTGGTTACGTCTATGCGTATGCCAGTTTTGATACCACACACTTATCCAGCCCCCGGCTGTCTTATCCGAGAAGTTTCTCGGATAAGCAGTCTGAAAAAATAAATATCGAACCAGAAACTTGATATTAAGAAACTGTAAACTGACTGTAAATATCATTTATAAGCTATTGTAAGAAAAAACTTATAGAAATAAACTAAAAACATCATCCCCTCCTCTCGAGTCATCGTTGGTTGCTCCGGAGAATCCCGTACTTTTGTCGTGACCCGCTGAAGAACGCTTGTCGAGTGCGCATGCTAGGCGACGGTGCCCGGAGCGTCTTATCATTGGCTTGTTCGTAGCTTGACGACTTGAGGCTGGAGCTGGCGCAACCTGAGACGGACTGGCGGTTGGAGGGGTGATGACTGTGCGATCTTACCGAAGGTGCTTGGACTAGGGAGTCTCTAAGGGAACTCGACTATCTCTTTACTGCTAACTCGAGTGACCTGGATCGGGCGACTTCTCCTGTGGAGCAGTTGTCCAGCTGAGAAGAAAGCCCTTTTTTGCCTCGGTCCGAACTAGTCGTAGGATGTACTCTTCGACTTGGAGGAGGGTGTTTTCCAAGTCGTCGCTCATAGTTGCGGTGGAGGTCTTGCTGACACGGGGATGCACGCAGCGGCATTGGAGTCTCTCTCCCTGCTTGAGAGTTGATGCTTTCTGCAAGTTCGAGGCTACGCTTGTCACAGAGTAGCACTTCCTGGGGGGAGCTCTTTATCGTGAGGATCCCTTTCGGGTTGGGCATCTTCATGCACTGGTAGGCGTAGTGCGTTACTGCCATAAACTTGGCCAAAGTTGGGTACCCCAAGATGGCATTGTATGCTGTCTCGAAGTCAACTACATCGAACAGGATCTTCTCTATGTGAAAGTTCTCCGGTGTTCTGAAGGTAACCAGTAGTGTAGCTTGCCCGATCGGTGTAGCCGACGAGCCTGGGACGATACCATGGAATGCTTGTGTCACCGTCTGGACTGACGATCGTGGTACTTGCATAGCATCGAGGACGTTAGCGAATAGGATGTTGAGGGAGCTCCCTCCGTCTATTAGCATCCGGGCCACTCGGCTGTTGTTGATCGTTGGTTCAACAACAATTGGGTACTGTCCTGATCGAACACAGTTCTCGGAGCAATCGGTTTGGTCGAATGTGATCGTGACCTCCGACCGCTTGATTGTCCGAGGGACTCGCGATATATTTGCGAGAACTTCTCGGGTAATCATCTTGTATCGCCTCTTCGACTCGTAGGAAGCTGAGCCCCCGAATATATGCTCGATCGCTCTGACATGCCCTTGGAATGGCTCAAGGGCAGAGTCATTATCGTCGGAAGTCGTGTCCCGGCTGTTGTTTGTGACCTACTGGTTCTCCTCGCAGAACTTCTCTCTTTCTTCCTTGAGGTACTTCTTGAAGATGCGGCACTGACGGAGATCATGCGAATCGGTCTGGTGGAAGTCGCACCAGAGTTTTCCTGTCTTGTCGGAGAAAGCCATCGGCTTGTCCTTAGTGCACGGTCGCCAGGTGCGCTTCTTAGGAAGATCAGCCAAAACCTCATCGGTTTTAGACCTCTTTCTCCCTGTTCCCTCCGGAGGATTTCTTCTTGCGCTTCGTCTTCGTCGAGTCGTCTCTGGTCCGGTGGGGAGACCTGGGCAAACCTGTTCTATTGCTGCTTGATGTAGTGTAGTGTTTCCTCAGCACAGGCAGCTTTTTCGGCTAGGTCCATCAGCTGTGCCATTGTCTTTGGAGGATGCATGATCAGGTCGTGCGTTCACATCTCGTTTCTGCTACCTCAAACAAAGGCGTGGATGACATCCGAGTCCGTTACTTCAGGAATAGTGTTGCGTACAACACTAAACCATTTGGTAAACTCTCGGAGGGTTTCGTCTGGGCGTTGGACGACTAGGAATAAGTCGTCGACTCGGCCGAGACGCGTGAAGGTACCTTAGAAGTTTCCGAGAAGCATGTTGCAAAGCTGTCCCCAGGAGCGGATCATTCGTGGGGGTAGGTTCATCAACCAGGTCCTGGTTGCTCCTCTGGGAGCGGTCGGGAGGTAGTTGGCCATGACCTTCTCGTTCCCACCCATGGCCTCGATTGTCATAGTGTAGATCTGCAGGAACTCTGCAGGGTTCGTGGTGCCATCGTACGACTCTAGGGCCCCAGGTTTGAAGCGAGAAGGCCAGCGCACATGTCAGAGCTCCTGGGACAACGCCTCGCATCCGTTGATGGTTCTTCGACAAGGCGCGTTCTCACCACTGTTCGGGGTCGGAGATCGTCCCTGTGAAAGGATCTCGGGAGTCGACTAGAGGGGGGGTGAATAGGTCGGCTCTAGAAATTTAAAACCTAATGGGCTTTGCTTCAAATAAATGGGCCAATCCTACCAAGATGCATGCAATTGACTCAAGCAACTGACTCTCAGGTAGATGACTCAGGTAAAAGCAAGCAGAGCAGAGCAGAGACAACTATGTGTCAATTGAGTCTCAGGTGAGTGACTCAGTTGTGTGCAACAGATAGACAGAATAGTAAAGGAGACAACTTGCTATTAATGTCAACTGAGTCTCAGGTGGGAAACTCAGTTGAGTGCAGTAGAGTGTGTACTATATATAACAGCACAAGTAAAAGCAAACCATACGAATGAACAAATAGACACAGAGGTTTGTTTTACCGAAGTTCCCACTCTTTGCAAAGTGGTACGTCTCCGTTGAGGAAGTTGCTTTCACAGGCGGCACTGAAACGTGCTCTTTCCTCGTTTACTTATCTTGTGTGAAATCCTTTTGATCTTACCGCAGCAAGACAGGCAGACCCAAATCGCCTTCACAAACGCTTGGAGGCAGCCACACAAGACTTGGCTTGCTCACCAACGACTCCAACTTCCCGGTCTTGGAGCAGACGAACACCAAGAGCTCTCTCAGTCTCTTGGAGGAACCAGTACCATGAACTCTCTCAGTTTTGAAGCACTCAAGATGTAAAGCAACTCTCTCTCACGGTGGATGCACGCAGGCAACGCTCTCTCGGAGACTAAGAGCTCTTTCTTGCAACATCAGGGTGCTTGCTATGGTAGAGGTAAAGGTTGAGGTCGAAACCTCCCCAGGTTCCCTATTTATAGAGTCCCTGGCAGCTAGCCGTTACCCTCATGCCACGTCAGACAAAGAGCCACCAGGCAAACCTATCTGAGACTCAGCTAACATACACTTGGTAACCTACTAACCACGGCTGAGCTACCCACCTGAGTCTCAGATGCCAAACTCAGGTGGACTCGGTTGCCTCAGGCAGCACCTGAGCACAACACAGGCCGGCTCACTACAAGCCTTAAACTGATTTAGGAGGACAATGGACTCACCACTGCCACTGACCAGCTCGCTCAGAATCTTGGCACTGGTTCCAAGCTAACAACTGAAGATGACAACCCTTTGAAGACGCATAGCGAACCCCTTGACGCAGATCCACTAGCTTCCTAGCTCCTCCAGGTCTTATCCAGCTTGCAGTCACGGTCCTTGAACTCCATCAAGCCACCATCACCTCGCTTTCCCTCGAGCACAGCCTCGGCTTCCTCGCAACTGAGCCTCAGGAGACTAGCTCAGCTAGCCCTTCTGACCTTCACGGTTCCTTGCTCTTTTTTGGCCTCATCATCAGTCAGATGTTGTCTTGATCGATCAATTGTTCATCTAAACTCCTGTTCACACTCGTTGTAAACGTTAGATACAGGTGAGGGTTGCCATTAACCATCAAAACCAAACCTTGGGGCTAGATAATCATCCTTCCACTCTCCTTGGGACTGGATGCACTTTCAATCTCTCCCTTTTTGGTGGTTAGTGGCAACCCCTTTAAACATAGCATTAGATGTATAAAGGGGTGTGATATTCAACCAAGTTTAATATCTACTCCCCCCTTAATCTGTGCACATAAGAGATTTTGCGTTTTACTACAAATGCACAGTTCTATTTAATCATGGAGAGTAGATGCTAAACCAGGTTGCCATAACATAACTGAATAAATAGGCACAGCGGAATATCAATTATGTTGAACAAATACTCAGCAACAGATGTACAAGGAATAGCATGCTTGAGTACGAATCTAAACTCTCCTAAAACAAATATTATCAGAGCAGATATCATTAGAATAGATATTATCAGAGCAAATATATATCAGTGCAATCAACAGAATTTAGAGCAAAATACTTGTATCAGAGCTAAACACATGTATCAGAGCAAAGCAAACAACATGTATCAGAGCAAAAAAAAACACAACACATGTATCAGATCAGAAAAGGCAAGACACATGTATCAGAGCAAGACAAATAATCAGAGCATCATCATATGTATGAGCAACACATGCAGCTCTTAGCCTAGCCCTTAGCCCTTTTTACATATACTCTCTAATCTCTCCCCTGAATCTAATCTCTCCCTCTTTGCCACTAAACACTAAAAAGAGATAGGAAGAAAATCTTCAGGGAGCTGGCTTCTGTTGCAGAAGGGATAGAATCTGATCAAACTTGCTGCTGACTGAAGCCTTGAGATCTGCCATATCAGCCTTGATATCGTTCTTCAGCTCTGTCATCTCTTGCTTCAGCTCATCTTGCCTTCTCTTGATAGCAGAAATCTGAACGGGCACAACCCTCTTGATAAAAGCATCAACTACAGCAAGGTTGTCTAGACGTTGAACCAAAGGCACACTAGCTGAGGAGAGATCAACTGATACTGAAGCTTGAAGCTCAGTAGGAGGAGATGGTTCCCTAGCTGAGTCTCGGGCAGGAGACACCTGAGGCTCAAGTAGGTCTGCTTGGGGTTCAACTGCTGGCTGAAAGACTATGACTGAGGCTCTGGTAGCTGGCTCAGGTGGCACTGAGGCACTTGGCTGAGAGGCTTCAAGGATGTTGTAGAAAGGTTTCTCATCTTCATTATCATCCTTTTGAGGTCTGAACTTGCTGAAATAACACTTCTGGTCAAAGGAGAAAGATGAAGTTGCTAATGCTGTTCTCTAAAGGATCATATGCATTAAGTATGAGCCATATCTCATCTTGTCTGTTCTGTTCTTCTGGCATTCATTGATCTCAGAGAAGATATATCGAGCAACATCAAACTTTTCCTTCATGGCAATCAGCTCAAGGATTCTCCAGACTGGGTTATAGATAGCATCAGTCCCTCCACCCTTTGCACCGATAGACACATTTAGAATCTTCACAATATGTGTCTTTATGAGTCCCTTAAAGTGCTGAATATACTTGGGGACTACACCTTTGGCTGGGGGAACACAAAGCCAGAGGGAAAGAATTTTTGCCTAGTCTCATTTGGCACCCAATCTGGTTGCAAGCTCTTGTCTTCTTCTGATCCTTTGGAGATGTTTATCTGTGATAGCTTAGGCCCTGATGGCAAGTTGAACAGTTCAGAAAATTCTGTAGCTGTGATGCACAGCAACTGACCTCTGGTCATCCACAGCATGAAATCTTGGTGATCTTGCTCAATGAAGACTGTTGCATAGAATTCCTTGATCACTTCAGAATCATAATTTTGGTTTGTGCTGCAGATTTGATCTAATTGAACAGCAGCTAAAATATCTTTTAGATCACCCAAACTATTTTTAGCCAGATTGGCCCAATCTATGGGCATGCTATCAACAAAACCCTTCTTGGGTAGCAGAAGATGGTAGCTGGACTACTGCTGATTATTCCAAAATCTTTGATCACTGCACTGCCTCCTCTTGATATTATGTGGCGTACCCGGTTTTAAGGCCGGATAAGCCCTTGTGTTTACGGTACCGGTCCCTAGATCAGTAGCCGATACCCACAAGTTAACCTGTGTATCAAAATCATACACGCCTTTATTAGGATAGAATACGTAATCCGATCTTCAAGATCGAAAAACTATACCTTTAGCCCAACGGCTAGAAATCTTGCAGCGGAAAATCAAGCGGTGATGTGGCCCACCAGTATGCCATACCCGACAGGCAACTGACTGGGGGTTCGCCCTAGTTATCGTGGATTGCGTCGTTGCTTTCGAGCTGACGACCTTCTGTCTGGCCAAATCAACAAGCCAGGTGAGTACATTGAATGTACTCGCAAGCGCTCCGCAAGGGAGTTTATCACAGATAAATGCATGCAAGGGAATTATCAAGAAATTGGCTCTGTCCTAGGTTTCATATTGTGCGAGACAGTAAGTTTGCATTTGAAATATGTAAATAGATATAAAAGCAATTTTAGCAAAACATCTCGACGCAGCGAGATAAGGTACCTGCTTGAATCACTCTACCCGCTACAACGGGGAGATCATCTCTGTGCTTTCCGCTACAACGGCAAAGCATGGTATTCGCCCGGTTCCTCAGGGAGACACAGCTCACTTCGTACTTACGAGGATACCAACGAAAACACGGCAATCACCCGGTTCCACAGGAAGACACTGCTCACCTCGTACTTACAGGGATACCAACGACAATCACCCGGTTCCTCAGGGAGACACAGCTCGCCTCGTACTTACAGGGATTCTAGGGTTTGCCCGAGTCCACGGGGAACCCCTTCTTCACTTTTCCCGACACAACGGGAACTTGGCATGCTGCCCTGCGAACACGGCGGATCACGTCCTAAACCCATAACCCATAATCCATTTTTGACTTTGAAAGTCAGTCTACTTTAGTGTGGCCCGACCAAGTTCGTCCATGACCGCGGACACGGCTATTCGAATAGTTTTAACCCTCTGCAGAGGTGGTACGGCTTTACCCACACGATGTAGGTCACCCTGGGAGTACTTTGCAAGTATACTGACAGGGCTAGTACAACGAGACTCTTCGCCGGTGTGAACCCAGCCATGAACCCGCCAGAAGGACATGTCCCAAACCTAGCTTGAGTCAGTATCATCGCTTGTAAGGAGGTTGGTGTTCCAACTTTTGTGGCGAACAATGCCTCGCTAAACTGCTGTATTTGTTCTCTACAGGGGTTAAACTACCCCATCCACACTCTACTAACTGCCCACGGGTTCATGCTAGTTCAGGCCGGGCACTTTGTGAAGTCCTTCCCACAAAGGACATATGGACGTACGGTAAGACTTGGCCAAACGACACTTAAGATCGGTCCTTAGGTGATCCGAGAGGGACTCCAAACCACTCCCATAAATGGGCAGCGAGAACCACGACGGGCCTTACCTCGCTCTTTATCAAACTCCCTGCTTCCACCCTTCATTTCCGACCCGGATCAAAATCTTCTCCATTTTCCAACTCGGTCTCACAAAACCATTTACGGTAAAACATACCAACCCATGGCTATGCTACCTTCATACACCTCTAGACACGATGGTCCGTTCTCAAAAGTTCACCACATGAAATATGGAGTGTTATCACCTTTTCTTTTTAAAACCCTAATTTCACTACGACAGGGCTAAGCATGTATATATGTATATATTCTACCTTAAGTTTTTCTGATAATATTTCTGGAATACGTAGTCCTTAGGGCTACAAGGAGTTCAGGGTCAGACTAGGGTTTTCTAAGCATTGATATAGCTACGCTACATAAAATAACGATTATAAAACATAGCATGCATATTTCGACATTAAAATAACATTTCGTAAACCTGGGTTACAACATGATCAAGGGCGGAGAGCTTGCCTGGCGTTATCAGCCGAATCTCGGTCGCAAACTTGGTACGACAACATCGGGGATCCTGCGCGTGAGGTACCGCCGCGTCGCAACTACACGTCGAGAAAAACAGCGAATCACCAATGGTGCGAGGAAGAACCATTTAAGAACCATAATACACTCAAGCAACATTTAACCCTGCATTGATCTTAGAAAGATGCTAGGGTTTTCAAAACTCTTTTGTTATTAGGGTGTAAAAGGTTTGAAAACAAATATATACTGAAACTAACATGGCATGATGTATTTTATTGCGACAAGGGATTAACCACGTTAACCATGCTAAAGGAATATATATATATATATATATAACATGCTCATAAATAAATCAATTCTAAACTTGAAGTTTAAATAATTACAAGAATTATGAAATAAGTGTCATTAGATAGATTTTAATTTTAGTTGGACACCGGAACCATAATGGGGTTGACGGGGTAGCAAGACGATAGTTGTGGCGAAGTGCGACGGCTGCCGCGGCAGAGAAGGGTGGCATGACAGTGGCAGAGGCTTTGCCGTGACAGAGGAAATGGGCAGTGGCAGCTGCCGTGGCAAGAGCGTGGCAGCGGCAACGGCTGCCATGGGCTGTCGCGGCAGAGCAAGTTGGCTATGGCAGCTGCCACGGTTTGTCATGGCAGGGCGAGGTGGCAGTGGCAACTGCCCTAGGCTGCCGCGGCGAGGAAAATGGTGACGCGGGTACTGCCACGGGCTGCCGTGGCGAGGAGAAGGTCTGCCGCGGCGGAGGAAATGTTGTCGCGGTAGGGAAAAGGAGTTGCTGTGGTGGACATTGGCTGCCGCAGCGGGAAGAAGTAGCGGCGTGGCATTGCCGCGGCGGGGAAACGGTGGCGCGGCAGCAGCCAGCAGCTGCCGCGGTAGGAAAAGATAGCTGCGGTGAGGAGAGCAGTAGCGGTAATGGCTTGCCGAGGTGAGAGGTGGTTGCCGCGGTGGAAAAATGGCTGCCGTGGTACGGGACAGATGCCGCAGCGCTGCCGTGGCAGAGAAAAGGTTGCCACAGCGCTGCCGCGGTAGGGAAAATGCTTTGCCACGGCGGGGAATGGCTTGCCACGGCGGGGAATTGCTTTGCCGCAGCGGACTACGAGGGCAGCGGCAGGGAAAGGAAGCGGCGGTAGCTGCCATCAGCTGCCGCGGCAGAGTTTTGTGTGCGGCGTCTGTGCTCGGGTAGGCCTCGGTAGCTCAGCAGGGAGGTGAGCCATCAGCAAGTAATTGGAGTAGGGTGGCTCAGCTTGCTTGCCTCGGGAGGAAGGAGGTATGAGGCTGCTGCTGCCGTGGTGGGGAGGACTGCCGCGGTAGGGAATGGCTGCCGCGGCAGGGCAACTGCAGTGGGCAAACCTGGCTGCTGGGGGCGAGGCAAGATGGGGAGCCTGGGGAGGGGAATTAGCAGCTCGGGAGAGCTTGCTCCAGCTGGGAGCTTAGGAGTTCGGTTGCCATGGAGCTCGGGAGGAAGAGTGCAAGGGAGCTTGGGGAAAGGAGGAAGAACTTGGGAAAACTTGAAGCTAGAAGAAAGAGGAGCAACTTTTGGGCAGAGGAGCAAAGGAAGGCTGCTCGGGTCAGAGTGCAGAAGGAGACTCGGCCTCCGGTCTTGGCAATAGAAGAGGAGGGAGCTTGCTTAGAAGCTCAGCAGAGAGGTGAAGAAGAACTTGAGGGAGGAGAGTTTGAGAGAGAAGTCTAGGGGTGGAGCTCAAGTGGTGAAGACCTGGAGCTTGGCTGCCTTGGTGAGGAGACAAGGCTGCTTGGCAGACAAGAGAAGAGGTAGCTCGGGCAGCTTGAGAAAGGTAGGGGAGGCGTGTTGGGGAAGAAGGACATGCGCATGCAGCTTGGGCGTGCTGTGGCAGGGTTGAAGAATTAGACGTTGGCTGCTATAGGGGAGGAAGAGGTGGTGTATGGGACTAGTGGAAAGGGGAGCACTGCACGGCAGGTCTGCCCTTGGGCAGTTTGACATGGTTTCAAGGGTGGCAGGGCTGGCAGGATAGAAGTAAAAGAAGTTGGCATGGTTGGCAGGGAAGAGAGGGAAGAGGGGGTGCATAACCTGTCGAGTGAGACCTGAGAAGACTTAAAGGAGGAGGTGAGAGAGTTGAGAACTCAGCTGTTTGGGTGCTGGACTGGGCAGTAAAGTATTGAGAGTGAGAAGGGGAGTCAACACTTGGTGGATTGGAGTGTGGCAGAGAGGACTGGTGGTGTGATTGCTGCTGCTGGGTGCATGCAAAAAAGGTAGAGTGCTCGGTTAGAAATAGGGTAAAGGAAAAAACTTGGTCAGCTGCTGCTGCTGAGCTGGTGCGGCAGTGAGGAGTTGGAGAGCAGGAGCTAGCAGTAAACAAATGGAAAGTAGGTGAGAAAAGGTGGCGTGGAGAAAAAGGTTGGGGGCAGGGAAAAAGATTGGATGCTGGTTTGTTTTAGGAGAAGTAGAGGAAAAAGAAAAGGGCATATGAGCAGCACACGCATGGGAAGAAAGAAAAGAGCTGATGCACTTAGTGGCTTGGAGTGTGGCAGCAAGGGGTGGGCACACGGGCTGCCATGATAGAGCTGTGGAGGTGGAGCACCTGGAATTTTTCCTGGGATTTTACCACGAGTTTTGGTGATGATTTCATGGAGAATGGTTTTTAGGGCAGAAGTATTCGGTGAGGCTCATTCAAAATTTCGGACCGGAGATGCAAATACTTTTGCATATTTGGGTTCCAAGAACACTGGGGAGGGTTGTGCGATTTTTGGAGATTTTTCTGAGAAACGCCTGGAAGGGCTAGTTCGAGGCTCGATTGTTGGTTTAAACTCAAACGCGAAATGGTTCGAAATATTTGCACGGGACCTCAAGGTATTTTTGTAGAGTTATGACAGGAAGGGTCTAGGATATTTCTGGAGTTCTTACAGGACTCCTGGTGTTGTGGTTAAGTATGGTGAATGGTAGATAGGGTTTTGACTATGGTAAGAAGATAAATGGTTAAATGGTTATTTGTAGAAATACAACAGGACGGATTTTCTTATATTTCCCGGCATGGTAACTTCGTAGAAGTGAGAAAGTGCTCGGATGTCATCTGGTAAAAAGAGAGATAACCATGGTGGATTAGCTGAGGATATTTTCTTGGTCATGTGGTAAAAGGTTTTACCGAGAAAATAAGTTAGGGTTCAGAGTGTATGTGTATACATACACTTGGAATTTTCAGCGTATATAGGGTTTGTATGTGGACGGAATGGGCATGCGATGTTACAGAGAGTTGGGTTTGAATGCTGCCACTGAGATATGCATAGGTATATGCATGGGGTTGTGGCAGAGCCGAACGATGAATTAGGGTTTTGCGCATGTGCGTATTTTTAAAAGCAGTATATATGGGCACCTGCTCGCGATATATCATGGCGGAGTAGGTGGAAAAAGATTAGGTCATTCGGAAGAGATTCAAGGTGTGTATATGTTTCCATTCCGCAGAGGTACCGTGTGGGCACTTGGTGGCAGGTGTGGTTTTAGGTTGCACCGACGAGGAGGGAGGGGAAGAGATGCCGAAGGTGTATTCGTGGCGAGATTGCAAGGTGTTTAGCCGCGTAAGGGGACAAGGGTAGAACAGGGTTTGAGAACATTTGCCGAACAGGGCTCCGACAAAGCAGAGATCAAGGGAGCAGGAACAGGGGAAAAGGATTTTGGTTGCCTTGTTTTAGGGTTACCAGAAGCAGGTTTTGATTAACATTTTTACTATGGTGTAATTTAACTGATATCATTAGCAAAAAGTTTTTGTTGGCCCTAATTTTTGAGTTTCGAAAAATTGGGGTGTTACATATTGCCTTCACTGTCAAAATATGGATTTGTAGTTCTCATGGCAGTGTAGTTGGAGGTGCTTCTTGAGTCCAAATCTATGGTAGCCGGACTAGCATCTGCCTTTGGAAGCTTCTTGAGTGTTGCTGCAGACAGAAATTTCATCTCTTGAGAGTTTGTCCTTGCAGTTTTAGCAAAGATAGCAGCATACTTGACTTCCAGAGACTCATCTGAGTCTGCCTCCTGAGTCTCAGCTGCACTATCTTCAGAGGCAGAGGAAGATGTGGAAATTGAGCTTCTTCTGATGAGTGTTCTACTGTGACATCTTCTTCCTCACCCTCATATTCTTCATCTGAGTCAGATGTCTTTTGTTTCTTCCTTCGAGGAGAGGGAGGATGAGGGTCACTTGGACTGGAGTAAGAGTCATCTGATCCTTCTGACTGAGACTCAGCTGATTCAGCCTGAGACTCAGATGGCCTTATATGAGCAGACTCTGGTGCAGGAGAAGACTCTAGTGCTGGAGATGATACTGCCCTTTCTTGTTCAACAAGCCCTTGGTCTCCTTGAGCAGGTTCTAGATCAGATAAGGACTGGAAGACTAATCCATGCTTACTGATGCTCCAGCTGAGAGATCGGCTTGGGACACAGGTGGATTTGCACCAAAGGATGTTCTGAGCTTGGTCATAGAATCATCTAGATTCTTCTCTAGATGCTTTCCACTGGAATCTAGCTCTGCTAGGATATCTTCTATAGACTCAATGGGAGCTTTCTGTTGAGTTTCTACTTCTATGGGAACAATCTCTAGCCCAGCTGAGGATGCTGCCTGAGACTCAGCTGGCACACTCGGCTGAGGGACAAAAGCACTTGCTTGTTGTAGAGGGACTGCTGAGATAGGAGCAGTTGAACAATCTATCCTGTTAATCCTCGAATTAGCTACAGCTATCTCATCCTGCAAGACCTTCTTACGAGCTTCATCTGAGCAGGAGTTCGATTCCATTGTGTAGGCATCTATCCTTCTTTGCAGCTTGTTATCATGATATTTGCGCCATAAACGTTGATATTCCAAAGAAAGCTGAGGTACAAGGAGTTCCATTTGCAGAATCAAGTCTGCCTTCTCATTTCCAACAGCCTTTCCTTCTTTTCTTAACAGCTCTTGAAGCTCTTCTTTGATTGCCTTGTCTTTCTTCCATATATCCTTTTGGACTAAGACATCTTTAGGAGCATCAGATGAGTCAAAGATTAATTTCTTGAGATCTTCAATTTTTGGAGTGAGAGCATCTCTTTCGGCTTCTGAAGCTGCCGGCAACATCCCCGTTAAATCATGCAGTTCTTTGACTAGAGCACTGTGCGATTTTCTTTTCTCAGCTTCAGCTTTCCATGCAGCCTCTTCTTCCTGTTTTTGCTGACTCTTAGCCTTGCTGGATTCAATAACAGCTTCTGATCGAAGCTTCTTAGGAACTTTGCACAGGATCAGATTAGCTGGTCCACCAGCAGCTCTGTTCTCTTGAGGGTGTCCACAACTGGCGCCCTCTTAGCTTTGATGGATGCATCTTTGGCAGCAGCTTTCTTAGCCTTCTCTCCTGCCTTCTTTATCTTAGCTTCAGCTTCTCTTGCTTTCTTCTCAGCTGCAAGAATCTGTTTCTCTTGTTTTAGCTTCTCTTCTTATTTGCTTTTTCAGCTTCGAGCTCTTTCATCCTGGAGATGGATTGCTTTACAGCCAAATCCAATTGGCGTTTTTCCTCTTCCAAGGCTTTCATCTTTGCTTCCCTTTTGGCCAATTCTGCTGGAGATAAGGGGATCATAGCAGCTTTCTTGGCTTTCTCTTCAGCATCAAGATTCTTAGCAAGTCTCCTTGCTTTCTCTGTCTCCCATTCTTCTTGAGTTTTCTTTTCCAAGAACTGAGTCCTGATGGCTAAGGGAAGATCCTCTGAGATATCCTCAGGCTGATTACCAGATCCAGACATCTGCATAGGTAAGATAGGATAAAGAGTAGGTAAGGGGTAATCCTATTGCAGAAAGAAACTGACTAACCAACCTAACTGATACTCAGGAGAGTAAATCAGGTGACACTAGGAAGGTTTTACAATTTATCTCATGCTACCTGAGACACAGGTGAGATAAAATGCAAAACTCAGGTGTAGAGACAAAACAACCTAGGTTTATCGAATCTTGCTGAAATCTAAAAATTTAGAACAATGTGCTGCAAGAATTCATTCTGGATGCTAAAGAAACAACATCTCTATCTAATTCCGCAGCTAAGAGCTACCCGATAACGTGGAATTCGCATAGAGGCGGAAACCACCCTAGTTCTGTGAAGAACAGATCGAGGAGACTTACGATGAGGAATTTGGATGGAGATGCAGGCGCTTGATCAACAGAAGAGCTTGAGGGAGCTTCGACGAGTGAAAAGAACAGCGGAGAAGCACGTGATCGTCGAGAATCAATCGGCGGAGAAAAGTGCTAGGGCTTAGGAGACTCCGAAGAGGGTTAAGCGCGAACCGTTGCAGAGTTGGGTATTTATATCCCGAATGGCCCTATGGCACCTGAGAGACAGCTGGCTACTACCTGAGACTCAGGTAGAACTGAATAACTGAGCAGAGCTCTAAACTTAGTCTATTTTCTCCGGATTTTTGGAAGTGTTCAACTGAGACTCATGTGAAAGACTCAGTTGACAAGTTTTTCAGTAGGATTATCGGAGAGAATTCAAAGATAAGAGATGAAAGCAGATTAGAGATTTCCTTTTCAAACACAGCTTGCCGAACAATCAACAATACAAAGCTAAAGCTGTGTTGAATTGAAATAGATAATAAAATCCAACTTATTTAGCTCAATGGAAAATCCATGAGATCAATAAGGTGCAAAAATCAGCATGTTATCTATTTAAAAACCTATCCCACCTGAGGTTCACCAGAGACTCAGGTGGATGACTCATGTAGGATGCAGAGAATGTAGAATCCAGAAATGCACACATATGTACACGTGAATCATCATTTCCTCACTGCACATTCGAGATATCCATGATATTTAGCTCATGCCTGAGGGTGCAGAACCTATTTTCATCTAGAGGCTTGGTGAAAATATCGGCTAGTTGAGCTTCTGTCCTCACATGACACAGTTGGATATCCTTCTTCTCTACATGGTCTTTGAGGAAGTGGTGTCTCACTTCTATGTGTTTGGATCTTTGGTGTTGGACTGGGTTGTTGGCTAACTTAATTGCACTTTCATTATCACAGAGGAGGGGTACTTGAGACATGGATATGTTGAAATCCTTCAAGGTCTGCCTCATCCATAATAAATGAGCACAACAACTACCAGCTGCTATGTATTCGGCTTCTGCTGTGGATAGAGCTACTGAGTTTTGTTTCTTGGAACTCCAGGACACAAGGGAGCACCCTAGAAATTGGCAAGTACCTGAGGTGCTTTTTCTGTCAACCTTACATCCTGCATAATCGCTATCCGAATAGCCAATTAGCTCAAAGGGTGCACCTTTAGAGTTGATATTGACTTAGCTTTGTCCATGTCAAACTTCTTGATGATGTCCTTAGCAAACTTCTTTTGGGAGATAAAGGTTCCCTGCTTGAGTTGTCTAATCTGCAGCCCTATGAAGAACTTCAATTCTCCCACCATGGACATCTCAAATCTTTTGATCATCATCTTGCTAAACTCATCACTTAGCACACGGTTAGTACTGCCAAATATTATGTCATCGACATAAATTTGACATATAAATAAATCCTTGCCTTTAACTTTAGTAAAGAGTGTAGTATCTACAAGCCCAATTTTGAAGCCATTATGTATAAGAAACTCCTTCAGAGTGTCATACCAAGCACGAGGGGCTTGTTTAAGGCTATACAAAGCCTTGTGGAGCACATATACATGATGGGGTCTTTTTGGATCCTCAAAACCAGGGGGCTGTTCTACATACACAAGTTCAGCAAGCTTACCTTGGAGGAAGGCACTCTTGACATCCATTTGATAAAGCTTGATGTTGTGATGGTTTGCATAAGCTAGAAGTATCCTGATAGCTTCAAGCCGAGCTACAGGTGCAAAAGTTTCACCAAAATCCAAGCCTTCTATTTGAGTGTAGCCTTGAGCAACCAACCTTACCTTGTTCCTCACGATTTGGCCGTCTGTGTCTTGCTTGTTGCGAAAAAACCCACTTGGTTCCTATGACATTGTGGTCCTTGGGTCTTTCAACAAGTGACCAGACTTCATTTCTCTCAAATTAGTTCAGCTCTTCATGCATAGCATTAATCCAGTCTGAATCAGATAGAGCTTGACCTACATTCTTGGGCTCAATGGTGGAAACAAAAGAATAGTGAGCACAAAAATTAGCAGTACGAGAACGAGTAGTCACTCCCCTATTAATTTCACCAATGATTTGGTCTATAGGGTGATCCTTCTGCAGCCTGCTGATCACAGGGGGTTCGGGTTCAGCCGTCTGAGTCACAGCTGGATGTGAGTCAGCTGAGGGTATCTGTGACTCAGTTGGCTCTTCCTGAGACTCAGCTGGGTGCATGGAGGCTTCTGAGTCCAGTTGATCATTGGCTGGGTTGTACTCGTACTCAATGCCATGCACTTCATCTTGCTCATCATCTGGGTCAAGTAGCTCGGAGATACCTGATGAAGCCGGTCCCTCAGCTTGAGGCCTAACTTCACCGGTTGACTTGTGAAGAATGTCTACTTTCCCTGAAATATCATTAGCAACTTGCCCACCTTGTGAGCCATTAGATTCGTCGAATGTCACATCTACAGCTTCTTCAACAACCTTGGTGTTGGTGTTAAAGACTCTGTAAGTGTGAGATTCTGTGCTATACCCAATAAAAATTTCTTCATCAGATTTGGATTCAAATTTAGAGAGACGTTTGCCTTTCTTGAGAATGTAACACTTACAACCAAATACTCTGAAGTAGGAGACATTTGGTTTCTTGTTGGTTAGCAACTCATAAGGTGTCTTCTTCAAGAGTGGATGAAGATACAATCTGTTGATGTTGTGGCAAGCAGTGTTGACAGCTTCAGCCCAAAACCTTACTGGTGTCTTGTATTCACTTAGTAGTGTTCTTGCCATCTCTATCAAGGTTCTGTTCTTCCTCTCCACCACTCCATTTTGCTGGGGTGCATAGGGTCCAGAGAACTCATGCTTGATTCCATGCTTGTTCAGGAAAGCTTCAACTCTTGAGTTCTTGAATTCTATCCCATTGTCACTTCTCACTGCCTTCAGGTTGATATTCCATTCATTTTGGACTCTGACAATGAGATGCTTGAACCTCTTGTGCACCTGTGACTTGTCCTTCAAGAAAAATACCCAAGTGAAACGTGACAAGTCATCAACAATAACAAAACCATACTTGTTACCTCCAATGCTCTCATATGTAGTAGGACCAAACAGATCAATATGTATGAGATCAAAAGGAGTAGTAGTGGTCATGATATTCTTGGGTGGATGAGGGCTTCCAACTTGCTTCCCAGCTTGACAAGCACAGCATGGCTTGTCCTTGTTGAATTGAATCTGCTTTAGGCCTAGGACATGCTCCTTTTTATTGAGTTTGTTCAGCAGCCTCATCCCTACATGACCTAGCCGCCTGTGCCACAGCCAGCCTAGCTGAGCTTTAAACCATCAGGCAGCATGGCATAGCTGTTTCCTGATCCTGAAAATCTACAAGATATAGCTTATCTACTCGATAGCCTTTGAAAACTTGTAAGTCATCTGTTAGTTTCTAAACATAAACCTCTTTAGGATAAAATGTGACTTTCATACCAGCATCACATAATTGAGAAACAGATAAGAGGTTATATGAAATAGACTCAACAAGCATTACTTCAGTAAGAGAGTGTTCCTGAGAGATAGCAATCTTACCACAACCTAATACCTTGCCTTTTGAATCATCAGCATAGTTGACATACTTACAAGGGAGGTTGTCTTTTCTTATCTCAGTGAACTCCTCTTTGCCTCCAGTCATGTGTTGTGTACAGCCACTGTCCATGACCCATTTAGTTCCACTGGAGGCAGAGCCCTGCATGATTAGTTCTGAGACTTAGGAACCCAAAGAGCTTTGGTTCCCAAGTTGGCAGGTCTCTTACAATAAGCATCAATAGCAGGAATAAGCTTAACAGATGGGTTTTTAGCAGCTATAGCTTTAGAAAGCTTAGTGAACCTCTGAATCTTTCTCAGATTCTTATCCCCTGCAAGCTCAGATGGAAGGATTAGCACATTTGCACTGCACCTGAGTGAGCCACCTGAGACACAGGTGACTACAGACTTTGGTACCCAAACACCCGGTACTCTTTTGTACTCACCCCGAGGCCCAACATACTTTGCCACAAGCTTACCATTCTTCCCAGTTTTAAGCACATAGCTAGGGTTTGAGGGAATCCTCATGTAACCACCTGTTTTTAGGTGATTTCCTACAAAAGAGTTAGTATCATATTTTCCCCATTTGAGGAACAAAGTTGTTCTTCAAAGATTTCTTGTTAGCAGCAGGGGGAATATATGACAATCTATCTTTGCCAAGCACAGGAGTGAAACCAAGTCCCCTTTTACCATTGTTCTTGAGAACTAAGGTGGACTGGAGTCTAGCAAAGTTTTGCATGCCTATATTAGCACTGCATAGGCCTATTCTCATGAGCCTTTTCAGCTCCTCATGTTCTTCCTTAAGTTCATTAAACTTTGCTGCATCAACAGAGTTAGTAGCAGTTCAAGTACTTGATCCACTAGGTGAATCATCAGCAATAACTGTACTAGAAGTAATAACATTGATGCGAGATGCATAGTTTAGCAAGTTTCTACAACATTAGGGGGATTAGCAACAGGAATAACAATAGAGCAAGCTGAATGGGTTTCCTTAAGCTTATCATGCTCAGAAGTTAGAAGCTCATGTGATAACTTGAACTTATCATGAGCCACCTGCAGCAAGTAAACTTCTTCAACAAGATCAGCTTTAGCATCTTGAGCATTATCAAGGGACACCTGCATATCAGTTAGTTTGTCCCTGAGAGAGATGTTTTTCTTTTCTCTCTTTCCGAAGAAGCTTTTCTGTCCTGTCAAGAATGCCCATTAGCTGAACATAATCAGGGAAGTCATCCTCAGTTAATACCTTGTTGCCTTTAGCCATAAGACATAGGGCTGGAGTCTCAGCAGATGAAGGATCGGCGTCCTTGTCGAAGAGAGAGTCTGACTCAGGTGCGCAACTGAGTGACCTAACTGAGCCATCGCCTGACTCAGCTGGGCTACTGAGTGATCCATCTGAGACACAGATGGCTAACCCAGCTAGCTCAGTTTCTTCTTCTGACTCTTCTTCAGACTCTGAGTCATCTGAGACCCAAGCTTGTCCAACATATGCTCTGGCGGCAGAGGTCTTCTTCTTTTTGAAGGTAGGTGGCTTCCCTTCCTTGTATTTCTTCTTGACAGTGACCTCCTTCTTCTTGTACTTGCCCTCTTCTGGTTTCTTGCTCTTCCTGGGGCAATCAGTAATGAAATATCCTGAGTCACCACACTCAAAACACTTCTTGTCGTCGAGCTGCTTCTTCCCTTTGAATCTATCAGCAGAACCAGAGAACTTCTTTCTTCTGTAGAACTTTCTGAAATTGCGAGTGAGCATAGCAAGTTCAGTTTCTTCATCAGTGGACATCTCTTCATCCAAATCTTCTTCATCACTAGAGTCCTTGAGACTGGCCACTATGTGAGAGCTATATCCTTGTTCTTGCCAGAAGTGGGAGCATGCTTCTTAGAGTGATTCAGCTCCATCTCATGAGTAAGCATCCTACCAAGCACATCAGTGGGCTTCATCCTGTCGAAGCCATCCTTCTCCTTTATCATCAGACGCAGAGTGTGATAGGGCTGGGAAGGACAAAAAGAAACTTCTTGATCACATCTCCATCTTCAACTCTGGTTGATCCAAGGGCCTTCAGCTGATTTGTGATCATTGTAAGCCTTGTGAAGATGGAGTTGATGTCCTCTCCAGGTTGATAGTGGAAGTTGTCAAGATCATGCTCCAACACATCCTTCTTGGACCTCTTCAAGGTATCACTGCCTTCATGAATGGCCTGAAGGGTGTTCCAGATATCATGGGCTGCATCAAAGGTGCTGAAACGGTTGAAATCATGTTCCTGCAGCCCCATATAGACAACATTGGCAGCCCTAGTATTGTTCTTGATGTTGATCTTGTCTTGATCAGTAGGGTTGCTCTCATTATCTACTTGAAGACCTGTCATAACAATTTTCCAGACATCTGGGTCCATTGCAGTAAGGTACATTTGCATCTTCCGCTTCCAAAAAGCATAGTTAGTGTCATCAAATATGAGAACTCTACCCTCGTAGTTCGACATCCCTTAACTCTGACTGTTAAGCCAATATGAGCAACGAGGCTCTGATACCACTTGAAAGGATCTCGGGAGTCGACTAGAGGGGGGGGGTGAATAGGTCGGCTCTAGAAATTTAAAACCTAATGGGCTTTGCTTCAAATAAATGGGCCAATCCTACCAAGATGCATGCAACTGACTCAAGCAACTGACTCTCAGGTAGATGACTCAGGTAAAAGCAAGCAGAGCAGAGCAGAGACAACTATGTGTCAACTGAGTCTCAGGTGAGTGACTCAGTTGTGTGCAACAGAGAGACAGAATAGTAAAGGAGACAACTTGCTATTAGTGTCAACTGAGTCTCAGCTGGGAAACTCAGTTGAGTGCAGTAGAGTGTGTACTATATATAACTGTCGACGATCGGTGAACCGGCGATCTTACAGTACTCGTGAGATGATGATTACTGGGGGGTAGGGACCTCTAGGGCCCAAGTGCCAAGAGATCTGACAGCAGGGGACAGCCGTTTTTATACAGGTTCGGGCCTCCCTCAGGATAATAACCCTACGTCCTGTTGCTATATATTGATCAAGAACACGCTTTACAGTGGGGGGTGTATGTTAGTGGCTACCCTAGGCCTAATCGTAGACTAATCCTAGCTAATCCTCCGGGCTCGACTCCTTCGAGGCAGTGGATCTTCTAGGGCTTCGTCTTCTGAAACTGCGACTAGATGTCTTGACCTAATTGGCTCTTGCCTCCCCTATGGGATTGCTGATCCTTATATAGGGGTTCCCAGGGTCGTACCGGACGTGGACTTACGCCCAAGCAGGACTCTGGTCCCCTTAAACTTCGGGATCGACTTCCTAGTTTAAGGGGAGTCCTCTCTTCCCGAGAGGGGTTACCTTATCGTCCAGGGATCCTTCCCGGGTAAGCTGTACCTTCCTAAAGTCACGAGAATCTGTATACGGATACCCCTAATACGCGGGATGCCGTACTATACATCATCAAGCCCCCCATCAGTATGCGAAGTGAGGCCATGATGGTTCTGTTAGAAATTTGCCCTTGTCGGGAACAACTCCGAGTAGGCGATCCGAGTAGCTCTCGTCGGCGACTTCTTCAAGCAGGTTCCATCCCTACCGAGGGAGAGCCTTATCGGAATTATCCTCCGGACAGACCCAGAATGCTTTCTGACTCAACCTGGTCCGTCGATCTCGGACACGCGTCCGCCTGGCACGTTTTTAGGAAACCGATCTATCGTGGCGGAAAATTCGCGTGGTGATGAAGAATCTTTTTTCTCTCTGCGCTATCATGCGCGCGCTCGTTCGGGTCGTGGGTTGTCAGACCCTCTTTTTCCCGCGACATGCCTTATACGCAGAAAAAGCAACTGCCCGCATTAAATGCGATGGAACTGATCGTGCCGAAAACCGCGCTCGTCTCCGGCGAAAGTTTAAATCTCCAGGAGTCTAAGGATTGGGGTTTTGCACGCATTGTCTCTTCGCCTCCCCGCCTTCTTGCTTTGTCGAGCTTACGCTCCTAGCTCTGGATCCTGAACGCGGTCTGCAGGGATGCTTCCCCACCGATACCAGCCCCTCCTACTGATCCACGGAGGAAGCAGTTTATCAGGCTGCTTCCTAGTCGGAGTTCGGTTGGTGCGGTACCCCCCTCTTCACTCATCAAGGAGCGGCAGGAGCCAAGTCTCCAGGGCGAGGAAGCCTCGGCTGAAGACGATCCCGTGGTGCTACTCAAACCTTTAGTGGAGGTAGGGGAGATTACTGCCTGTCGTAACTCTTTGTCCGATGACATTGCCAGCTTATCTGACTTTGTTGTTTTCCATCTCAGCGTGCTCATGACAGGTGGAAGGCCGTTCGCAGCGAGGTCCAGTCACTCCGGGACCAATCGGCGTGGCTTTCCGATGCTCTTTCTCGGGAGAAGGAGGCCCTGTCGCTGGAAAAAGCGCGAGCCTCGTCTGCCGAGGAAGGTCGATTGAAGATGGCGGACCGCCTAGAGCTGGTGCTTACCGCGGTCGGTGTGTCTCTTCGAGCCACGGCGAACCTTCCTGATCGCCTGGCGGAATTGGACCGAGCCGCTCAAGATTTTTCTGGGCGTTTGCGCTTGCCCGACCTGTAAACGTGTAGCCCTCATATGCACGCCAGACATGTATAGGATCTCTGCTCTGTTTAATGAATAACTCCTGAACTTATGTCTCTGGACCAGCCCCCGACTGTCGACTCGAGGGATGTTCTCGAGCGGTCAGTCTATTAGCTTTACACATAAAACTTTTGGAGCTGGTCAATGTTCCAGGAATTAGTTAGGACTCGGCCGTCTTCCATCGCTAATCGGAAGGATCCCGGTCGAGTAACCTCGACTACTGTGTAAGGGCCCTTCCATTTGGGAGACAGCTTATTGCTATTGCTCTTATTTTGCACAAGCCGTAGGACAAGGTCTCCGACTTGCAGTGAGCGTTTTCAAACATGTCTGTCATAGTAGCGATGAAGGTTCTGCTGGTAGCGGGTAGCCCGAAGAAGAGCCTTGGTCCGCTTCTCCTCAATGAAGTTGAGGTCGTCCTCTCTTCGAGGGGTTTCTTCCCTGTCGGTGTATAGTTCTACCCGTGGGGATCGTAGGGCAAGTTCACTCGGTAGCATGGCCTCGGCTCCGTATACCAGGCTGAACGGTGTTTCTCCGGTAGCCCGATTAGAGGTCGTCCGTAGAGCCCAGAGGACAGAGGGCAGCTCGCGTACCCAAGCCTTAGTGTGGGCGGAGAGTCTATCGAAGACGCGAGTTTTCATCCCCTGGAGAATAAGTCCGTTGGCGCGTTCGACCTGTCCGTTGCTCTATAGATGTGCGACCGAGGCGCAGCATATCGTGGTGCCGAGCTCGGTGCAATATTCGATGAAGTCGGAGCTGGAGAATTGAGTACCGTTGTCGGTGACGATTCTGCTCGGGACGCCAAACCTGGTCATAACGTTTCTCATTATGAACCGCTTGGCTGCTTCCGACGTGATCTGCGAGACAGGTTCGGCTTCGATCCACTTGGTGAACGTATCGATCGTGACGAAGAGGAACTTATAGCCCCCGGGCGCTACCGGGAACGGCCCTAGGATATCGAGGCCCCATGCGGCGAATGACCATGACAAGGGGATAGTCTGTAATGCCTGGGCGGGCTGGTGAATGCGTCTGCAGTGAAATTGACACTGCCGGCATCGCCTCACTAACTCGCTCGCGTCACGGAGGGCTGTCGGCCAATAGAATCCTTGTCTAAAGGCCTTTCCGACCAGGGTTCGGAAAGATGCATGTGCCCCGCACACCCCTCCATGGATCTCTTCGAGTAATCTTATACCCTGCGTCTGAGGGATACACCGCATGAGCACTCCGTGGGCCCCTCGTCGGTAGAGGGCCCCGTCGACCAGGGAGTACATCCTGGCGCGCCGGGCAATTTGCTCGGAAAGCGCATCGTCCTCAGGTGTAGTTCGATCGAGAAGGTACTTGCGGATGGGCTCTATCCACGACTCTTCTAGATCGAGGGGAGCGACGAGGTGACCCGCCACTCCCCTCGGAGCGTCAATACCTGGTGACACCCTTGAGGGGTGCTTAACCACCTCTTCTTCGTCCCCGGGTTCATGGGAAGCCACGGACGGCGTCGAGATCCTTTCTACAAAGGCCCCGGGTGGGCATGGAGATCGTGAGGAGGCCAGGCGGGCAAGACTGTCGGCTTGGCAGTTATCCTTTCGGGGGATATCGTACCTCAAAACCGACGAACTTCTTCTCTAGCTTTCTCACCTCCGCAAGGTAAGCCGCCATATTCGGGTCTGTAGTCTGATACTCCTTGGACACTTGCCTTGCGACCAACTGTGAATCTCCATTCACGAGAAGGCGGCGGATTCCAAGTGCCGAAGCGACTCTAAGACCGGCTAGCAACCCTTCGTACTCAGCTACGTTGTTCGTGGCCGGGAAGTCAATCTGTAGTATATACTGCAGGCGTTCTCCGGTTGGAGAGGTCAAGATTATCCCAGCCCCGCGCCGTCGATGGTTAGGGAACCGTCGAAGTGCAGTGTCCAGATCTCATCTTTTTCCGCTGGTGACGCTGAATAGTCGGGCTCCGTCCATTCACTGACGAAGTCGGCGAGGACTTGTGACTTGACCGCCGTGCGCCGAACGAAGTGGAGGTCGAACTCTCCGAGCTCGACCGCCCACTTGGCGATTCGACCTATGGCTTTGCGATTGCGGAGGATCTCTCCCAAGGGGTAGGTGGTCGGGACCATGACCGTGTGAGCTTGGAAGTAGTGTCGAAGCTTGCGAGATGTGGTGAGGACCGCGTATAGGAGTTTTTGAACTTGGGGGTAACGCTCCTTGGGTCCGTGCAGGATCTCGCTGATGTAGTACACTGGTTTTTGGACCTTCTCACGGTTCTCGGGGGTTCCGCGTTCTACCGTTAACACTCCGCTGACCGCGGACGGCCCGGCCGCGATGTAGAGCAGTAGCCGTTCCCCGGGATTAGGCGCGACCAGTACCGGAGGGGAGGTTAAATATTCTTTGAGCTCTTGGAATGCCGCTTCTGATTCCGCTGTCCATTCGAAGCCGTCGTGTTGTCGCAAATGTTTGAAGAAAGGAATTCCGCGGTCTCCTAATCGGGATATGAATTGGCTCATGGCCGCCATGCAACCCGTGAGTCTTTGGACGTCTCGGACTGTTTTTGGGGACCTCATCTCTGCGATTGCCCGTATCTTGTCGGGATTTGCCTCAATTCCCCGGTGTGATACCAGGAACCCGAGTAACTTTCCGGCGCTGACCCCGAAGGTACATTTCTCCGGGTTCAGCATTATTCTGTTTCTTCGGAGGTTGGTGAACGTCTCTAGTAGGTCCGAGAGCAGGTCTTCTTTCTTCTTTGTTTTTACGACAAGGTCGTCGACGTACGCCTCAATGTTCCGACCAATTTGGCCGTGGAGGGCGAGCTGCATTCCGCGTTGGTATGTTGCTCCCGCGTTTTTTAGTCCGAAGGGCATCTTTGAATAGCAGAACACCCCGAACGGAGTCACGAAGGAGGTTTTCTCCTCGTCCTCCCGACACATGCTTATTTGGTGATAGCCCGAATAGGCATCGAGGAGGCTTAGATAGTCGCATCCTGATGTTGAATCCACTATCTGATCTATTCTGGGTAAGGGAAAAGCATCCTTTGGGCAGGCCTTATTAAGATCCATGAAATCGACGCACATTCGCCACTTCCCGTTGGCTTTCTTAACCATAACTGGGTTGGCGAGCCATTCAGGGTGCTCGACTTCTCGAATAATGCCGGCCTTCAGGAGTTTTTCGATTTCCACTTTGATGGATTCCTTCCGATCTGGGGCGAATCGCTGTAGTTTTCGTTTTACTGGCACGGCGTCTCGATGGACAGCTAACCTGTGCTCAATTACTTCCCTAGGGATCCCCGGCATGTCGGATGGCTGCCATGCGAAGACATCCGAGTTCCCCCGGAGGAAAGTAACGAGCGATGATTCTAAGTCTGGATCAAGCGTTGACCCGATCCGGACTATCTTGGTGGGCTCTGCCGCACTTAGAGGAACTATTTTTATCTCGCCGTGGGTTTTCACGGTCGTACTGGTTTTCGAGGGTATATATCCCCCGTCCCCCAGGTGTACCTGTCCGTGGTCGAGGCTTCCCTTGTCGCAGAGGAGTGCTTCTCTGGGGGAACTTCTTATTGCGAGAACACCTTTTGGGCCTGACATCTTTATGCACTGGTAGGCGTAGTGCGTAGCTGCCATGAACTTGGCCAGGGTAGGCCGTCCCAAGATAGCATTGTAGGCTATCTCGAGATCGACTACATCGAACAGGATTTTCTCTGTTCGGAAATTCTTCGGTGTACCGAAGGTAACCGGGAGCGTGACTTGCCCTATCGGCGTGGCCGATGAGCCCGGGACGATGCCGTGGAAAGCGTGCATCACCGTCTGCACGGAAGACCGTGGCACTTGCATGGCATCGAGGGCGTTGGCGAATAGGATATTGAGGGAGCTCCCTCCATCTATTAGCACGCGGCCCACTCAGCAATTGTTGATCGTTGGCTCGACCACGATCGGGTACCGTCCCGGTCGAGCACAGTTTTCGGGGCAATCGGTCTGGTTGAATGAGATTGCTATCTCAGACCACTTGATCGCTCGAGGGACTCGCGGTACACTCGCAAGGACTTCCCGGGCGATCGCCTTATACTGCCTCTTGGACTTGTAAGAGGTTGAGCCCCCGAATATGTGCTCAATTGCTCTGACATGCCCCTGGAAAGGCTCAGGGGTGGAATCATCGTCGTCGGAAGACGTCTCCCGGTTGTTGTTAGCGACCTGAGGGTTCTCCTCGCGGAACCTCTCTCGCTCTTCCCTGAGGTATTTCTTGAAGATGCGACACTGTCGCAGATCATGCGAGTCAGTCTGGTGAAAGTCACACCAGGGCTTGGACGTCTTGTCGGAGGATGTTGTAGGCTTATCCTTGGGGCGTGGCTTCCAGGTGCATTTCTCGAAGACGTCGGCCATTACCTCGTCGGTTCTGGTCCTCTTCTCCTTGCTCCCTCCGGAGGGCTTCTTCTTGCGCTTAGTCTTGCGCGAATCGCCTCTTGACCGGAGGGGAGAGCTGGTCGATTCACCCCGTTGCTGCTTGATATAGCGAAGGGTTTCCTCCGCACAAGCGGCCTTCTCGGCCAGGTCCATGAGCTGCCTGGTGGTTTTTGGTGGGCGCATGATCAGGTCGTGCGTGCACATCTCGTTTCGGCTGCCCCGAGTGAAGGCGCGGATGACATCCGAGTCCGTTATCTCGGGTATAGTGTTGCGGACAGCACTAAACCTCTTCGTGAACTCATGGAATGTCTCACCTGGTCGCTGGACGACGAGGAATAGATCGTCGACCCGACCAGGCCTTGGGAAGGTGCCCTGGAAGTTCCCGAGTAGCATGTCGCATAGCTGTCCCCAGGAACGTATCGTTCCTGGGGGAGATTCATCAACCACGTCCTAGCGGCTCCTCTGAGAGCGGTAGGGAGGTAGTTGGCCATTACCTTCTCGTCACCGCCGGCTGCCTCAATCGCGGTGGTGTAGATCTGGAGGAATTCCACGGGATTCGTGGTTCCGTCGTACGATTCAAGCGAGCCGGGCTTGAAACGAGAAGGCCAGCGTACCTGTCGGAGCTGTTCTCGGAGGTCCACCGGCTGCTCCTCCTGAGGAGACCGGTTCCTGGGGTGACGTCCCTCCTGATCCCGTTCTTCCAACGGAGGAGGGGTATCCACCCGAGTAGAGCTGCGGGCCACCGATCGGGCTCGAGAAGACTCGGCCTGGTTCTGAGCCTCCTGGAGGTCAACCCCCAGCCGTCGTAGCCATTGCTCGCCCGCGGGTGTAGATAAATCCGCTACGGGAGGCTGTGACAGTAGATTGCGCACTTCCGCAAGTCTTCGAGCAGTTCGGGACACGTACTCCCTCGTTCCCGGGGGGATCTTTCCCCCATGGCAGGCAGGTCTCCGCTCCGACGAGGAGTTCTCTCCCCGGCAGCGGGCAAGCCTCCGTCCACGTGGGAGGCAGCCAGCGCATTGCGCGGCTGTGAGCCGCCGGGCAGATTCTGATCTTCGGGGTCTTCTCGACCGTTGTTGATCACGAGTACCATCCGAGGTCCTTGGCTGGACGATGTGTACTCGTATTCCATCGCGTTGTCCTCATCGGACGCCACGCGGGTAAAGTCTTGATCGCTCTCACGATCAGAATTAGCAGGAGAAATCCCAGCCATGGGGCTGGTCGTTCCTGCTGGGGAGTTGTCATTCAAGACCAACTTCCCGCTGAAGGCCCTGGCGCACTCGGTTCTGAAGTGATCTGCTTCGCAATCCGAGTCCTCTTCAGGGGCGTATTCTCCGAAGTCGACTCGATCCGTCACTGGGTACGGGTCCATAGGGCCAAAGTTGTCGTAGAGGCCCTGGTCCGAGTACCCAGTACGGGGCGAGGTTGCGACCGGTTTTCCTGCCGTGCTTGCTACTTCCTCCTCGGTCGAAACCGGGAAGGGCTGTGCAAACGGCGCTGGGATCTGATCGCGCCTAGTTGCGCGTCCTGCCGACTTTGATCTTTCCTCGACGGCTTGGTCCGGAGAGGTCCCCACGGTCGGCGCCATCTGTCGACGATCGGTGAACCGGCGATCTTACGGTACTCGTGAGATGATGATTACTGGGGGGTAGGGACCTCTAGGGCCCAAGTGCCAAGAGATCTGACAGCAGGGGACAACCGTTTTTATACAGGTTCGGGCCTCCCTCAGGATAATAACCCTACGTCCTGTTGCTATATATTGATCGGGAACACGCTTTACAGTGGGGGGTGTATGTTAGTGGCTACCCTAGGCCTAATCGTAGACTAATCCTAGCTAATCCTCCGGGCTCGACTCCTTCGAGGCAGTGGATCTTCTAGGGCTTCGTCTTCTGAAACTGCGACTAGATGTCTTGACCTAATTGGCTCTTGCCTCCCCTATGGGATTGCTGATCCTTATATAGGGGGTTCCCAGGGTCGTACCGGACGTGGACTTACGCCCTAGCAGGACTCTGGTCCCCTTAAACTTCGGGATCGACTTCCTAGTTTAAGGGGAGTCCTCTCTTCCCGAGAGGGGTTACCTTATCGTCCAGGGATCCTTCCCGGGTAAGCTGTACCTTCCTAAAGTCACGGGAATCTGTATACGGATACCCCTAATACGCGGGATGCCGTACTATACATCATCAATAACAGCACAAGTAAAAGCAAACCATACGAATGAACAAATAGACACAGAGGTTTGTTTTACCGAAGTTCCCACTCTTTGCAAAGTGGTACGTCTCCGTTGAGGAAGCTGCTTTCACAGCCGGCACTGAAACGTGCTCTTTGCAAAGTGGTACCTTCCTAAACAAACGCTTGGAGACAGCCACACAAGACATGGCTTGCTCACCAACGACTCCAACTTCCCGGTCTTGGAGCAGATGAACACCAAGAGCTCTTTCAGTCTCTTGGAGGAACCAGTATCATGAACTCTCTCAGTTCTGAAGCACTCAAGATGTAAAGCAACTCTCTCTCACGGTGGATGCACCCAGGCAACGCTCTCTCGGAGACTAAGAGCTCTTTCTTGCAACGGCAGGGTGCTTGCTATGGTAGAGGTAAAGGTTGAGGTCGAAACCTCCCCAGGTTCCCTATTTATAGAGTCCCTGGCAGCTAGCCGTTATCCTCATGCCACGTCAGACAAAGAGCCACCAGGCAAACCTATCTGAGACTCAGCTAACATACACTTGGTAACCTACTAGCCACGGCTGAGCTACCCACCTGAGTCTCAGATGCCAAACTCAGGTGGACTCGGTTGCCTCAGGCAGCACCTGAGCACAACACAGGCCGGCTCACTACAAGCCTTAAACTGATTCAGGAGGACAATGGACTCACCACTGCCACTGACCAGCTCGCTCAGAATCTTGGCACTGGTTCCAAGCTAACAACTGAAGATGACAGCCCTTTGAAGACGCATAGCGAACCCCTTGACGCAGATCCACTAGCTTCCTAGCTCCTCCAGGTCTTATCCAGCTTGCAGTCACGGTCCTTGAACTCCATCAAGCCACCATCACCTCGCTTGCCCTCGAGCACAGCCTCGGCTTCCTCGCAACTGAGCCTCAGGAGACTAGCTCAGCTAGCCCTTCTGACCTTCACGGTTCCTTGCTCTTTTTTTGGCCTCATCATCAGTCAGATGTTGTCTTGATCGATCACCTGTTCATCTAAACTCCTGTTCATACTCATTGTAAACGTTAGATACAGGTGAGGGTTGCCATTAACCATCAAAACCAAACCTTGGGGCTAGATAATCATCCTTCCACTCTCCTTGGGACTGGATGCACTTTCACCCTGGCTATTAGCGCGGTGCCTGTGGTCTCTCCGGGGAGGAGATTGCTCTCGCGGGCGCCTTTGGGATCAACGCTCGTTGAGCTTGTCGCGGAGGTAGACATGCTGTTTCTCGTGATGAGACCTGTTTTTAGGGTGTCGTCCCTCTCCGTCTGGTTCCTCTTGTTGGAGAGGGGTCTTCCCTCGGTTGGAGCTGTGTGTCACTGACTGGAGTCGAGAAGACTCGCTTTGGGCTTGGGCCTGCTGTAGTTCAGCCTCTAGCCATTGTAGTCATTGTATTCCATCGGGTGTTGTCAGATCCGCCGCCGGTGGTCGTGGCAGTGGATTGTGCACCTCGGCGAGTCTTCGAGCAGTTCGGGACACGTATTCCTCCGTTCCTTGAGGGGTTCCGTTTGCCGCTGGCATATTCCCGTCTCCGCTGGGAGTGGCCGTCGGGCTTCGATGTTGTGAGCCCCCATGCTGATCCGGGTCCTCGAGATCTTCCCGACCGTCATGGATCACGAGAACTACTCGAGAGTCTAGACTAGATGAGGTGTAGTTCCACTCCATCGTGTCTTCCTCATCACGAGGGATATTGTGATCGGGATCTTGATCGTTTTGACGATCAGAGATCGTAGACGACAGTCCGGACATCGGGCTGGTTGATCCTACCTAGGAATCATCGGTTAGCACCAACGTTCCTCTGAAGGCCCTGACACACTCGATCCTGAAGTGATCAGCTTCGCAATCGGAGTACTCGCCACGGGCGTATTCTCCAAGATCTACATGTTCGGTTGCCGGGTACAGATCTATCTGGCCGAAGTTGTCATAGAAGCCCAGATCTGAGTACCCAGTATGTTGTGTGAGAGAGATTGGATCTCCCACCGAACCTGCTTCCTCCTCCTCGGGTCGAACTGGGGAGGGCTGTGCAGTCGGCGTCATGGGCTGATCGTGACTAGTAAATAAGTTGGCTTGCGGTAAATGAAACAGTCATTCGGACACGCATGGAACCTCTGCACGTCCAATCCAAGAGGGCAGGCAACCTTCTTTGCTTCATCGGTGCTCGTAGGCAATAAGTTGTTTTTGGAAAAAACTTTTGCAAGATAAACCAATGTCTCATCGAAGCCTTCGTCCGGACAATTATGGGCTGCCTTGATCCTTAGAAGTTCCAGCGTGACCGACAGACGCGTGTGCTCTGGATCGGAACCGGTATACAACGGGGTTTGCGAGTCTTCAACTAGTCTCGTGAACTTAGCAGCCTCTCTTTCATCCCCAGGATCTACTACCACCTGCTCTACCATGTCAACGTCCTGCACCATATCGGCCACATTGTTCTCCGTTTCTTCTTTGACGTCAGGTTCGAAACTCCCCTCGTCTTCTTCGTCCTCTCCGTGTTCGACATCCTGGATAGAAAACACTTGATCTTTCTCCTCCTCACCGTGACATATCCAACGTGTATAACTTGACATGAACCAGGTGTACCATCAACCTCCCTCTCGTATCGAACATTACCAAATTTTTACAATCGCGACACAGACAACAAATCTTCGTGCCACCTTTTCTCCTCATATCTTGCTCGGCGACATCAAGAAACTCATTCAAAGCCATAGCCCAACTCCCTGTTGCCTGGTTCTCGTACATCCAACTGCGATCCATCGATCGATCCCTACGACACGAGATGGCCGGCAATCACATCAAATACATATACAAGATGAAAAGAACACTTTTGTATCTCATTCGTCCAAAGAGAGCATTATTACCGATCTTTTCGGCGAGGGATTGGAACTCCGGAAGGAAAGAGAGATCTATGGAAGAGAGTGAGAGGAGGAGGGAGAGATGAGAGATCTTGTTGGGTTGGAGAGAGAGAGAGATCTAGAAATATGTGAAAAAAGGGGAGGGCTTGGGGAGGAAGAGAGATTTAGATCTAGAGATCTTGTTGAGTTTGGGGAGGAAGAAAGGAGGGAGAGGAGGAGGGTTGGGGAGAGGGAGTGTTTGTGGGTTTGTTGAGTTTGGGGAGGAAGAAAGGAGGGAGAGGAGGAGGGTTGGGGAGAGGGGAGTGCTTGTGGGTGGGGAGGGGGGGTGGGGGCGGCGGCGGCAGCATATGGTGCGGCGGCGGCGGTGCTCGCTGCTGGCTAGTGGGCGCGCGAGCAGTGGCCAGCAGCGAGCACCGCCTTTGGTTTTATATGGCCAGGGTACCACTAACGGGCACGTCAGTACCGCCCGTCAGTGCAGACAGCACCTGTCCAGTCAGCCCTGAGGAATCACCACTGACGGACAGAAAGAGCGCCCATCAGTGGAGACCGCATCTTCACTGACGGGCATCTAAGAAGCGCCCGTCAGTGGAGACAACCTGTCATGTATGACACCCTGGTTGCATCTCCACTGACGGTCGGCTTAGTGGCTCGTCAGTGGAGATCTTCCCTTCCGGCCTGCCAGCCGTCTCCACTGACGGGCCTCTAGGGGGCCGTCAGCGGGGTGCCCCTCCAACGACGGTCCTTTTTGTGCCCGTCAGTGGAGGGTGTTCAGCAGAGGGTCAATCTGCAATATTGAGTTGCACATCTTGCCGACTCCGATATCTCATTGACGGCTTGAGCCGGATATGTCCCCACGGTTGGCGCCATCTATCGACGATTGATAAACCACTGATCTTATGGTAGTCGTGAGATAGAGATACTTGTTAGGTAGGGACCTCTAGGGCACAAGGCCAAGAGATCTGACGGCAAGGAAACACCCTTTTTATACAGGTTCGGGCCTCCCTCAGGATAACAACCCTACGTCCTATTCGTATATATTGATCAAAAGAGTATCTTACAAGGGATGTGTATGTTAGTGGCTATTCTAGACCTAATCGGAGGCTACTTCGACTAGTTCCATGGGGCTCGACTCCTTCGAGGCGACGGGTCTTCTCGTGGGAATCGCTAGGGCTTCTAGATGGCTTCATGCTTCTAAATTGATCTTCTGAGACTTAAGAGACTTCTCTGATCTAAAAAGACATGTTCTCCACTATGGGATTGTTTATCCTTTTATAGGGGGCTCCCCGAGTCGTACCGGACATGGACTTATGCCCGAGTAGAACTCTGGCTTCCTTAAACGTCGGGATTAACTTCCTAGTTTAAGGGGTGTCCTTCCTTCTTACGGGGGTTACCTTATTTCCTGGGGATCCTTACCGGATGCGTATTCTTATTCCGATAATCCAGGGAATCGTATACGGATGCCTCTTCGTAGACGGTATATTATACTATACATTGTCAGCAGTAAACCCAGATTTTACCGCTGCCCCAAGCTATCTTTATCTTCGAGCTACTCATGAGTGAAATGATTTACTTCGCCTGATCTGAGTGCAAAGATGAAGCCGTATGTCTGAGAGCAATGCAAAGGGGAGGAGACAAGAGGAAGAGGTCATGAGCAATGGAGGTATGAATTAGAGGATGAAGTTAGAGGATGAAGCAAAGGGTTCGGGCTTTAGAATAGAGGAAATCATGTTTTCATTCAATGCAAAAGTGTAATGTAGTAGCTAAGACTTCAATGTATAACTGTGAAGTACTTGTAGATGTATCCAATGTCTTGTTGCATGTTTGTGTGCGGCGGGGATGCAGTTGACGGCATCGATGGCGAGCAGCAACTGCAAAGAGGGGAGGGAGATGACCAACCCGTCGTGGGCGAGATTGTGGGAGGGAATACTCCGGATGGCGGGAGAGGACGTAGCAAGTCGCTACTTATGGCAAGTTTCGAGCCACGGATGGGGAGACGCTATTTTTGGGGAGGGAACAGTTTGGACCGGGCGGTCTTAACGTAGGTTTTCCCCAAAAGTTCCGTTTGAACTATCTTTGACCTAGATAGTGCTGCATTAAAAGGTTAATAAGTACTACTTTCCGACGAAGGGTGGTTGGCAAGTACTACATTTGAACCAAGAAAAATATTTTTTTCTGAATTTAGAGATAAGATACATCTTTTAAAATTTTAGATAGTTTCCACATACATGGCCATAGAAATGTCTACACCCTATTTGACAGCAGAAGATCACGAGACATTTTTGCAGCGGTGACGTCACTGCTTAATACGCACCATGTGATCTAAAATCTTCAGGACATTGTATCCGGAGTAAAGCTGGCCATATGGGCCGGGCTTTTAAGGCCGGCCCGTGGGCACGGATTTTTGGCCCGGCACGTGCCGGCACGGCACGCGAATAAAAGGGCCGGGCCGGAGGCCGGCCCGCCACGGAACAAGGCCGATCCCCGAGGCCAGGCCTTAAGGCCAGGCACGGCACGGCCCTTTTAATGGCGGGCCGGCCCGGCACGGCTCAGACCCGGCACGGCACGGCACGGCCCGGCACGGCACGGCACGGCCCGGCGCGGCACGCGGCCCGTCCGGCACGCGGCGGCCCGCGCGGGGGAGCGGGGCGACAGGAAGGCCGCGGCGGCCCGTCCGGCACGCGGCGGCCCGCGCGGGGGAGCGGGGTGGCAGGCCGGCACGCGGGTGTTCTCCGGAGGTTCTCTCCGGAGGTCCGGAGGTTCCGGGCTGAACCTCCGGGTGACCCTGTTTTTCCGGATGGACTCCGGATGAATTCCGGATGAGTCCAGTAGCTTCTGGACTCACCCGGAAGGCTGTCCGGAGGACAGCCCGGAATCCGGGTGATCCGGAGATTGAGTCCGGAGGTTCCGGATGGAACTCCGGACTGTGCGCGCAGAGCCCCAACGGGCAGATTTCGGGGGGCCCTATATAAAGCCCACCCCTTCTTCCCCAAGGGGTACCCAACCTTGCAGCTTTGAATACCTCTCTCCTCCACCATTGTTGACCTCCAAAGCTTGAGGATCTCCTCCCCTAGTGCTCAAATCTCTTCTCATGGGTGATCCCAACCAGTTCCATGTCTTCGACCCACAAGATTTCGGGATTGACATACCCGACATCGATCTACACAGTTTTTCTCATATCCCCCAGTCGCAACCTCCTCATACAGAATCTCATTCCGGTAGTGCCAGCACTGAGGCCACTGGCTCCACCACCGGTGCAAAAAGGTTTCGTTGCCAGACCTCAAGTGTGTGGCAAGAGTTCGATCAAGAACCATATGAGGTGGATGGTGTTCAGAGGTGGAAGGCTGTCTGCAAAAGATGCAAGAGGGAGCTGACCGGGGAGTCCGGAAAAGGAACTGGCCACCTGAAGAGGCACATCGAGAGCCACTTGAAGAAGGAGGGTGAGAGGTCGACGAGACAGACCCAGCTCCAATACAACCCCGACGGTTCGGTAAGTCATTGGGACTATGATCCTGAAAGAGCTCGAGAAGCTCTTTGTCGTTTAATTGCTGCTAATGATTTACCATTAAGTTTTGGTGAGTCTCCCGCTTTTTCCGAATACATTCAAACCGCTCATAATCCTAGATTCGTTCCAGTTTCTAGGCAAACTATAACTAGGGATATGAAAAAGTTATGCAAAACTGGTCTTCAGAAAATAAAAGAAGACTTTACTACATGCACTTTTTCTGTTTCCTTAACATCTGATATCTGGAGTGGTCGGGCTAAGGAAGACTACATTAGTGTGGTTGCTCATTATGTTAATGAAAATTGGCAACTAGAAAAAAGAATCATAGGATTTGAATTAATTGACGTATCACATACTGGTGAAAACATTGCTGGTTCTATAGTTAAAGTTGTGGAAGATTTTGGTCTCACGAACAAGATCTTTGCAATAACTTTGGATAATGCTGCATCAAATACTAGTGCAATGAGTATCCTCACTCCTTTGTTTAACTCTTATGCTGCATCTTTTTTACTGCATCAACGTTGTGCTTGCCATATAATTAATCTTATTGCTAAATGTGCTTTAAAGAGATTGACTGCATACATTGACAATTTGCGAACTGCAATTTCTTTTATGAATGCTTCTAATACACGAATTGCAAACTACAAGAGGTACTGCCTTGCTACAGGAGTACGTCCTCGTAAGTTTGCTTTAGACATGCCTGTTAGATGGAACTCCACATATATGATGCTTAAGCATCTTATTCCACATAAAGATAGTTTTACTGTCTTTATTAATTCAAATTACCCTACTGCCAATGATGGATCAACCCTACTCACCCCTAATGATTGGCATGTTGCTGAAGTATTGCTAAGTTTTTTGGAGCTTCTTTACGATTCAACCGTTGCTTTGTCTGGGGTTTATTATCCCACATCTCCTTTAATGGTGCATCATATTTTAGAAATTGCTACTCACATGAAAGCATACGAAAGTGATTTGCTGTTACGTGATGCTGTTGTTGCCATGAAAAGCAAATATTTGAAATATTGGAAAGAAATTCCAATGTTGTATGCATTTGCATTTATTTTGGATCCTAGGGCTAAACTTGCAGGGTTTGGTAATGTTCTCTCACTCTTAAGTGATGCCGTAAATGTAGATTATTCTGCTTATTTCACTAATGTTCGTGATAAGCTTTCTGAAATTTACGGTAAGTACAATGAAAAGTATGCCGGAGTTCGGCTGCAACGGCCTCCACCAGCACCAACGGCTGGAAAGAAGAAAGGAGCGTGGGGAAAGATATTTGGTTCCTCCTCCTCTTCCTCGAGCTCTTCGACAACAACAACAGCAGCGTGCGTAGTGACTGGTGGCGGGGAGTTAGCGACGTACCTCAACAGCGACAAAATCAGCTATCAGGAACAGACTGATGATGACTTCAACATATTGCAGTGGTGGCATGACCACAAGCTTACATATCCGGTGCTTTCCATATTAGCACGAGATGTGTTAACGGTACCCGTCTCAACGGTATCATCGGAGTCTGCTTTCAGTCTAGCTGGAAGAATACTTGACGAGAGAAAAACCAGTCTCACAAGTGATATGGTGAGGACACTAATGACCGTGAAAGATGGGGAACTAGCCAGACGGAGAGCCCAACACACTACGGATAACACAGATCTGTCATGCACGTTCGAAAATCTTTATCTAGATGATGAACAATCAGAATAATAGTTGTAATCTTTGTAATTTTCTTTTCCGAGCAAGTAGCTTTGTACTCTTTTTCCTTACCAGGGTTTATCTCCAAGGGGAGTTTACCTGGAAGGTTTTAATGAGGCAGCTACTAATAAAGCTCAATATTTATCCATATGACACTTTGTCTATTTTATATTTTTCTATATTTTTTTCTTAATTTTTTAGATTTTTAAGATTTTTCTGTATTTTTTCCTTAATTTTTTAGATTTTTCTGTATTTTTTTCTTAATTTTTTAGATTTTTATATATATATTTTTAATTTTTTAGATTTTTCTGAATTTTTAAAACCCAGAAGGCCCGGAAGGCCGAAACGGCCCAGAAGGCCGAAAATGAACGCGGGCCGGCCCGCAGCCGTGCCGTGCCGGACCGGCCTTTTTAACTCGCGTGCCAGGCCGATCCCCTAAACCAGACCTTCGGGCCGGCCCGGCACGGTCCTTTTATAAAAGGGCCTATATGGGCCGTGCCGTGCCAGGCCTTTTTATAGGCGGGCCGTGCCATGCCGTGCCGGGCCGGCCCATGTGGCCAGGTTTGATCCGGAGCTACCCTGTCACTTACCAATCACCTCCGCTCTTGCTCGGCCGGAGTTCCTCCTCCCGCCGCCATGCCCCATCCCACAATCCCTTCCTTCCTCCCGCTTCTCCCCTCTCCTTGCCACCACTGGTGCTTCCCCCCCTAATCCGTTTGCCTCCACGAAATCTAGACCTGGATCCGTGCGCCCCTCAACCTGAATAGCACGTCCCTCGCCGTTGAGCTCGTCTACCGCGCCGCCCGAAGTTGGAGTTGCCCCGGCGGCGGCACCAGCGCGCAGATCCCACGCTCCTCCAAGACAACCTGGCGGTTGAACGAGAAACATACGTGAGGTATGTATTCCTGATAGCTTCATATGGGTGCTTTCGGAGTTTCTACAAAATTTCGTTTTGTATCCGTCATTTATATATGCCAAAAAAGCCCATTGTTTCACAATTTTAACTGTTAATAAGTATATTCAACCTCCAGTGTGATTGCTCTCTATATCCTTTTGTGCTATATTTCTTCTATGCAGCGAGCATTGCAAAATCTGCGACTTTGCATTGTTTTTATGTGATCCATGCAGTAATTAGTTTGGTTTGTATCCGTCATTTCTATGCGAGGCCCATTTGTTTGACCATGGTACTGTTAGTAAGTATATTCAACCTCAAATGTGATTGATCTCTATATCCTTTTGTGTTCATTTCTTCTATGCAATAAGCATTGCAAAATCCGCGACACTTATATAGTTTCTTTTAAAACGAAACCCTTCACTGATTTTATGTGATCACTACTAGTTTGGTTTGTTTTAATTCAGTAAAGCTCTCTGGATTATGAACGGAGAGCTCAGTTTCCCTCGTATGCCCACTTCATTTTTCTAAATTGTTCGGTTGGTGCCTCTCAATTTTTGTGGCCACCAGATACTTCTGCATATCCAGCTAAAATGATCATTGATCAACTCTCCAGTTCGTTTCTCTGGATGGTCCACAAAGCTGGCACTCCACTTTTTCTAGATTATTTCCTTTTTACATGTTGGAGGTTCTTCAGTTAGTATGCCAGAATGTTAGGAATCCATAAAGAAATGGCAGTGTTCCTTGTAGTGGTGTTTCAGTTTGGACTATAAAAACAAATTGAAGTGCAATATACAGTTCGAATGCCACTAATGCACTTCATGGATTTCCTATTTTATGTTACTTGCAAGAAATTCTCATATGGCAAGTTGCCATGCATAAAGCATCAGGCTTTGATAGGTATATGTTGACAAATAAGCAAAAACTTCAAATAACAGGTACATGTGTAACTCAGTAGTATACAATGCACAAAAGCTGTTAGGCTTTTTTTACTCACTTATCTGAAAATTTAAATCCCTACCGAACTGCCCAGCTCCTATAGATGGTCCCCTAGTCATTATATGCTTACCATAAGATTTTATTTGCCTCAAAAGGCATACTTTGATACATCCCAGTTAATTAACTTGACTTATTATGGACGGTGATTGGTTCACAACCACCATTTTAGTGCACCATACTTTCATTGCTCTATGACCAACCTATCATAGGCACATCTTTTGACTCACGAATGTACTGAGATGAAGGCTTGGCTGCTGGTTCAAACCTCATAGTCAGCTCAATCTGCAAATGCAAATTGGTTGGAGATCTGGCCCTTGCGGACCTTGCTTTCTTTCAAAGTAAGCTAAGAAAAATAGAGTTGTACTCAGGCCTTAAGGCTCAAGCAGCTCATGACTTTGAGCATTTTGTACACTTTTAGCTGAAATGTGATGCAGTTGGGCATGTAGGGATGTAGGATCATGAGAGAGGTCAGGTGATGGTCATCTTCAATGACATGATATTTAAGAATTGTGGCAGTGGTTTCTTTCTTAATTGGTCATACTCCAAACTTACGACAGCAATGTCCAATGGAACACAGAGGACCAGTATCATTGATCAACACCTTGTCAACTGTTATGAACTTATGCTCTTATGGACTATTGGACTCTAGCAATCTAGGGCATCAAGCTTATTTTAATATTTACCACTACTTGCTATACCCATGCTTTACTACGGATATAAATAAAACAATAGTTATAACCAGTTACATTAAGCCGTTGTCATCGGCTCCACATCTCGGCTGCAGTTGCGCTCATCTAAGTTCTGCCTAGGCCTGCATCACGTCTCAATGTTCATGGTCGGCCTACAGCCTTATATCGTGCCCTCGGCTCCATAGCCCTGCTGAGTCATGCTTCTTTGTGACATGCTCCATTTTTGTTAGAGATTTTTAGGAGATAGTTAAGTTAGTTTGTTAAGGAAGCTTATTGTGTTTTAGTTTGTTAGTTAATTATTTCTTTTTAGAGATTTTTAGCAAGGTGAGAAAGAAAGGTGGAAGGCGTGCATGAACCACTACCAACTCCCATTTATATAATAGTAAAGATATGAGCTTACATTGGAATTCGTTTTAGGCCTGGGCTTAAATAAGTCACAGTATTGCTTTTTGTACAATCATTGAAGCATACTAGAGCGAGGGCAATTGTTGTTTTTTTCACTCTCAATTCTGAAAGAAAAAGATTACAAGTTATTCCTGGGACAATACTAATCTATATGTGATGATATTTGCTTTCAAGATTTAGTACTCTCCGTGAATGTTTCTTTTCAGTCCTACAAAAACTTGTCTGAGCAATTTTCTTTCTGGAATATTGTGCAAATATCTTTGTGAGATGGAACAAGTCAATCTCCAAGCTGAGACTGGCAAACTATGTGTCTTCACAAATTGATTTGGAAACTATATTCTATCTTGAGGCAGCAAATGAACAGAATAAAACCCCGCCAAGCTTTTGTGATCTGGGATTGCTTTGGCTCTGCTGCCTTAGTCTGGTATACTCCTAGTAGATTGGTCAAGCAAGGCCAGTTGCGCATGCAAAAATTCTTGCTTGGTGGTTTAGTCCCTTGCCATAGTACCTTAGAAGGTAGATAGTCTTCTTTTGTAGACTAATGACATGAATGATAACTTCTACTCCCTCCGTTTTACAATACTTGTCATCCGGACATTTAAATTTTGTTCCACAATACATGTCATCCTACTATCCCAAGGTGAGTTTTCATCATTTTTCCTTTTATACCCCTCCCCTCATTAATGTTGTGCTATTATGATTTACTTTCCCTAAGCACAAGTAGTCACGGCATTGGTTGCATATAGCATGCATGCATGATTCTAGGGAATGCAATAGTACATTGATTAGGCTAATTAATAAATTGATTGAGGGTAGTTTAGTGCTTTTAATGAGTCCTTGGTGGAAGTTTAAAATAGCAGGATGACAAGTATTGTGAAACGGAGGGAGTACATTTTATTTCTTCAGGCTCTTCTATAAGGGCATACAGCTAGTTCGCTACAGCAATATAGAGTACATTGTCTTTTGGCATGGCCATCGAGGAGGATGTGAAGCAGCGGCAGATTACTGAAAACCGTGTAAGAAATATTAGCCACAATGTCTGGTGCACTGAGTGTGGTAGCCAGTCCATTGAAGATTCACAAGCAGATGTTGTAATTCTTCTTAGGAAGGTACACTTTCTTTGTATATGCTCCCTCCATTCCTGAATGCGTGACATTCTAGAAATCCACGCTTCAACCAAGATGCATGTAGAAAAGACCGTGTTACCCTCTTTATTAGGCCATGTATTACCTTTGGAAGTTGTGCGTTCCGTACTAATAAATGGCATAGGAAACAGCTAAAGGGAGGGGTATGCAAGGGAAAAAGTGTGGTAAGGTTATCTCGAAATGGTTTAATGAAATGTATTTAAGAACCAAATTTGAATGCTACAATGACATGTATTCAGGAATGGTGGGAGTACCTCTTAAAGATTTAGTTGATTGACTTCTTGGTTCAGTAGCTGTCAAATTTGCTTATTTTTCCAATGTTCCGTAGCATTGAGCAATTGCTTTGTCGATCTCTCTGGTGTAAACCAAAACTAAGACTTTGAAAACATTTTAATTGAGGTAACACTTGCACTTGAAACCTTGTCCTGATGAATGATGATGCAAAATAAAATCTGTTTGATTCAACCATTTGATTCAAAGCAATGTTTTAATTCAAATGAGCATTGAAAAACTTAAAATGATATTTGCAATATGTTGTTTGTCTATCGTAAATACTTTTGGAAAGAACTCTTATCTTTTTATGACTCTATTCGCCCTTTTCAGAAGAAAAAAGTTCATTTTTGGTCCTTTAACTATTGCTGGATCTAAATTTAGTTCTACAACTTCAATACCAGATAAAGCTAGTCCCTCAACTTTCAAGGCTAGACATACTTGGTCCCTCACCCTAGTTATATCGGTTTTGACAATGATGTAGCAACGGTTTCGCACACGTGGTAGCCAACTCAACATAATTTTTTAGGAAAAAAATCAGAAATTAAAATAATAACATAAAATAATTAGGGAAAAAGGAAAAAATCAGGAAATTTGACAAAAAATTTGGAAACAAGGATAATTTAAGAAAAAATAGGGAAAATGAGAAATTTTAGAAAAATGCCCAGAAAATTTACTAAATCTAGTAATTTAAAATGGAAAAATTAAATACATATTTTTTTAGTAAATTTCTAGAATATTTATTATATTTTTCTAGATTTCCTGAATTTTTTCTAAGATGTCTAATTTTTCCTTTAAATTTTCTCGACTTATCCCTATTTCTATAAATTTATCAATCTTTCCTCAAATTTCCTAACTTCTTCCTTATTTTTCTTCAAATTTCATGATTCGTTTTCTACATTCCAGTCTTTTTATTTTTTTTATGCTGACTAGGATGCCACTTGTGTAAAACCACTACCATGTCATCATCAAAATCGCTTTAAGTGAGATGGGGACCAAATTTGTCTGGTTTTGAAAGTTGCGGGACCAATTTTGTTTGATATTGAAGTTGAGGGACTAAACTTAGACTTGGGCAACAATTGAGGGACCAACAATGGACTTTTTCCTTTTCAGAATGATAACAATTTGTGTTGGTTAAGCCACAACTCGTTTGGTTCTTGGATTATGTGTCTTTTGTTTACTCGACAGAGTTTCTGTGACTTTGCTGATAGTTCTGTACTAGCGTTTCTTTTCTGTTATCTTAAATTTACAGTTCTTCCTTTTTGTGCCGAATGCACAAGATTTATTGGCACCTTGTACTATGTACAGCTGATTTGGCTACTTGTACTAAATTTGATCTCAACATACATAAATGGCCAATTTTATATGCTTCGAATAATTAACATATTGTTGCTAGACAGTTTGTGCCAATGTGCCAATGGAAAATTTACGGCCTACGATATCGCATTTTGCAGCTAATCCATAACGAAATAACATCCGGAAAGAGTGATAAGGAGATATACAAAAAACTAGAAGACGACTTTGGAGAAACAGTCCTATATGCCCCTAAATTTGATCTTCAGACTGCCGCGATGTGGTTATCACGGTAAACCTTAATAATGTTTTGAACATGCTGCCTCATGCTTTATTTTCTGTAAACTTTTTTGTAATTGTTTCCTTATAAACTAATGCTTCATCTAATCTCCTGAACCTTATTTGTTCGCTTTATGAGTCTTGGTGAGCTCAACCATATTCCATCATCATACAATTTTGTAGCAAGGTTTTTCTTTGTCTTAAGTAGTATTAACATAATTGCCTAAGCTTCTCTTCCAAAATCTTAAGATATTTGGTGGGGTCTAGTGCTGGAAGCACAGTATTTCAATTTTCAAAGAAGCTAATCAATCATCGAGCATTCCAGCTGATTTCTTGTTTTAGTTCAACGTAGTCTCTCTACATAGATATTGGTACTTGTTACACAGCTTTTGTTCTTGCAAAATAAATTTTCCTTATATGCTGTAGTGGAACACGATAAACTGAACACTTTCAAAAGATTTCAGTAACTATTTCCCTTATGTGCTTAACCTTGGTTTGAATCATAATGTTTTTGCTACGAAGTCAAACAAAACATTTCCTTCATCAACCGGATTTCTATAGAAGGCAATTCAACATCTGATCTAGTATATCATGTGCAGGTTATTGTGGGTGGCGTAGCAGCTGGCATCTGGGCTTTACCAAAAGCACAGGCGAAGGACTAACGTTCACATTATTGCTTTGAACCTCGTCCGGGTGTTTGTCAGGATCATGCTAGTACTGACAGAGTTTAATACTAAATTTGGGAAGGATTTCAGAGATCAATCGCACGAACTGAGGTCTGTATTAACGAAGTGAGCAATACAGACTTAGTAGCACGCCACTGGCGGCTAGGGTTTATACCCGATACATCAAGATAATCCCCAAAATGAGGAGGAAGGGGCTTTATAGCCATTACAGAGAGCAGAGTAGGTAGAAAGCAGGAGGAGCTAAAGTTAGCCATTGTCAGAAAGAGAACAGCGACGCGTCGGAGTTGTCGTGTCGTCGGATCCAAGATCAATGGCTGGTACATTGGTCCACTTCGCGAAACGGTATGAGACGATGTGGACCGTCTGATCAACAATCAACGTCGGAAACGACCACCGAGCTGCATAACAGTAGAAGTGCCTTCTTCTTTAGATAAGGAGCTTCAGTTCCTGACAATTCCCCCTTCTTGAGACCGCGCTTGTCCTCAAGGCTGGAAACCTGGGAAGACCTTCTGGATAAACGCCGCATCTTCCCATGTAGCTGCTTCCAGTGGAAGATTGACCCATTTGACAAGCCAACTCACTACAGGGATGCTGATTGAGCCCTGAGGCCGGGGAACGAGTTTCCTTTCCAGAACAGCTTCAGGTTCCATGTGGATCATTCCATTAGCATCAACCAGAGGCAAATATGGAGAGGGAATAACTTGAGGTCCAATGTGTTTCTTCAGCTGGCTCACATGAAAGGTGGGGTGTAGCTGACACCCGTCAGGAAGAAGTAATTTGTAGGAGGTGTTACCTACTTTAGCGAGGATTCTGAAAGGACCATAGAACTTGGAGTGTAATTTCACATGTCTGTGCAAGCTGAGAGAAGTGTGTCTGTAAGGTTGTAACTTGAGATATGCCATATCACCAATTTCAAATGATCTGTCCTTCTGGTTCCTATCAGCATAATATTTCATGCGTTGCTGTGCCTTGAGCAGATTTTCCTTTATAATTTCCATAGCTGCCTGTTTGTTCTGGAGTAGGGTTTCACTATCTTCACAAATAGAGTCTGGTAAAGCTGACTCAGCAACCATAGGAGGTGGAAATCCATACAGAGCTTGGAAGGGAGTCATTTTGAGAGATGTATGAAAGCTTGTATTGTACCACCATTCAGCTAGAGTCAACCAACCCATCCATTTCTTTGGTTGCTGAAAACACACGCATCTCAAATAATTTTCCAAGCACTGATTGACCCTTTCAGTTTGGCCATCACTCTGGGGGTGATAAGATGTGCTTAAGTGGAGTTTAATTCCCAAAGATTTGAATAGTTGTTGCCACAATTGACTAGTAAAAATGCGGTCCCGGTCCGTCACAATTACGGTGGGCATTCCATGGAGTCTGAAAACGTTATCAGAAAATGCTCTTGCCACTGTTTTGACTGTAATTGGGTGCTTGAGGGGAATAAAATATGCATATTTGGTGAATCTATCAACAACCACCAAAATCATGTCCCTGTTTTCAGAAGTAGGAAGTCCCTCCACAAAGTCCATACTGATGTGTGTCCAGGCAAAATCAGGCACAGGCAATGGTTGCAACAGTCCTGGATATGGAGTATGTTCAGCCTTGTTTAACTGGCAGGTGGGGCATTCTTTGACAAACTTCAGTACATCCTGCTTAAGACCATGCCAATGAAAAACTAGTTTAATTCGCTGGTAAGTAGCTCGTTCACCTGAATGACCACCCAATTCAGATTTATGAAATGTGCTAATTAGTTCAGTTCTGAGAACAGTATTACACCCAACAGCAATTTTGTTGTTGTACCTCAAAATCCCATTTTTGTATGAATATGCAGTAGGGGCAGCATTTGGAATGGCACATTTAATTCCTTAATTTTCAGATTACCTTGGTAACTGTTTGTCACTTTAGTAACCCACATGGGTGTAGCAGAGCTAATGGTCAGAGCGCTCACACAATGTTTAACTCGAGAAAGTGCATCAGCAGCTCGATTTTCTCTTCCTCTTTTATATTCCACAGTGTAAGAATATCCCAGTAATTTCACTAGTAATTTGTGTTGAATTCCTTCAGTTAACTTCTGTTCCTGGATATGTTTCAGACTTTCTTGATCTATGTGAATGATCAAGGGAGAAGCTGCTAGGTAGTGTTTCTACTTTTTTAAGGCTTCAATGATAGCCAATGCTTCCTTGTCATAAGTTGAATAGGCAGCAACTTTAGGGCCAATTGTTTTACTGAAGAATGAAATTGGTTTGCCCTCTTGCATAAGAACTGCATCCAGACCGAACCCACTGGCGTCAGCTTCCAAGACAAATGGTTTCTGGAAATTTGGTAGTGCTAACACAGGAGCAGTAGTTAACTTTTCCTTGAGTTGATTGAAGGCTAAGGTCTGTTCTGGGCCCCACTGAAAACAGTCTTTCTTGAGTGAATGAAACAGTGGTTTGCAAATAATTCCATACCCTTGTATGAACCTTCTGTAATACCCTGTTAATCCCAAGAAACTTCTCAAAGCAATGATAGTTGTGGGCTGAGGCCATTGCTGAACAGCAAGTATTTTGGCTGGATCAGTGGCCACTCCGTGAGCAGATATGATGTGCCCTAAGTACTCGACTTTCTCTTGGGCAAAAGAGGACTTGTTCAATTTAGCAAACAACTTATTTGCTCTAAGTGTAGCAAACACAGCAGAGAGGTGTTGCAAGTGTTCAGAGAAAGATAAGCTGTATATCAAGATATCGTCGAAGAAAACCACAGCGAATTTTCTCAGATAAGGTGCCAGGACAGTATTCATCAACGACTGGAATGTGGCAGGGGCATTGGTGAGCCCGAATGGCATGACTACATATTCATAGTGCCCCATGTGTGTAGAGAATGCAGTCTTGGCAATATCTTCAGGTTTCATTCTGATCTGATGATACCCACTTCTGAGGTCTATTTTGGAGAAGATTTTGGCGCCTTGTAGTTCGTCCAACAGATCTTCAATGACAGGGATTGGGTATTTGTTCTTAACTGTCTGAGAGTTCAGTTTTCTGTAATCATTACATAATCTCCACGTGCCATCTTTCTTCTTAACTAGTAAGGCAGGGGATGAATAAGGACTGCAGCTGAGTTGTATGACCCCAGTGCGGAGCAGGTCTTGTATAATTTTCTCTAAAATGTCCTTCTGATGGTGTGGCATCCTATAGGCCCTCTGATTAATGATCTTTGCATCTTCGGTCAAGGGAATAGCATGGTCACAAAATCTGGGAGGTGGCAGTGCTTGTGGTTCTTGAAACAGATTACTATACTGCTGTAGAGTATCCTGGAGGGCAGGTGGAATATTTGCAGAACTGGTTGTTTCGTCAGAAATAGCAGCAATGCATAGAAATAAGCCACAGACAGCCTGTTCAAGTAGTTTTGCTGCTGGTTCAGTAGTAGGGATTGGGGATACTAGTGGGAGTGTGTCATCAACAATTATCACGAGTCTTCTAGCAGGATTTGTAATGTGCATGACCATCGTAATGTAGTTCATTTGCACAGGGTTGTACTTTTTCAACCAATCAGCTCCCAAGATGATGTTTAGAGTCATTTGTTCCAATCCGAAGCATAAACAAAGACAGGGGTAATCTTTCGAAAAAGAACTTTACTTTCTAAAAAGTAAAAAAAGTACCCGCGTAAATGTTCAAATTCCAAATAAAAGTCATATCCTTTGAGCACTAGCACTTTGAAAGTATCACAAAAACGCTCCCCTTGTATATGGTACTTGCAATTGAAACAAGTGAACTCACTCCATAAGACTCCTCCACTAGCAACCAGCACCTTAATCTTGGCGGTAGGGGTAGGGGAACGTGGCAATTTGTTTGCCACTTCAGGGGAAATGAAAGTGGAGGTACTACCACTGTCCACAAGAGCAATAGCCATTATGGTTCCCAACTGAACATTGACTGTGAATGTATTTTTGGCAGCCCCAATCCCCATTGCTGCATGCATTGACACCTGTAACGCTGTTTTGTCCTCCGTGGTTTGTCCTTGGTCCAGTTCAGCATCTTCATAGTCAGTAACATAAATGATGTCACTGTTGTCATTGTCCTGCACTTGCAAAGCTTGAATTTGTGCCCTCTGGCTCATTACACACTTGTTTGTGCCCAGGAGTCCAAGGCTCTCTACACTTGTAACACACCTGGTTGACCTTTGCCTGCTGAATAATAGCAGCTTTGGAGTGAGGTGGAACTGGTGGTGTCTGGGATTGAAAAGAAACTTGTCTTCGCACTTGTGGTTAGTATTGTTTTGGAGCTGGGGGTGGGCAAGCATGTTCCATTCGCCTGGCATACCAAATAGCTTGTTGCATATCAACAGGTTTAAGGCACTCCAAATGGTTCTGGATATACGGGTTTAAGCCGGATATGAAGCTCTGCATATAATAGTTTTCAGGGATTGCGGGATTGTCTCTTCTCAACAAGTTCATGTGCTGCTCAAATTGTTCCACATAAACAGTAACAGTTGATGTTTGAGTGAGTAGGTGGAATGATTTGACATTGTCACATACAGAAGTAACTGAAAACCTGTCTGTTAGGTATCTGCAGAATCGATGCCATGGAAGGGTATATGTAGTAAAACCCGTTCCTCTCCACCACTGAGCAGCCGGGCCTGTGAGGTAAGAAATGGCCAATTCTGTTCGTTGCTCAAGAGGTGTTCTAGCAGACTCAAAGTATTGCTCCAAGTTTTGTATCCAGCCATCCGCATCATCACCACTAAATTTAGCAATATGCAGTTTAGCAGGCTTGAGAGTTATAATACCTCGTCTGTTATCGATGAGTGTTTGTGGTCTCTGTCTTCTCCCACCTTCCTGATACTCATCTTCAACAACATATTCCCCCAGCTGAGGTAGTTGATGCTGTACTGGCTGATCCCTGTTCCACTGGATATCATTCTTTTGTGTCCCATAGTTAGGATGTCGGTATGGCAGTTTAGGGGTGCCATCCATGTGTAGTTCTCGTCCAGTGTGGTCCTGCAGTCTAGCCGTGCCAACCACAGTAGCAGGTTGCTTGTCAGCTCCAGAACCCATAGTACCGATCCGGTTTGAGCGCCCCAAGGGAGGTGTGAGATGAGGGACAGCAGGAGGTGTTTTGTTATGAACACTGTCCTGTGCAGACTCCTGTGGAAGCTCCTCTTCTTCCTCCTCTTCAGTATCACCCATTAGTCTTTTGAAATTGGCCTGAATCTTGTCGAAGTTCTTTTGAATGCTGAGAAAATTCTTGTTAACTATAGCAGTGAAATCCAGGAACTCATTTCTATCCTGTTCCCTATGTTGTTGCAGTGTTTTAACGTCTAATTGCAGAGATTCTAGTTCCAAGGCTGCAGTATCTCCAGATGTAGTAACTTTGGTCATAGTGTAGTAAGAGGAAAACCAAAGGGCTAGCTTGAGAGACTGCAAGAAGAACTAGGGAGGGAAGGGAGGGAAGTGTCACCACCCAGCTGTACCTTCCCAGGTCTACCGTCGTCGATCGCCGCCGCCACTTGTCACGCCGCCAATGCTACACGACCCAGAGTTCCGCACCGGAATTTTACCACTAAAAAAAAATTAGCAACCGAGCTTTGCCTCCAGATTGTAGCCGAACGATGCCCTCTCAACACCAGGCCGCCACCTATCGCAACCAACCACGCCGCCGAAATCTGTGATGGAAGAAGGGGGATTTCACGAGAGAACCCAACCCCAGCTCCACTCAGATTCGAAACGCCGCCAAGGATCAGCAAGCTCTGATACCAATTGTCAGGATCATGCTAGTACTGACAGAGTTTAATACTAAATTTGGGAAGGATTTCAGAGATCAATCGCACGAACTAAGGTCTGTATTAACGTAGTGAGCAATACAGACTTAGTAGCACGCCACTGGCGGCTAGGGTTTATACCCAATACATCAAGATAATCCCCAAAATGAGAAGGAGGAAGGGCTTTATAGCCATTACAGAGAGCAGAGTAGGTAGAAAGCAGGAGGAGCTAAAGTTAGCCATTGTCGGAAAGAGAACAGTGACGCGTCAGAGTTGTCGTGTCGTCGGATCCAAGATCAATGGCTGGTACATCGGTCCACTTCGCGAAACGGTATGAGACGATGTGGACCGTCTGATCAACAATCAACGTCGGAAACGACCACTGAGCTGCATAACAGTAGAAGTGCCTTCTTCTTTAGATAAGGAGTTTTCAGTTCCTGACAGTGTTCCGCTGACTCCAAGGGAGAAGGGGCCATGCTCGATATCCTCACACCACCTCCGCCAACAAGGAGGTGGTGGTGGCCTATCAAGTGATGTCCGTGTGCTTAGCATGCAACATAGGCTACTCATTCAAAGTGGCAACAGTATATAAATGATCAGGATAACTGATTTCAGTGCACACTCCCACCGTCCACAAATATAAGGATAACTGGCCTGAAATATTTCTTCACACAGAAAGAATTGAACATGAGACAGCGAAGATGGCTTGAACTAATCAAGGATTATGACCTGGAAATCAACTATACGCCAGGAAAAGCCAATGTTGTAGCGGATGCATTGAGCAGGAAGTCAGAAATTTGGCCAGAGAAGATCGAAGATATATCCAATCAAATTCTTCATGATTTAGACAAGGATGGGATCGAGGTTGTAATCGGCAAAGGCGAAGCCAGCATTGCAGCGTTAGTAATTCAACCGAGTCTACAAGAAGAGATCAAGAAACACCAAACGGAGGATAAATTCATCGCAGAGGAGACGAAGCGGATTAAGGTGAATCAACCATCAGAGTTTACCCTAGCGGAAGACGGATCACTCTAGTACAAGAGCCGAATATGTGTACCTAACATTCCGGAAATCAAAAAGGTGATCCTAGAAGAAGCCCATCAAACTCGGTATAGTATTCATCCCGGAAGTACGAAGATGTATATGGATTTGAAGGGAACATTTTGGTGGAACAATATGAAGCGGGAGATTGCCAAGTTCGAGTCAGAGTGTGACACATGCTCAAGGATCAAGGCAGAACATCAGAATCCAGCAGGACTAATGCAACCATTACCGATACCCCAGCACGTGTTCTTCTCAGCTATATCATTAGGTATTAAAACCCCAAAACTCAGCGTAGACTTAACTAATGGTCAATCAACCAATCGAATGTTCTAGTACCAAATCTCGGCATATTTAGCAAAAGAACCAAGTAAAGTAGTTTTTGTTCTTATCATAATACCTTTCTCAAAATTCTTTCCCAAATTTTCCTCAGAAAAACACCATAGCATAGCAAGGCAGCATTATATTAAATATGTTTTTATCAATAAGAAGGCCTCAAGCATATACTCTTACATTCCAATATCAGTAGGCAAAAACCAAGTGTAGGCATCGTCAAGTCGATAAATACTCAATTCGGCTTATGCCAAATCGAGTCACACGCATCAAGGGCAATCAAATATCAGATAGACCCCAATGGATAAACCCTAGGGCAAAAGGGGCTAATTGGGGAGAATTAGGGATTAGAAGGAGAGAGGGGAGTTGAAGTACTTACCGGGAAGAAGCCCCGATGGCATGGGGAGCCCGGCTCGCCACCGGCGGGAGGCGGGCCGACGGAGCCCCGGGAAGGAGCTGCGACGCCGGCCACGGCCGTTCCGGGCGGCGGCCGAGGCAAGGTGACCGAGGTGAGACCGCCCCGAGGCAAGGCGGGCCAGGCGGCGCGCGACCGGAGCCACCCTGGCCGAGTCCGAGCCACGAGGCGACGGTGCCCAAGGCCAAGGGGAGAGGCGGAGGGCACCGGAGAGGAAGGCTGGCGGAAACCACGACGGCGACGGCGTGAGGGACCAAAAAGGACAACGGGGTGACGGGTCCTTCCGAGGTGAGGCAACCAAGACAGGCAGGGCTGCGCTGACCCGAGCAAGTGGCGAAGGAGGCCAGAAGCCGAGGTGGCGGCGAATCGGAACGAGGCCGAGGAACTGACGGCGCCCGAGGAGAAGAAGAGGGCGGCGCTCGGGTGAAGCCAGGAGAGAAGATTAGGGATTTTAGATGAAGAGAGAGAAGCAAGGGACAGGCCAGTGGTTAGTGCCTTTAAAAAAAATAGAAAATGGAAAAGACCTCAAAATAACTTGAAGTTTAAAAGAAAATACATATATGTATTAAAAAGTGTATATATATATATATATATATGTTCTAAATATTTTATGACAGGAAATGGATTATTTTTTTCCTTTTCTTTCTAAAAGGGTTATGAAGGAGAAGAAGATATGGGTATATATACATATGATCCCCAAAGAGCAAATTGGATTTTGAAACAATTGCATAAGTTGAAATGTTTCTTCCTTCTTAAAAGGAAAATCAGGTTTAAGTTTAATGATAAATTATTGCAATTAAGTTCAAATACCTACTCTTGTTTAAAAGGAAGGGTTAAACTCTAAGTTAGGTTCTTAAGTAAATTAAAATAGACGGTAAAGCTATGTTAAAGGCAGCCTAAACTTTAAAGATAACCAAAGCTTAATTATTCTTAAATAATCATAAATCTTGAGTATAATGTTTAAAAGATTTATATTGCATCCCTTAGAACATTTAGCACACATCATTTCATACACCCTTAGAACATTTAGCACACATCATTTCATACATACCATGCCATGGTCATTGCATTTATATTGAGTTTCTTTTTCCGAAATAGTCCTTATCGGACTTTATTGCTTTTCTTCAGAAGCCGGAGTTCAGCCAACAGACTAGTCGAACTCCACTATCTACTCGTTACCAGGCAAGTCCAGTTTCTTGTTCATGTCCGTTGAGAATGATCCACAGTTTCCCTCTTGTCTATAACCTGCATGAAATGAGAAACCTATCTTCTAAAGAGAAGCAACTGTTGTTTTGTTTTAATCGCCGGTTCTTGGGCGATGGCATGGTGGGTGATGAAATCCTGGAAAGGTGCCGAAGGCACATCGGAAGGCGGATTTCATCACATGGGTTTGTTTCACATAAGGTTAATGCAACCAACGATCGATTGTGCTTAAGCGCCGTAGCGAACGCGCAAACCACATACCCTGTATGGGCGGGGCTAAGCCAAAGTACCTTTGCCATAGGTCATACTCCCCTGGGAAAGGAAGACCTCAACAGTGGGATCTGGAGTATCAACTGTTGGGAAGGTGGCATTAGCAGTAGGCTACCCACAAGGCGTTGGACCCGTAGTGTCAACGTGAGACCGTAGTCCCTGGCCTGTTGTGCGGGACTATGACGCGGGGTATGACTGAGCGGGCGGTGAAACGGCTTTGTGACCATAGGAGTGTAGATAGGGTTTGGCCACCTCAGTTGCACGACTATCGTCGTCTGTGGGTACAGTTGCGCACCTCTGCAGAGTGTAAAGAATTGTGGTTGAGTCACTCCATGTTCCCGTCGGAACTGCGAACACGGCAGGAAAGGGATCCATCGGGGATCCTAGCAGCCTGTAAGACATGAGATCGTAGTCTCTTAAATTAAAACTTGACTCTCTTACCTTGCCAGACTACATTGCTTTTGGAGAACATTGCCGTTCTTAGTAGATAGTGCATCAAACACCTCTTTGCTATTCCTGGACTTGTTGAGTACCTTCTGTACTCATCCCTCTATTCTAATTCCTTTGATTAGACTGTGAGCCGACATCCGAGATGGAAGTAATTTACGTCGAGGTCGATGAAGAAGCTCCCGAAGAACAAGCGCCGTGGAAGGAAGACGAAGGCGTCGACTACTACGTCGACTTCCGCGACGGGAGCAATGCTGAGTAGAATAATAGGTCGGGGGAGTCGAGAGATGTACGAAAGACTTTTGCTGCAGCCAAATGATAAATGGTTTTAAATTCCCCGTATTTTCGGGAATCAGTTTGTAAGACTTTGTATTTTGCTGCAAGTTGTAATTTCAGTTTGTGATATATGGACCACTGCGATGCTTCCGTTGTGCCACTCTGTTGTCACGGACGGACCCAGAATCCGCATATGATTAAGGAAACGCGAAGTCGCCAAGGACCGAAGGACTCGCTAGCCCGATGGCACGGTACCTGCGCCGTACGCACCAAGGTGAAGCGATCCGACACCCGCCACGTGCGAGCCGGTCGGAAGCGACCAATCTTTCCCAAACCACATGTAGATTCCAGATACCAGTGAAGAAATAAGATCACGTGATAAACCTGCGCTCCGCGACAGTCGTAGGAGGACTAGAGCCCGGGATACACATCCCCTCAACCTAACCTAGCCCCGAGGTGCGACTCTGGGAGAATCCAGCTCTGCTCTGCCGTCAGCGCGAGGCGTGACGGTCGTAGGAGGCTTAGCGAGTACGGGACGAGTCCCCTGGATTGACTTCACCAAAGCTACATCGGGCTAGTGGTTCGCTCACCTCTGCCATCACGAAACGCAACCCTAGCACGCAACAATACCTCTGCACAGTTATCCACATACTTCATCACATACACGCATAGTACATGGACAACCGCAAGTAACCACTCGGATATCACAGCACAAACTCTACATTACGATATTAAGCTAATAGTCCACATCGGACTTTAAGTTTACATCAGCCGGCCATAACCGGAACATATCCGAGTACGGAAAAGTTAAACGACAGCGGAATAACAGTAATGAGACCCACAGCGGTGCGATGACCGCTGACCAAAATCCACAGAAAACCCCTGAGCCGATAGCCAACCAAGGAATAGAAACCATGCACTAGACATCATCGAAGAACTCTTCGACCTCTGGCTCACCTGCAATGATCTAGGAGAGTCCTAGGTGAGTACAAAGTACTCGCAAGTCTTATTCGTGCTTGATTAGATGTCCTAAGCATACTAGTATAACATAATCAACATGATGCACATACGTTTAACAAAATCTAGACAATACCAGTACTCCACCAACATCACAAGGAATAACATGAGATCACCAACGACTCAGATTTTCATATACCTCAACATAGGGGGCGTGATGGTAACCACTAGTCACATGTGCTAAAAATACAAACTCAGTGGCTCACTTGCCATCTCCCAGTTACGTGGGACAATATTCACATCGGCTCCCAGTTACGTGGGGCAATATTCTTTCACATCGGCTCCCAGTTACGTGGGGCCATATTCTTTCACATAAGCTCCCAGTTACGTGGGGCAATAATCTCATCTCAATATCTCCACATTGACAGGGTACCATCACCACCACACCTCAATTTAATCTCTCGGACCGTTACCGGCAGACGATCACCCTGAGTGCAGCGAGTGCCTTATCCCTTGTAGGTAGCTAGCCTCCCAAGGGTCTTAGTCTTACCTCAACTACACCCCAGCATCGCTGTCGCTAACGTCCACGCGTGACAAGGGCAGTAATCACGATGGAGTCACCTCAGGGTTGGTATCGCGACAACTTCTTCCCCCGGTCGCAACATGCCACTCCAATGATACCAACTTTATCCATCTGACACTTTCCCTTCGGCTCTCACATCTCACTTCAATATGTTCAAGTAATTAGTTCATCGATTTAAACTCAACCATGACCAGACCTAATTCACCGCATACCCTAGTCATGCTAGTTTAATCGATTCCAACCACAAGTGCTAAGTAACAATCCATACATCACATATACATAAGTAAAAACAAGTACTGAACAAATAGAAGGTGCAACAAGCTCTGCTTGCCTTCGTAGAACTGTTCCTGATCCTGCGCGGAGTCGTGAGCCTGGGGGTCTCCTTCTTCGAGTTCTAGTGCAAGGAAATCGAACATCGGAAATGAGCGATCAATGAACACTACCAGCATGTATGCATGAGGGTTAATGCAATAATGGGTTTATAATCTATGTACTGATGTTAAGAATCTAGGTTATCGAAAATGTCTTATATTGAACTTATGAGTGTTAAAGGGGTTGGTGCAACCTACATGCAGGTTCAGGGTCGTTACATTGGAAGTTAGGGTTTTAAGACGAGTACTCATGGTGGAGGTGGCATGGACATGCATATATATAACTTAGAAATGCTTTGAACCGTTTAGCTAACGCATTTGGAACCGCTTGATTCGGGGCTACGAGCAATTAGTTATGCTTTGTCGAGTTAGGGTTTAATGGGGTACGAGGGTAAACGGCTAATCAACCCGAAACTTATTGTGCATGTATCCGTACTGGAATTTCAGTGGTTCCACGTTGCAAGATATCTCACAAGGATTCCAGAAACATAAGAATCGTCGAAATCGGAGCTAGGGTCGCAATTCTAGGGTTTATGGACCCTCGACAACCCCTAAACTTCTACCCTAGATATCAGGACGTGCATGTGCTCAATTTCAAGTTTTGATTCAGCCATCTTGCAGAGAATTTCCTAAGCTTTCCAAATATATAAATTTTATCCAATTTGGCCGAGTGGTTTAAAAGTTATGCCCCTTTGAAAATCTATTCAAAATCTGCCCTAAAAATCCTAACCCTAATTGCTATGTCCACCCAAGCGCTACCCAGCTCAGATCCGCAATTCTTTCGTGCACCCGAGAACCAACCCGAGGAAACCCACCCATAATCCACCTCAGCACCCGTGGGACCCGCATGTCATACGGTCAGGCACTCGGGAGCCAATCAAACGGCGCCACGCGGCCTCTCCCTCTCTCTCTCTCGCACTCTCTCTCTCTCTGGGCCGGTCGGAGCCGAGGCTCAGACGGCGGCACCTCGCCGGAGGGCTCACCGGAGTTGGCTCCCGAGGTCCGTTGGGCTCGGAAACAGGACGGGGAGGACCGGTGGCTCACCGCGAGTTCGGTTTCGTGCTCGGTGAGGGAGGAGGAGACCGGGAAGGGGGTCGGCGACGAGGACCGGCGGCGAGGGCTTCGGGTCGTCGGCGTCGGGGGTGTTCCGGGCTTGGACCTGTGAGAGAAAACATCGGATAGGGTTAAGGGGGTTGAGAGGGAGCTAGGGGTGAAGAAGATGGAGGAGGAGATGGACCAGTGCGTGTTCTGAGGCTCGCCGGAGTTCTGACCGGACCCGAAGACGAAGGCGGCGGTTAGGGCGATTCCAGCACGGATTCGAGCTGCAAAGGAGTTAGATGGGTGAGGGAGAGTAGGTGGAAGCTCGAGGACGGAACAAAAGGGGCTGAAGCTCACCGAGGCGCTCGGGATTGCTCGTCGGAGCACGTCACCGGAGCTCGGGAAGACGGGCGAAGCAACCGGAGCTCGGGGGCGAGTAGATCTAGGGTTAGGGCTTCGGAAATGGGGGGGGGAAGAGCGTGGGGGAGGAGAGCGCTGTCGGAACCGGCCCCCTAAATAGGGCGGCGAGCTTCGGACCGCCGGTCGGACACCGCCCACGCCGGCGAGTGCTCGGGCGAGACGTGGAGGGGGAGATCCTGACGAGCGGGCCCGGGGCGCAGCAGTGAGAGGAGGGGGAGGCTGACAGGCGGGGCCGCCCTGTCAGCGGGAGAAGGGGGGGCGCGGGTGCGGGGAGGAAATGGGCCGGCCGACTGGGCCGGCCGAGTAGGCCTCGGCCCCGGTAGGTTAGGGTTTTTGTTTCCCTTTTTTCTTTTTATTTATTCCTGAATCCTTCCCCATGTTATTTTATGTTCAATTTCTTCTCCAAGTGATCTGAAATTTTTACAGGGGCTCTAATATATTAATCTGGAGCTGCTGTAGGAGTTTGAACCATTTGGAGTTGGTTTGAAGGGGGATCCAGTGCAATTCTAGGGTTTGACCTAATCGATGATTTGAACTAGGGATAGGTCTTAGGGTTTCCTAAAAATTCTGAAAATTGGCAGGGGGCTAGAGTTCACCATTTCATGTCCATTTCCAAAGTTTGAGGCATTTTGATCCACCCTAGCTTGTCCATTTGTTAAACCCTAGTTTCTAGGGCTTTAGGGTTTGCCCTCGGATAATCCAATCAAGCCATGATTTCATGGGGGTTTTGGACAATCTTAGGAGGTGAATGTTGGGTGAAAGTTAGAAAGGGGATTCATCGACGGGGTCCACTGGCCCCACCCCTTGCTAGGGTTTTTATCGAAGTTCGACACATCAAATAAATTGATTGGTGTTAATTTCCACAAATTGAGTTTTCAAGGATGAGATATGCACGTATTCTATAATGTCAATACGTTGATTGGTGTTTGCAACAATTACCCACCGAGGATGAAATATTAACATGTTCTATAATTTCAAATATGTTGATTGGTGTTTGTTAACGTATCCACCGAGGATGAAATATTAACATATTCTATAAAATTAAATTTATATACAACTACGTTTAAACAAGGTGTGGTGTTGATGATGCCATGCATGCATGAATGCCGATCAAAACCCTAACCGTTCAAATTGGGTGTTACATCTGTACGATGTGTTGTGGACAGAACGGCACTTTGTCTACAATATGTCGAAGACCGGCATACTGTCCAGGAGGGTGGTATGTGGGTCGCCGCAATACGTTTAAATATGAATCCAATGATATCACTACTATGCAATATAATTCAATAGTATTGGTTTAATTATTGGTCAAAGTTGAACCTAAAATTTCATGCACGCTTTACATTTGTGGACGGAGGGAGTATATCACAGACTTCTCAAGTTTCAACGACCATGAATATTTGGTTTAGCCAAATGTTTGTGATGTCTTTTTACTATATGAACCTAGTGGTATATGACGCCTTATTGCAGGCCGAATGTAGGAAAACAGCCGGCTGTTGAACTGTGGTCGTGAGCTGAAAATCAGCGTGCAATCAGCCCAACCGTCCCACGGCCATGACCAGAACACCTCTTTGTCATGCTCGCGCAAGAGAACGTCGAGGAGCGCTCGATGAACAGTGTTTGGGGCAGCAGAATATTGGTTGTGCTGTCTCAAATATTTCTATGCACGTTCCTGTCGTAGATCGAAAGGTATGGTCAGTTGATATAGGTAGAACAAGCAATAACTCGAATCAAGAAGACGGATGTAGTCTCAAATCAAGAACGCGAACAAGAATAGACACTGATGGTTTCAGATTTCAATTAGTTTGTTTACATGTGTGGCAAATACTGTGTAAGCAAGAAGTAATAGGCGCTGTTGGTTTTGGATTTCAATTTCTTTGTAAATACTGCGGCAACTACTGCATTTCCCGAGTTACTACCGTTCCTAGTCCTTTGTAGATACAAATTAAAGTTTTGCTAAGGAGCATATAACACACGATATAACAACTGTAGTCAAAACATAAACTACAAGAGAGTCAATGGTTCAAATCAAATACCCCACCACCTAGGGCATATGGATGTTCATTTACAGATCTAATGCATCATATCTGGACAGCAGACTACCAGAAAGACAAACATTCGAAACAAAACGAGTCAAGGTAATTAATCAATCAGTAGGGAACTAGCCCTCGCAATTTGTTAGCAATATGCAATAAGTGATCAATGTTTGTGGGTGGGTAATTTTGGAGAAGCTTGAGGTTTGCAGTGAAGTCGCCAGCCAAGAGCCGCCTCCGAACAAGAATTAGCATTGCGCAGCAGATTCGTAACAAGGTGGCCTGCACTCAAAACAAGAAAGCGTTTGATCTAGTGCGCTTTGAAATGCACCAGACGACACAAAACTAGAAATGACAGTTCTCTAACCTGAGGTCCCTCTGGGTCACCTAATAGTGCATCCCAGAGGTGGATGCAGTCACGGAATTTGAATTCCTGCGTCAACAGCAACGTTATCCATCTGAATGCATAGAACTGTGGATTAACCTGGAATTAAGGGAGTGTCACATTGGGAGAATATATATATATATATATAACCATGTACTTCTAAGCAATTAAAAAAAGATTTATTTAGATCCATACCTTGGTTACGACCTCTAAATGCCGCCAGAGCTCTTCATCATGCCTTTTCAGGAGCTGGGATAGTTTGCCGATTGTGGAGCGTATACCAACAACACTGTTGTCAAGCTGCTTACAAAAGTTATCTCGAAATCCACTAAGCACCTCAACAAAGCAGAAAAATGCATCTGACTCTGCTGAAGCCTGTTCATACAAAAGCAAAATGAAAAACGTATGGTCACCAAGCTGCCATGGTGCATAATATAACACAAGGTACAAGGGTCAAAGCTATCTGGTTTTAGCAGTCATACATAAATAAGAATGATTTTCGCATCAGTAAATTCCAGAAGCAGAATAACATTATGTACAATGTAGCTTCACAAAGATATACTACGTAGGAAACAGTAATAAACCCTGTTAGTTACAATGTTTTACAATAGCGAACAGTATGTCTGATTTTAGTAAGTAGAATCATCCTTACTTCTTAAAATATGAAGTGCGAATTTATGATGTAGCCTAGAACCCTAGACTGTAAAGGAGAGAATTCCAGAAGTTTGTGGGTTTAGGTTGAGCCTAATCTCTAGGCTCTACAGGAGATTCCTCTAGAAGTTTGTAGTGGGATTTATACTCTAAACTCTGAAGATGCATTTTAACTCATTGGATGATTATCGAACTGCACATCGCATTTGAGGTGATTCTTTCTTAGCTCTTCTTCTGTACCCAACATTAGAAGATCAAGATGTACTCTCTCCTTTTCACAATACTTAGCACTTTTGACCAGTGTGTGCATATTTCAGCAAGCATTTTTACATGGATTAGGACAAAAATGCCCCCTCACAACAAAGTTGTGAGAGGAAAGTTTAGGAATAGAACGAGGAAGATACAATCAATATGGGCAAAATGGAAAAAAGACGCATTCGGATGCGCAAAGCTCCAGTATTTGGGAAGCTCCAACTGTTGTGAAACTGAGCGAGAATATCACGGCCAAAAGTGCCAACTATTGTGAAACGAAGCGAGTATATATGGATGCATCGCATCATTTACTATATGATTCAAAGTTCCAAACTCCAGCAGGCATTGCACCATTTCAGGTGCATATTATTGTTCAGAAAAATTGAATTGAAGAAAACTATGACTCTCAAGGTCAGGAAATAGCACGCAATTTTTAACGCGGTCAGTATTTTTCAATCACCACAAAGACTAAACTAAGTTTTTCCGAAGCAAATAGTGACATGAAGAGAACTTACAGCATTACTTTCGTCTGGATCATTCTTGAAAACATAGTAGAGAGGTGCCAAAACTTCATTCATTCCTTGTACGTATCTTATACCCGGATTTAATTTTGCAAAGATGGTAAGTATACACTTTAGCGACTCCTACAATAAATGCATCACATTTAGACTAACAGAAAATACCAGAAACAAGCAAAAACCAGCTCATGTCAGACAATAGATGCTTACCTGATTAGACAAGGCATCAGAAGAATCCCCATTGAAGAACTGCATCTCAGGATGAGTACGCTTAACATCTCTATCAATCTGTTCTATAATTTCAGACTCCTGAAGTATTGGATAACATTTGTTTTTTTAGTAGCTGAAACACTAAGATATTCATCACAAAACTTAACTAGGCAGCAGATTGCAGACCAGGGTCTCTCACTAGCAAAGCAGTTGCAAGTTGCAACATCAAATCAAACTAATTCATAGCCACAATGTACACAATATGACAAACAGCTAGCAGGTACATAAAAAAACTTTCAAGAGGATTTCCGGACGGCAGCAAAAATTATTAGCCAGGTCACTATCTACCTTGCTCACCAGATGTTAAAAAACTAAGAATTACAAAAAGAAAAATCCTTTTCTAGGGAAAGATGAGTACAGTTAGGCATATTTTAGAGTTAAGACATAGAAGTTAGAACTATACGGAAGAATATGTTATGATCTTCATAAAGTTGGTCCATATTGCATAAGGTGCATGGTTCCAGTTCAATGCTTGAAGCTATGGCTATGTAGCTGGGAAATAAACAACTGTGTGTAATGTACTTCTAAACATTGAAAACATTGCCATATACTCGTATGAACTACATAAGGAAAATTTATCTGACCATAGGAAGTATCCAGCTTCTAGTAATCCAAAGTGTACCATTTTTAGTAATACAAATTTGAAAGCACCTAGCAGCAAGCAAATTTTAATTTTAGTGAATGTTACCTGGAAATGTTGGTTCCAAACACTAGTTTTCCCAAGGCTTAGAGGATGTTCATCCTGGACAATCTCCGCCCTTGGGAGAAACCCAGTTCCTTCAGAATTATGTTCCTTCCTTTTGGAAACAGTCATTTCTTCCATTCTTCGGGTAACTTCTGACTGACCAGAACCAAAATACATTGTTGTGCAGTTTGGTTAAAAAAGGGAAAGAACCACCACAGAAATAGGTAAATTAACAAATATATACCACATTTGTCGTAAATTATTCCCTCTGGTCTAAATTACATGCCGTTTTACCTCCATGCACACAGAACAAGGAGTTGGTGCCTTGGTTTCCCCATATGGCGATATTAATTGTATAGCCATCTCTCTCACACCAGTACAAATAAACAATTTGTGGAAAATGCTTCTCAACAAACAAAAATGACAAGCATTTGCTAGCGAAAACCAACTTGCTAAAATATCATCTATTTTGGACAGGCGGTAGTATATATATAGTTAGGAAGGAAAACTTGTAGCAGCTGGCAGGAGGTAGTTATCTACCAGCCTAGCACTAAAGCCAACAAAATCATGAGATCTTGAAGGACTACTTTTCATGCGCACGATTGATTTGGCCAAATTTTGAATAGTTAGCGACCAATATTGGTACTCTCCTCAGGGAAGGAAAGCTTCATTCCTGATCAATGAGACTTGGTATTTTCTGTTTAAACACATAATCTAGCCCCCACATGTCTGTAATGGTAAAGAACTCACAACGCCATATGCATTAAGAACTTACAGGGTTAACAAGGAGCTCATCTTTGAAAGCACTGTATTGGGACCGCTTTTTCTCCAGTTCATACGCCCACAGAGCATGATCCGTTGGCAAGTATCCCAAGAGAAGCTGCTAACTATCAAAAAAGTCAAATAAATTCGTAATGTAGTAAACAAGGAAAAAATTACAGACCACGCCTTCAGACTAAAAAATGCATTGCCAATATCTATTTTACCTAACCACTCACAGTTTGTTCAACAGTTTCCCTTAATTTAACCTATAACAGCAGTTTTCTTAAACCTCTAGATAAAAATTTAAAGCACAGTTCCAAATTATGCTGTGCAATGAAATAAGTTCAGGAAAAAAACTAACAAGGAAATGCAACACAGAAAGAACAATTCCAGTCTCTTTTATTTTGGCCTTTGGGAAGATCTCGACAAGCTTGAGAAAGTTTTATTCGACTTGAGTACTTGACATGCAAAGTCTATTCATGAAACATATAGTCATATTCTCTGATCTAGAATATCAAATTATAGTTTACATAATTGTATTGAACCATTAGATTCCAAATATCATGATACTGCCAACAAAGGACTCTTCCCTTCAAGTACTAGGTTTAGGGTGTACATTTCAGAAACAACTCATGGAAGTTAGTAATCATTCAGCCTGCCAACCAAGACATGGAGCATCATACCAAGCCAGACCACAGTGCCCTTCAGTCAGCAATGCTAAATATGCAAGAAAGACATGGGATATGCACATAATTCATACATCATATATGCAAACCACAACAATCAGCATGTCTACATAATTGAAGGGGAATATAATTCTGTAAAAGCAGGAAAATAGTGTTCTGAAGTGGTAGAAAAATGCAATATTTAGGGAACTGTTTTCACTGGAAAAAGGGCACGATCTTGAATTAATTCATTGCAATCTGAGAAATATTTTGGGCACGATCTTGACTTCATTCATAGTGAACCGAGAAATATTTGTCAAGTTCTGTCACTCAGCTAGAGCTGTAGGTGAAATGTCTAAAACTTTGAATCAAGTTAGGAAAATGGATGAAGCCAAGCTCTCCTATCCTCTCCTTCTAGCAATCACATGGCCATGTGCCTTCACATGTTGTAGAATACGAGATATGGTGGTCAATCATTTGCATCGCCACAAAGATTTACTAACAGTGCATCTGCTAGCAGTATGTAGTTATTCCTTGTAGAAATAAAAGCATATAATTAACTATCTACTTTTTAAGTTTGAAGAATAGTCGTGACTCATCAGAATACATGTCATTATCATGTTCATAGTTTCCGCAAAATAACAACGCTTCAAGTAATGCTAATGCTCTATATTCAATTTGCTAGAGGTTTGTGTGTATATTTGAAAATCATATCTGTTCATGAATCATGACTGTCCTCAAACTTATTTAAGCAACTTGCAAGTTCCACAAGCAGATGTTTGCATTCATCCTTTAGGACTATAAAGGCGTATTAAACGCCGCCGTGGCTTCAAAGCAGGTGGTTGAAACAAGAGCACAGTAACTATATAAGTTGGTTCATAAGAAAACAGGTACACATGCGAATTGAACAGGTTGAAGAAAACTAAAAAATCGCAAGGAATACTCTCGATGCAACTCAATCCAAGTCCATTTTAATTCAAAAAGCTTCAACTAGCGAACAGTCATAATTGAGCCACATTCTGAATGCACTCCATGGTATCTCCAAAAAGCAGGAACAACTGTTCTTAGATTCATTATAAGTCCGGCTTAAGTTTCAGCACCAAACGACATGAAGGCTAATTTGGCATAAATCCAAAGCGTAACATGTCATTCGAAAGATACTATCCTGATTTAGATGAATCAAACCATGCCAACCCCATCCTAGGCTCATCCGGGGCATCCAACCATATACTACATAAAACAGACGAAGCTCATACAAGGTCGTCAATAAGGATCAGCGCAGAAAAGTCCTACTTTTGGACCTCTTGCTAATACCACATCTCTAGCATGTGGGTGATAGAGCAAACGTTCGGACAGGTCCAAACAAGCCGCACGAACACATATTATTACACAGTCAAAAAGTGAGACGAAGAAGACGGGAGGATTCCCAGACCTTCCAGACGACGGACCGCACGCCAGCATCGTCGGGCACGCCCTGGCACGCCAGCCTCCGCAGCTCCGCCAGATCCACCACCTTCCTCCCCAGCTGCACGAAACCGAAACCCAAACACAGGAACAAACGTTACAAACCAAAACCAACAATGAAGTCCCCTGTCTCGATCGCCGAGAGGCACTCACCGCGGCTTTGAACTCAGCGAGGAGGTGGGGCCGGGAAGAGGTGGCCGCGCCCTCGTCGCCACCCCCCTCGTCGTCATCGGAGTCGGGGCCGGCGCCGTAGGGCCGGGCGGGTGGAGGAGGGGGCGGCGGGGTCGGATCGCGGGGCGGCTTGGGTGGGGGAGGGGAGGGGGCACGGGGAGGGGAGCGGTGGCGCGGGGTCGGGGGAGGGGTGGACCAGATCGGGCTGTTGAGCCAGTCCGGGACTGCCTTCTGCCTGGGTGTCGACGTCGGGTTGGAGTTGGCGCCGTCGGCCATGGCGGCGGCGGCCGGAGGAGGAGATGGCAGCAATGGGGTTTAGGAGTTGGGAAATGGGGAGAAGAGGGGCAGTGGGGTTGTTTGTCTCGGGATCGGAGAGGACCGATGGAAGTATTAGGAAACCACCGCTTAATAGCGTAGTTAGATGATTTCCGACGAATAAAATGAACGATTATATCAATATCAATATCAATATCAATACCAATAACAAAAGTATCAGTCTAATTGAGATACTATTGATCTTAACCGTTCAAATATCATTAATCTATTTTCTAATTATTATCCGATAGCTTTGAACCCTTACCACGTCCGCGCAAACAACCCCCTCTGTCGATCCCACGACCGTCCTCGCACGCCGCGGCGCTCGCCCGGTTCCTCCCTCTCCGTCCACCTCCCCCGGTCCCCTCCTTCTCCCTCCTCCTTCGAAGCCTCCCTCGCACGCCGTTCCTCCGCCGCCGGCCTCGCCCCCGCCCGTGCGGCCCGGCACCCGTGCCCCCGCTGCCCTCGCCCCATTCCGCTCCCTCTCCGACCATCTCCTCCGGGGAGCTCCCTCTCCGGTCGCCCCCTCCTCGCCCGTGCGGCTCGGCACTCGCCTCGCGCCTCTCCTAGGCTACGCGCTGTCGTTACCGCACGCACCAGCGCACGGAGCGGTGGTGGGGGTGAAAAGAAGGCGGACAAAATTGTTTAGAGGTGTGGGGAAAGCTGCCGCTGGTATCTAGCCTCGGAGCGGCCGCCACGGTCCGTCTATGGAAGTTGCCGCCCCAGCGTCATGCCCCGGTTACGAAACAAGGTGCGGCTTGCCTGCCCGTCTCACGCTGCTGCTGCTGGCTCTGGTGCCCATCGTGGCGGTCTACTGTTTGATACGTGCTCTAGATCGGCGGATTGCGGGCCTGCTATGATGATGGTGATGGGTTGGCGCAGGTGTGCTCACTACATGGCACTCCTCTTCTGCTGCCTCCTCCTCGTGTTCCCCTCACATGGTACTAATAGTTTATATCCAATTCAATTTACCATTGTTGTTGTGATCAATTAATGAACTTTAGATTCACTCGACTACGCTAGGCGTGCTCTTGTAACAAAATAGCCAGTTTTATTACCGACAAACTGAAATTTGATTAGTGGTGTTTGTTGTGACAAGGTCCTCGAGCCGTTGAAGCATTTGTAGGGGCTTACGGGCACTAGTACAGAAATAACCATCCCAAACGGTTGAAATGTTGCATCCCAAATAGTTTTATGAGCCGTCACCAATTATCTGTTGCGGATGAGGGGGTGATATCCCAAACGGTTCTGTGGCCATTTGGGAAGAGAGGCACATCCCAAACAGTTAATACAGAAGAACCGTGTGGGATGTCCTCTGCATCCCAAACGGTTAATAAAGTAGAAACGTGTGGGATGTTATACACATCCCAAATGGTTAATAAAGCAGAACCATGTGTGATGTCATCCACATCCCAAACAGTTAATATAGAAGAACCGTGTAGGATGTCCTCGACATCCGAAACGGCTAATAAAGCAGAAGCGTGTGGGATGTCATCCACATCCGAAACGATTAGTATATGGAAACCGTTTAGGATGTCTACCACATCCGAAACGGTTAATATATGGAAACCGTTTCGGATGTGTAGTCGTCCCAAACGGTTTCCCTATATTAACTGTTTCGGACATGAATTTACAGCAGGAAGAAATAATTTGTTTTTTGGCCAGCAACCTGCATATGCATCAGAATTTGAGCAGAATTCATATATATGATAACATTTTATCAAAATATCCAGCACATACCAGAACTACACATTTTATTCACATAACCATCCATCCAAACATTAATCAATTACAAAAATACATCCAGACTTGAATCAATTGCGAAATCCATTACAAGTACCAAAATGCATTACAAAATCCGTTAGAAAGTATGAATTAACATCAGCTAAGGACTGTGGAATGGTCCTTTCGGAGATAAGACTTTCACTTCAAAGAAGTAGGTGAATTGCCCTCGAATCTCTGCGAGGTTGGACTCCTTCATCGACTTTGACCCCATTGAAGAAAAAGCTGCAGCTATTAAGTTAAATGTCGTGGCTACAGCTAAAATGGCAAGAAATACTAATAACTTAAGAGAAACTAACCTGCGTTATCTCCTTAACGTCTTTGATCTTCCTCGAAACAGAGATGAGTTTCGTCATGAAGTGGCAAATATAATAGGCACAAAGGTTGGTTCCTGTGGGTTGCTGGGCAACCTGAAAAAATTAAATCTCAGACATATTAGTAATGGATAGAATTTTTTGGGAACTTAGATGATATCGGACAGTTATATACTTAATCAGGGAATACCTTAATTTCAAAATCGTGATGCCAAGTCTTGGCATCTCCTAGGGCTGATCTCCCTCCATGAGCAACGGCGTCGAGTGCGCTAAGTGATTACAAAATTTAAACAAATAGCATAAGGAAGAAAGAATAGAACTAATTACGGACGAAACGAAATATGGTCTACCACCTGTTGATGAATTCACGCATTGACGAGTAGTCATGAGGCTTCAAGGGATCAAGGTATGCTACCTTTTTATCTTTCGGCGTGAAGACAATCAAGATCCAATGAAAGCTACCAAAGTTTTTCTCCCCGGTCACAACTCATGCAGCCCATGTCGTATAAAGTATAAATATGTGAAGTATAGTGTATAACTTACAACTCATTGTATGGAAGCATTATGAAGTGTTTGTCCTGATGAGTCGTCAATGCGTGTACCAAATATTTGTGGACGAGCTTAGGGTCACCGGCGATGCTTTGTGCAGAGACCAACTGTGGGTCGATGAAACCAACTGGGTCTTTTCTTACTTTGCATTCATCGATCATGTGCCTAAGTATTGAAAGTAAGAGTTAATATGTATGCATTTAACAGCATAATGCTTGAATGGACACAATGATCGTGAAATACTTACAATGTAAAGCATCTCATAAGGGAGGCGTCGATTTCTTGAAGGTTGAAGAGGAGGAACAAGTCCTCGAAGCCTACCGTGCAATCACCCGCTTCGTGGAGGAAGTGCCCCGGCTTGAAATACACAGGTACACTAACTTGTCTTGCTGCGCCCTCCCTGTTGGAGACATCCATGTAGTACTTATGGAATTTCTGGCAAATCAAACCTCCACGCGCGAGTTGTTCTTGTCCCAGCAATGGTTGGCCATGCATGTATTTCAGGGCTACGTCCAGGGGAGGGAACATTTTGTTGAACTCCTCATCGGTTAGCATGTTCGGATCCTTGGTAAAAGATTTTGCTTTGCCCTTTCCTTTGCCCTTCAGCGAGGCCCTTGCGCCAGTTTTTTTCGCTGTAACCCTCACCGGGGAGGTGCCGGTAGATCAAACTCGCGAGCGAACTTGAAAGGTAGCACCGGTGCTGCCGATAGCTGCAGCAGCTCTTTGATGTCGGTATGTGGCTCTACATGCACAAGAGTGGGTTCATCAGTCCTTGGTGGCTATGCTACTAGCTGCATCTGATCTTGGATGTTGGTAGGTGGCTCGACAAGCATACTACAGGGTTCATCAGGCCTCGCTAGGGTGCTGACAGCTGCAGCTAACCTTCGATGTTGGTAGGTGGCTGGATATGCAGCCTCGGTGACGTCGGTACTGCGTCCTCCAAGACTATGTCCTTCTTGGGCCACTGGATGAATGACCCAACTGCGTCTCCCAAAGTCTGCATGTTGTCGTCCACGCTTGCATGGAATAGTGGGACTCGCATGAATTTGGGGTCAACACTATCGACGGTGCACCTAGAAAAACCTGCCGTCATCGGCACACCGTGTATTGTACCCCCTTGAGCGGGCGGATACACCATCCTAGAAGCAACCTCTAAAGGAAACCCTAATTGGGCTATAATCACTTGGAGCTTGCACTTCTTCGGCTCGTTGATGCCATCGGCTGCACACGTTGCATTGGTATCATCGAGACATTCAGGGCCGGCTGATGCGCAGCTACTTCGACGGGCACCGGGGTTGGGGTGTCCAAGACTTTCTTATTGTGATCTCAACCTTTGCTCCATGGCATCCCTCTCCTGTGTCAACCTAGCCTCGAGCATCTGTTCAAACTCGGGCATAAGTATTTGACGGAGCTCGGATTTCATCCGCTCACTTTTGCGATCCGCTTTGGCTCTTTTCCATTCTTGTCTCGACTGTTCATCGAGTGGGAATGCCTTGCTATGTCTGACTAGGAGCCCTTGACCACGAGTATGGCCCGGATGCTCCTTCATTCCCAAACTGGCTGTGAGAATGTCGTCAGCCCTAACGGAGTGGAAAGAGCCTTGGGAAGCTTGAACACTCAGCTCCTTCTACATAGGGCAACAGATGGTACGTAAGTAATCATTATGTTATTAATTTACATACTACTAACTCAGATGACCAGGTTTATGATAGGTTATCAATCGTACCAGGTGTTGGTAAACTTCTTGGTCGACAGCGTTTTGGAAGGTTGTTTGACCCGAAGAGCTGGTAGTAGACCTCCCTCTACACCAATATCGAGCGTGCTCCGTCTCGACATCAGCAAATGGTGGATCGGTGCCCCAAAGGTGTGCTTCTTCATCCTCCTTCTCCCACTATCTCTTTTTGCCATAGTATCCTTTCGTGCCCATTCTGTGCGGGTGTTTGTTCTTTGCCACTAAAGCCTTGTGTTCTTCACTTTTGCGATGAAATTTAGATGTCGTCTTCATCTCCACAAATTTATCCTAGTCTTTAGGTGTAATCATCGGGTAAGGGCCGAAGGGCTGCTTTTGTTCCTGGACAAATTTCTTGTTCAACACATGTTTCCAATTCTTCCACGAACCGCAAGCCTTCAGCTCCGCGGCTCGTCGCACATCATTGACCCGTCTCTTGGGCATCATGAAAGATTCCATTTTCTCGTCCACTAATAATCTACGTTCATCCTTGGTTACTTGCTTCCAGTCACTTAACAGGATGCTGACCCGACCCATCGCGACCACCCCGCATATGGTCCTAAATTTTTTCATAGTTTTTTCCTGTTTTATAGGAGCCCCAGATTCCTCGTGGATGGCCTGCACTTCAAAGCATCCCTTCGGCTTCATTGAGGGTTTTCTAGGACGGTGCACTACTTTTGCTGAGGAGTCAGACGGTGCTCTCAGCGACGTCTATTCAATAGGACCTCCAGCCGCTGTCTGCTCATCGGACCTCCTCAGAGAGGCATTATCGGACGACATCTAGTGAATCAAGTTATGTCAAAACATCAGTGTACCAAAATATCCATAAGCACATATTCTAATACCGCTAGAACCAAACATGCAGGAGCCCACATGTTTAAATGCTGTAAGAAAAATAAACATGGCTATGCAGTTCAGGAAACCTAATGAACCATAATACCACTGCTCTGATTCTAATCAGTCATATAATACCTAATAACCGAGATTAACTATTCTAGTAGTACCAGTGGGCGATGGAGTGGAGGGCGACCAACCTGCCAGGAGGGCGTGTACGTGGGCGCTCGGGGCGGGGGAGGCGGTCCTCGAAAATGGAGACGATGACAACGGCGCTTGGTCCTAGGGGCGGGTGATAGACAACGGCGAGGGCAGTCGGTCCTCGGGGCGTGCACCGGGAAGGAGCTCCAAGGGGGCCAGTGTCTTGAGCCTGGGGCAGATGTTGAAGACGTCGACGTTGGGTGCGGGAAGCGGCAACAGGTTGCGTCGGGCCCGGGAGGCGGCGGTGGTAGGGGTGGCGGCGAGGGCAATGCCGCCGATTAGGGCTCGGGCTTGGGAGGCGTCGGCAGGGTGCGTCAGGCTCGGGATGACGGGCCGGCGTCGGTGCGGGTCGGGAGGTGGCGGTCGCGCTAGGGCTCGGGTCGGGAATAAGATTACGGGGAATTTTAAGGGATGCACATCCCAAACGGTTTTGATGTCTTAACCGTTTGGGATATGGCACATATCGGAAACGGTTTTTTTCTGTAAAAACCGTTTGGGATATGGTCCGTTTGGGATGTGAATTTCTAGCAGGATTAAATATTTTTTTAGGCCAGCAACCTACATATGCATCAGAATTTCACAAGAACTCGTACAGAGCATAACATTTCATCAGATTATCCAGCACATAGCAACTGAGTTCATTCATTTCCACAAATATGTAATGCATTGATTCATTTCCACAAATATAAACCTAACTCCACAAATTACGTATGTAGCATTCATTGATTAATCACTCATCCCACTAGCTTATTTCCTTTGAACACTGGCCCTTCCGAGTGATCTTCATGTACATAGCATGTTTCTTCAAGTTATTCTTCCTCGACTCTTATGCGGTCTTCAATAGGTGGCAAGTCGTCGAATTGGTTGTATTCATCCTCGTCAACCACATTCTCAACTCCGATGATCCTCCTTTTCCTACATAGCACCACGTGCCGCTTCTTATGTGCGAGGTCTTTTACGTAGAAGACTTGGGTAACTTGGGTGGCAAGTACGAAGGGTTCACTTTTGTATGCGGCTCGGTTGAGGTCAATGTACGTGATAGAATACTTATCAACCTTCACATATTTTAGATTGACCCATTGACACCGGAACAAAGGAATCTTGAAAAACACATAATCAAGCTCCCAAATCTCCTCGATCATCCCGTAATAGAATTCTTTGTTCCCAGATGTATCTTGGGCTTCTATGTAGACAGAGCTGTTCTAGTATATGCTCTTCGCATCTTGGGCCTTTGTGTAGAATGTGTACCCATTTATATTATATCCTTGCCAAGTTTGAACTGTAAATGTAGGCCCTTTAGCCAACCAGGTCAGCGTGTCGGTTGAGGAGCCCCCGACGATTCGCTTCTTAATCCATTGTTTGAATATCCTATTGTGCTCTTTCATCCTCCAAGCATCTGTCGCTTTCGGATACTTCTCCCTTAGCTTTGCCAGATGTTCTACGATATAAGGGGACACTAAGTTCATGTGTTGCAAGATGGTGAAATGGGCTATAGCATGTGCTTCCGCATCAGGGGTGGTTGCTTTCCTTCCTATGGTCCCGATTCTGCCAAGTCTCCCCTCATGGTGAGACCGAGGCACACAAATCGGCTGTGCTTCAGCCATGTAGTTGATGCAGAACTCGACAACCTCCTCTGAAGTATAACCTTCGACGATACTGCCCTCTAGATGATTTCGGTTCCGAACATAGTGCTTCAGAATTCCCATGAAACGCTCGAACGGATACATGCTTTGTAGAAACATCGGTCCGCACGAGGTGAGTAATAAGATGGACCATGATATCGAAGAATGATGGCGGGAAGTACATCTCAAGTTGACAAAGAATCTTGACTACCTCGTCTTGCAGATCACCTAGTGAAAGGGGATCTATGACCTTCTGAGATATTGTGTTAAAGAAACGACACAACCTCATTAGTTCTTCTCAGACATCAATGGGCAGGATATTTCTGATAGCCACTGGGAGCATCTGTGTCATCATGACATGGCAATCATGAGACTTCATGCCAATTAACTTCAAATATGCCATGGAAACAAGATTCTTTATGTTCGTGGAGTAACCGGACGGAACTTTAACGGTACACAAGAACTCGCACAGCTCAATTCTCTCGTCCTTCGATAAAGTGTAGCAAGCAGGGGGGAGGTACGTCCGGCCTTTATCGGTCTTTACTGGTGCTAACTCAGGTCTGATGCCCATATGGACCAAGTCCATTCGTGCCTTAATGCCATCCTTTGTTTTGTCACGGATGTCAGTAATATACCAAGCATGCTGTCACATACGTTCTTCTCTACGTGCATGACATCTATACAGTGATGCACTTCTTGATCCTTCCAATAAGGTAGCTCCCAAAATATTGATTTCTTCTTCTAGATGCTCTTCTCACTAGGCCGGCTTTTCGATTTAGGCCCCTTGCCAAGCACAACTTCGATGTCCTTCACCATGTCATGGACCTCTGTCCCAGTACAAGGCCTTGGTTTCGCACCGTGTTCTGTCTTCCCGTCGAATTGATTCTTCATGCTACGGTATGGGTGATTTCTTCTCAAGAGTCTTCGGTGACGTATGTATACGGTTTTACATGAGTGCTTCAGCCACACGCTCGTGGTATCTTTCAAGCATGTCACGTAGGCTTTGGCTCCCTTTGTAGTCTACCCTGAGCAGTTGCCATATGCAGGATAATCGTGGATGGTAAGGAACAACAGCCCACGTAGATCAAAGTACTCTTTTCTGTACGCATCTCATACCTTTACCCCCTCGTCCTTCCAGCGAGTTTGTAGTTCTTCAATCAGTAGTCTGAAGTAAACGTCGATGTCGTTTCCAGGTTGCTTTGGCCCCTGGATAAGTATCGCTATCATGATGTACTTCCGCTTCATACACAACCAAGGAGGAAGGTTGTACATGCACAGAAGAACGGGCCAAATGCTGTGTCTGCTGCTCATATTGCCGAACGGATTTATTCCATTGGTACTCAATCCAAACCTTACATTCCTCGGGTCCGCACTGAAGGATGGGTAATTCCTATCGATGTTTCTCCACTGGGATGCATCTGCGTGGTGTCTCATCATTCCATCGCTCTTACGACCCTCGGCATGCCAACGCATCAACTTTGCCTCCTTCGGGTTCGCAAACAACCTCTTCAAACGAGGAATTACAGGTAGATACCATGCAACCTTGTAAGGAACTCCTTTCGTCCTCGTCCTTGTCCAGACCACCCTTACGCTTGTATCGAGGTGCTTTGCAGACCGGACATGAAAGCAAGTCCGCATACTCTTTGCGGTACAGGATACAGTCATTCCGACAAGTATGTATTCTTTCAACCTCCATTCCCAAGGGACAAATAACATTCTTGCATTTGTACGTTGTTTTGGGCAACTCATTACCCTCTGTTAGCATGTCAGCGAACAGACCTAACATCACCGTGAAGCTCTTGTCGGACCATCCGCTACTTGCCTTCAATTTTAGAAGTTCAAGTACGGATGACAACCTGGTGTATTTTGCCTTGCAGCCCGAATACAAATGTTTCTGAGAGTCCTCTAACATGCCAATGAATTGCTTATACCCTCCGTCATTATGGTTCCCCTCTGCATCACGCAGCATGTCATCCAGATCAGGCATAGTATCCGCGTTATCTGACATCACATCATCGGAAGCACAATCATCAACATCTGGCTGATCATCATTGACTGTGTTTGGCATATCGTACAAATCGGTGCCATCGATGTTATTATTATCTTCATGTGTGATCGCCTCTTCACCGTGCTTGCTCCAACATGTATATCCTTCCTTGAAACCCCTTCGAATCAAGTATGCTTCAATCTACTTAGGGTTCTGCCACTGCCTAGTATTATCACAATCAACGCATGAACAAAAAATCCACTCTTCCCCCTTATTGTGCATATCCACCACGGTAGCTTTTAAGAAACCAACGATGCCTTGAATGTACGCTTGGCTAACACGGCTCTCGTTGTACATCCACCCTCGATTCATCTACGTACATTCCACGTATGAAGAATTAATGAGTGATTTGTCACTCTACATAATTAAAACTTGACTTGTTCCAAACAATACAAGTTATATAACAATAGGAATGCAATTACTAACCTTTAAAAACCAACAACAAATAGGTCTTCTAAAAGTATGCAATGTCCAGTTGCCTTAAATTCGCCACCCAAATCGCCAGCAAATCGTCCGTCAACCGGATAACCAACACTTATGTCGGGCTTCCAAATCTGTCTGGTTGGCCGAGATATTTATTGGGCTAATCATCACAAACGGTTCAAAAAATAGAGCCATCACGGATAAGTAAGTCATCCCAAACGGCTCTGTTTCACGAACCGTTTGGGATTACATCGCAGACGGTTCAAATTTTTAAACGTCGTGGATGTAATATCGTCCCTTTCGGCCTACTTGTCCCAAACGGCTAGAAAATTAGAACCGTTTGGGATGTGCGCGCTGTGGAATTTTAAGGGACGCACATCCCAAACGGCTATTCTGTATTTGTGAGAACCCTAATTCTAGCGTTAGTCAAGAGAGGCGTGAGGTGGAAGTGCGATCAACTCGCGCTGCTGAGTTGATCCGAACCTATCGAGCTACGTCGAGAGTTAGGTTGAGAGAGGGAGGAAATCTGTTGTGCATTCACATGTCATGCGCATTACTCATGGCATTCCGTACTCATATGCATTGGAAATAAATATAATTAAAATTGAAACTTTATTAATTAAAGAAATAGTACAATTGTTAATGATACAATATTATTACAAATGAATGAAGAAAAAGAAAAAGAATAAAAATTACATGATGATATTCTACCTATACAAATATCTAAACCCTAAAGTCTTGGATCTTCGGGTCTTCGAGTCTTGAGCTGTAGCGAAGCACCGAGAGCCGAAGGGGGAAGCCCTTCGGGAATGTTGGCGGTCATCCAGGGTCGTCGAGTATGGATACTCGAGACCATTGGAATCGTGCCGTTGCTGTAGGAGGCAAAAGGTTCTAAAAACTATATTTTGAAATACGTGTGGTCTTATCGGCACAGTTCCGCCGACATCCGCAGGGTTAGCTGCGGAGGCAAAATAGTACCGATGACCTAAATAATTTTTAGTTTTCGAAAATAGTTTTGTAAAACATTTTGTTTTCGAAAATGTCCGAGGGCCACGTGGCTAAGACCCTCATCGGACAAAACCTAATATTTTATATTAGGGATAAAAGAGGTGAGAGGAATATTTAAAAATAGTTTTGTTTATCCTATGCTAAATTGCCTCCATAGTTTTGCTTTGGAAAAGAAAAATAATTTTATAAAACCAAAGGATGAGAGAAGCAGTTAAAATCTCTTTAGCTTTATCCACCAACTGAGTTCTTTACTCAAAAAGGCAGCTATCCATCGAGAGAACTATCCAGCAGCAGGATATTTCAGCTTAGGGTAGCTTAGCTTACAAGCTGAACCCAAGTGAAGCTAGCAGCCGCATATAAATTTAACCAAGGCAACAAGTATCCACCGTAGAAATATTCAAATGGCCCTAGGAACTGACCAGGGTCAATTTTCTTACTGAACAAGGCAGCTGAGCTCAAGTAATATGTCCAGCAGCCGTGACAAGGGATAAGCATGAGGTGGCCAAGCATAGCTCCCTGTATATATGGTGCAAAGGCAATCAGGTAGGGATAGAACTGCTGTAGTAGCACTAAAACCCATCCGAACCAGTACCCAAGTAGCTTTAGTAGTCAAGCTTCAGGAGCCGACAAGGACAGCAAGAAATAGCAGGGGAAGGAACTCTAGAGAAGGAGAAGGCTATCAAGGCCCCACGAGTAGGAGAGAAGGAGTGAAGTAAGAGCAACCATCAGTGGAGAAGAGGAGCAAAGTCATTAGCAGGACCAGGAGTTTCAAAAGCCCAAATCGGCCATTGACCAGCTTAGAGAAGGTAAAACCCCACCCAGATTATCATAGCTTGCACATGCATATGGAGCTGGTTTTAAGGGACCCTCAGAATCTATTTTTGCATCACAGAAGTTGTAGGGGACATTAGTAGTATCTGTTCCTATTATCTTTGGCACCCTAAATGTCCCAAACAAACATCTCAGATCATGAATTCATCATAGGGTTTAGTAGGCAACTTGTGTAGAGTAATCTGTTCTTATCAGCTTACCCCAATACCTTTCTCAAGTTTTCTCAGAAAACATCGCAGCATATGTGCGTTAAAGCATCAAGCAGGCAACTCAGTATAATATCTGCTCTTATCGAAAAATTATACCTTTCTCTAAAACATGTTTAAAACAAAAGCCATCATAGAGAGGAGCTAAGTCAAGCACAGCATCTGTTCTTCTCAGTTAATAAACTAACATAGGTTTGTGCATAAGAAAGGGAGCAAAGAATAACTAAGACCCGACTAGCATCTGTTCTTAACAGATTGGAAGAAGAGGAACTCAAATATTAAAATACTTGTTAACTTAGCTAATGACCAAGTATAACAGCTGTAGTAAGGCATATGAAGCACACATACGTACACACATGATCACATAGAAAATAACACTTTAGAGGCAAAGCATTTTCAGTAGCACACAATTAGGATGGCAGATAATTAGCAAATTTCTAGCATCTGTGTATAGCTAAAATGTGAAGACTAGGATCCATACCACCGCACATCACCATTAGCTGCTAGGGATTAAGGTTACGCTAATGCTTGCCAAGAAGTTGGGGCTTAAGGGTGAAGATTGAAAAGGGTAGGCAAGACATTCACATAGAGCGAGTCAGACCAGTGCAGCAACATGTCCTTCGTAATATAAGGAATACATCCTTAATGCAAAGAATTCCAATCCAGGTAAAAATGCTAGCATCATCTATCTAGGGATTTGGAACCATAACCAAATTTTAATCAAGCATCAATCGGACCAGCCTTGTTAGAACCCTAGAATTAGGGATTAGAGGAGAGAATTGGGGGAAAATGGGGAATCGGAGCGTTTACCCGATGGAAGAGGTCGGTGACCGAGCACCGCGGCGCGCCACCGGCGGGAGGCGGACCGGCGGAGCTCCGGCGAAGGAGCTGCGACGCCGGCCACGGCCAACCTGGGCGGCGGACGGGGCACATGGCTCTCAAGAGGCGGTGGCACTGCAGAGGGCACAGGTGGGGAGCCCAAGCCCTAGGCTCGGGGCAACGGCGTCCGGGATCTCGTAGCAGCGCCAAGCGGAGCGGTGCCCAGGGAGCGGCGTAAGGCAGCGGCGCGGAGGACCGAGCCTGAGGCTCCAAGCGGCGGCGTATAACCAGAGGCAGAGAGGTGAGGTGCGTGGCACCTGGAGGCCGGTGTAGAAGAGAGAAGCCGCGGGGGGGAGGCGGCAAAGGAGTCCGTGGCACCGGTAGGCCTAGACCAACGGCGGCGCTTAGGTCGAAAAGGGGAAAGGGAGGCACCGGCGGTATGTGGATGAAGGGATGAGAGTGAAGAAGTTGAGGAATAAAGGTAGGATAGATTAGGAAGTATTTTAATCAATAATGAAAATGAATTGAGATAAATGGGTAATTTTGAAAGGAAGAATAAAATTTTCTCCTTAGGAGAAAGAACTTAAGACAACTCAAACTAAAGACTATCCTAAATTAGATAAGATGTATTATTCTTTAAAGAGAGTTTGAACCCTAAGTTAGTTTTATTGAAATTTTAACTAACCTCTTAAAGAAAGACCCTTGAACTAAATGTGGATGTTGAATTTTAAGTAAATAGTTGAAGAATAAAGGGGGTTAAGAGAAAAGAAAAAGTAGAAATTAAAAATGTGTTCCACTGTTTCTTTTCCTTTATACCTAAATTCTAAATTTGAATTTGGATTCTTTTATTGAATAGGATATATTACTCTTTTCTAAGAAGGTTAAACTTTAACTTAGTTCTTAAAACTCTAAATCTAATATCTGAGCTACCTAGAGGAGTTTAAGAGAAAAATACTAAGCTCTAAGTGAATCCAAATCAAATGTTAAATTGATTAGGGTTAATAATATAAGAAATTGATGACGGACAAGAATGATAAACGATGATTAGGGTTTGATCATTCCTCTGTTTGACTTTAAATCTTCTATAGAATGTTTCAGTAAATTATGCCTAAATTGCATTAGAATATGTAGACAAATACATCATCTCATACATGCCATGCCATAGTAGTTGCATTCATATTTGGAAATTTTCTGGAATTAGTCATTATCGGACTTCATTGCTTTTATCAGAAGCCGGAGTTCAGCAGTCAGGACCGTCGAACTCCACTACCTATCCGTTACCAGGCAAGTCCAGTTTCTTGTTCATGTCCGTTGAGAATGTTTTCCAAAACTTCCCTCTTGTCTACAACATGCACAAAATCTATTTTCTAAAGATGAATCAACTTTTGTTTTGTTTTGGATCGCCGGTTCTTGGGCGATAGCATGGCGGGTGGTGAAGTCCTGGTATGGGTGCCGGTTGGCACATTTGGGAAGGTGGATTTCATCACACGGGAAAGTTTCATATAAGGTTAATGCAACCAATGATCGATTGTGCTTAAGGGCCGTAGTGATCGCGCATACCACATACCCTGTATGGCGGGGCTGAGCTAAAGTACCCTTTACCCTAGATCTATACTCCCCCGGGAAAGGAAGACCTCAATAGTTGTATCCGAAGTATCAGCTATTGGGAAGGTGGCGCTAGCCGTTGGCTATCCACAACACGTTGTATTCGGAGTATCAACGTGAGACTGGTAGTCCTTGCCCGTAGTGCAGGACTACGACGCGGGGTATAATCGAGCGGGCGGCGAAACGGCTCTGTGATTTGCCGGTCTGGTAGTGCATGTGACGACATGAACTCCATGACTATTGATCGTTTGTGGGTACAGTTGTGCACCTCTGCAGAGTGTATAGAAGTGTGGCATTGTCACTCCGTGTTCCCGGTTGGAACTGCGAACCCGGCAAGAAAGGGATTCATTGGGAATCCTACCAGCTTGTGAGACATGAGATCATTAGTCTCTTTAATTAAAACTTGACTCCCTTACCTTACAAGACTGCATTGCTTTTGGAGAACGTTGCCGTTCTTAGTAGTTAGTGCATCAAACACCTCTTTGCTATTCCTGGACTTGTTGAGTACCTTTTGTACTCATCCCTCTATCTAATTCCTTTGAGTAGACTATGAGCCAACGACGGAGGAGGAGGTGGTCTACGTCGAGGTCGATGAAGAAGTTCCTGAGGAGCAGGCGACGACGAAGGAGGACGAAGGCGTCGACTACTACGTCAATTTCCGCGATGAAGACAACGCCGAGTAGAGTAGTAGGTCGTAAGAGTGGTCAGGAGTAGTTAAGACTTTTGCTGTAACCAAACAATAACGCTTTTAAATTCCCCGTAGTTTTGGGAATATGTTGTAAGACTTATGTTGTACTTCGAGTTTGTAAATTATGTTTGTAACATATGGACCGCTGCAATGCTCCTGTTGCGCCACTCCGTCACAGTATTAACCATTTCGGATGTGAATTTCCAGCATAATATATTTAGACGGTAAATTGACTGTGCCCATTCGTCTCTTCGATTGTCTTCTTTGTCGCTTCATCTTCCCACCGCTTCGTTCCCTTCGCATCAATACTCCATCCGCCTCCGACTCCGCCCAATCCATTCCCTCCTACTGCTTTTCTCCTCTGCCATGGCTAGTCTGCCGCCGTCATCAGTGCCACTGTCCGTCCTATTGCCCTTTGCAGGTCCTCTATCGCCGATTAGTTGGCCATCCACCACCACCAACTACTCGTCCGACGAGGACTCGCCAATGGTGGTCTCCTTCGACGACGATTGGATGGCCGCCGCCGATGATTCGATGCTACGTGCGGAGGACGACACCGACGAGACCAACCATGAGGAGGAGGAGGAGGACGATGCAGCGGACGAGGACAAGGACAACAGCGATGATGACAATGAGGAGGACGACGGCAGCGACGACAACGAGTAGCACGGCGCCACCGCTGCCCGAAAGGACTACTGTACCGACGACTGCTGGGAGCACACCGACAAGGATGAGGACGATTGCTGGGAGCACACGGACGAGGACGACGACGACCTCGATGGCTTCAAGAACGGAGGCGACGGCAGTAACGACATCGACGACGACGCGGCCTCCACGGCGACGACGGCACGATCGGGCCCGCCCAGGGAGAGGCATAGGCTTTATTAGATAATTAATTAGTCTACTAATTACTACTATGTAAATATTACTGCTACTTCATAATATATATATATATATGTTCAAATATATGTTCGATCTCTGCCTTAGTGTCAAAAAATCACAAATATATGTTCTGTTGTGTTCCTCCCATTCATAAGAGACTGGTAGTTCTCACTGGAAGCAGGTGAAAGTCGCGAGTTGTTCGTTCGATATTTGCCCATCACGGATCAAAAAATAGAGCCATCACGGATAAGTACGTCATCCCAAATGGCTCTGTTTCACGATCCGTTTGGGATTACATCATAGACGGTTACACTTTTTAACCGTCGCGGATAAGGCAGTAATCCCAAACGGCTCAGTTTTATGAACCGTTTGGGATTACATCACAGATGGTTCAAAATTTTAACTGTCGCAGATGTAATATCATCCCAAACGGTCCATTTTCAGCCGACTTATCCCAAACGGCTAGAAAATTAGAACCGTTTGGGATGTGCGGCAAACGTGACGGCTATGGTTAACCGTTTGGGATGAGCCGTTGTTTATGTGCCGTTCTGTACTAGTGGGGATAAACTACTGGAGAATAGCGAATAGCATCCCGTCTCTAGACAAGGTGGTTGCGCTGCTGAGGAGTTCCAAGATAAGGAATGTCAAGATATATGATGCAGATCAGTGTGCTTGACGCATTCAACGGGTCTGGGCTCAACCTGGTCATTGCTGTCAACAATGGATTATTGAAGGATTTTGTTGCAAATGAGAGCACTGCAGTGGACTGGCTGAACGAGAATGTGCAGCATTATCTTCCTCAGACACGCATCGTCGGGATCATTGTGGGGAATGAGGTTCTGGGAGGCCAAGATACGAGCTTGGTTGAACCTCTTGTTACTGCAGCCTGCATTCCGGCGAGCTGAAGCAGCCGTAGGATGCGCCAAGACCTGCCGGAGCTCCGCCACGCTGCTAAGGACCCAACTGCAATGTCAATTTAAAGCCCTGTCTGCCGAAGTGGGAGGAGGAGACCTAGATGCATTGCTAGCGGCGGCTACAAGCTGTAGTACTGTGAGGTCTTCGCCTCCCTCTCCCACAAGTACGCCGCCGCCTCTGCCATCGATGGAGGTACCGTGCCTAGCCCGGCCCCTTTTTTAATCCGATATGGCTTCGCAATCCTGTCAGGGGATTTCTCTCCCTTTTTTAGTGTTCAAGAAAATGATGCAAGTGCAATCCTTTGATTGACATTGCGGCGACCCACATACTACCCTTCCGGATAATATGCTAGTCTTTGACATATTATAGACAAAGTGTCTTCACATCCACAATACATCACACAGAGTAGCATGACAGAAGCATTGTAGCGGTCCATATATTACAAATTTAATATACAAACTTAAAGAACAACATAAAGTATTACAAACTCATTCCTAAAAGTACGGGGAATTTAAAACCGTTATCAGTTGATTATATCAAAAGCCTTATCTAAAACTTTCGACTCACACAACCTAGACTTCTACTCAGCAGCGTTCTCGTCTCGGTACTCAACGTAGTAGTCAGCGCCTTCATCTTCCTTCGACGGTGTCTGCTCTTTAGGGGCTTCTTCATCGACCTCGATGTACACAACCTCCGTCTCTACTATCAACTCACAGTCTAATCAAAAGAATTAGAGTAAAGGGATGAGTACAAAAGGTACTTAACAAGTCTAGGAATAGCAAAGAGGTGTTTGATGCACTATCTACTATGAACAGCAATGCTCTCCAAAAGCAATGCAATTTTGTAAGGTAAGAGAGTCAAATTTTAATATAAGAGACTATGATCTCATGCCTTACAGGCTGTTAGGATCTCCGATGGATCATTTTCCTGCCGCATTCGCAGTTCCAACCAAGAACATAGTGACTAAGCCACACTTTCTTACACTCTGCAAAGGTGCGCAACTGTATCCACAAATGACCAATAGCCGTGGTGGTCATGTTGTCACATGCACAACCAGACTGTAAGATCACAGAGCCATTTCACCGCTCGCTCAGTCATACCCCGCGTCGTAGTTCACACAACAGGCCAGAATTACCAGCCTCACGTTAATACTATAGATCCAACTATTGAGGTCTTCCTTTCCCAGGGGAGTATGAACTATGAAAAAAGTACTTTAGCTCTATCCCACCCATACAGGTTATGTGGTATGCGCGATCACTACGGCGCTTAAGCACAATTGATCATTAGTTGCTTTAACCTTATAGAAACAATCTCGTGTGATGAAACCTACCTTCCCATGTGCTATCGGCACCCCTTCTAAGATTTCACCACCCACCATGATCACGCCCAAGTATCGGCGATCAAAGAGTAACAATTGATTCACTTTAGAAAATAGGTTTTCATTTTGTACATGTTATAGGCAAGAAGGAAAGTTTTGTAAAATGTTCTCAACAAATATAAACAATAAACTGGACTTGCCTAGTAACAGATAGGTAGTGGAGCTCGATTGGTTTGCTTGCTGAACTCCGGCTTCTAATAAAAATCAATAATGTCTGATAAGGACTTATTCTAGAAAAATTCCATGTATGAAGGTAATGATATGACAATGCATGAGATGATGGTTGTATTAAAACACTCTAATGAAATTTAGACATAGTTCATTTAAACATTATTTTTAAGATTTATAGTTTCTTAAAAGAATAATAAATTTCAGTTATTTATAAAGCTTATGTTGATTTTAAAATTGAGTTAAGCTAACTTCACCATTTGTTTTGATTTACTTAAGGAATTAACTTAGGGTTAAATCCTCTTTTCTAAAGAAAAATTTATTTATCTTAGTTAAAATAACTCATCATGAGTACCCAATAAGATGAGGTTAGACATGAAATGTTATGAGTTATATATTCATATTTTGAAAAGATTCTACTCAGGGTTACACATGCTATTCCGTCTAGCGGAGAATGTTGTATAACCTTTATGTCAGAGATAGTACCATAGCTAACAGGCTAAGAGTGCTCAGGTGTCTGCTTACCTGAACACTTACAAGACATGGATGTGCATTTAGGTTGGTCTATAGATAAGTTGCGGACTTTATCTGTGGACTTTATCTATTGTAGTTCTCTATAATTCAAAGCCTTTTCAGAGCGTGATGAATGCCACATCACTTACAACACATGGATACACTCTCTTCATTCATTTTGAGAGTTTGCATTTTATTTAAATTGTGTATGATTTATGTTCATGGGAGAGAGGGAAAATCATTACACAAGTGGCTAAGGAAGCTATGCCTATAGTGAATCTTGTTTTCCACAGTTCTTACTTTTCTTTCCACATTCATCCCCCTTTGCCATGCCATTTGCAAACTTCGGTTTGCTTCTGGGGATATCATATGTTGCTAGCACACAATATTTGTTTGACATGCAGGGCCAGATACTCAGTAAATCTCTACTTGAAGAAATACTTGTATATCGAGTGGAATAACAAAAATAATAGCCTAGGGGATCTGTTTCAAAGATCAGCGTGTTTAATTCTAGGCTGTACTGGATATCAAGAGCATGTAGGCAAGGATTCTATGTTAGGCAAGAGTTACTTGTGGGTAACATGTTCTATCATTACCTATCATATTTTCTTTCTCAGCAGGAAGAAAGATAGAAAAAGATGTGGCTTTAGATAGAACAATTTGTAACTTGTTATTAAGGTAAATATTGGATAAATTCATAAGTCTACAGGACTTCTACCGTCATAAGAATTTGCTCCCCAAGAGCTTGCAACCATTAATCGAGAAGAGGCTTGCGAGGTCTTGCAGCACATAGATCAATATCCCCTCATACCATATTTACTTCAAGTTTGCTGTTGATTCTCACAAGGCATGATAATCATGAGTTCCTTCTCAATATCATGACTCCTTGTTCAATTTTTTTCTTAAGGGGGTTGATCATGTGTAGCTCTATAGGGAGCTAGGTGAAGGTTTTGGTTTCATAACCAATTTCTTCATATCTTTGCAAGAAGTAGAGAATGCACAAATTCAAGGAAGATTGTATGCTTTCTCGAACGTAAGTCTCTTGTCAAGTTAGCATGTTCATATGCATAGTGGATACGGTCTTTTCCAATCATCTCTCCATTTGTGACTTCATGACCACATTATTTGAGATGAGGCCGTCCATCATGAGATTATATTAAGCAACATACACAAAGTAGCAAGAGCAAATGTTATTTCACTAATTCAGTAGTTTCTCTATGGGTCACACCAATTTAGGGAGGTGGTGACATATTATGAGAGTATCCAATGTAAACCTTAGGGTTAATCTCCATCATGTACCCATACTTTAGGTCCTCAAAAATACAGTTCCTTGAGATTGCCAACACAGTTAGGTCATCATTCTTGACAACCAACATTACACTTCCAAGTATTAGTCCTCTAAATACATAAGAGAGATTTCTGCTTTTAAGCATTGCTTCCATGACGTGGCCTTGTATCATATAATTACCCCAACCGCTTATCTACTTTTACAAGACATAATATATTTCATGCAATGAATTCATAAATTTGCTATAGGTAAACATGCATGAACAATATACAATTAATGGTATATAAATTCTCTTGATGTTCTAGTACTTTCTATGCATTATTGTAATCTACCTCTATTTCTAATGATTAAAAGCAATACAATAATCATAAAGCATAGAATGAATAATCACAACTAATCAGAACAGTAAATACAATAATCATAAAGCATAGAATGAATAATAACAAAGTTAAACATTCTTCAAATGCTAAAGTTGATTCAAAATTTTGCTCCCTAAGGCCATTTTCTACTAATTTCAAAATCTACAGGGACTTCTGTGTAAAATTCTATTATTGAAAAGTTGTGCGCAATTCTGTGAAGTCTAAGGGTCTTCCCGCAAATTTTTGGCATGCAAGGTTCTCTCGGACCGGTCAGACCGCCTTATTGGGTTGGTCAAATCGACGCGGGGGCTTCCTTCCGGCCAGTCAAACCGCCCAATGGGCCGATCAGACCGGCAGCATGTCCTCCTGCTTTTCCCCTTTTTTTCTTCTTCCCAGGGCAAGATCTTGCTTGCCCATCTTCGCGGCACGGGCTGCATGGCCCATTAGGCCAGCGCACTGCGGCCTGCCATGCATTGCCCAACCCTTAAGGGGGTGGTAGCTAGGTTTTCTGTTGGAAATATGCCCTAGAGGCAATAAATAAAGTTGTTATTTGTCATATTTCAAGTTTATGATAAAGTTTATTCTCCATGCTATAATTGTATTAATTGGAAACATTATTACTTGTGTGGTTATATAAACAACACCGTGTCCCTAGTGATCCTCTAACACTAGCTTGTTGATTAATTGATGGTTAAGGTTTCCTAACCATGAACATGAGTTGTTAATTAATAACAAGGTCATATCATTAGGAGAATGATGTGATGGATAGACCCAAGTTGAGCGTAGCAATTTGATCGTGTCACTAAGTTTTATTTGCTTCAGCTATCATATGTTAAATGTTCTAGTCCTTCGACCATGAGATAATGCCACTCCCTAGTACCGGAAGAATGCTTTGAGGGCATCAACTATCACGCCGTAACAGGGTGATCATAAAGGTGTCTTTCAGGTATCTCGAAAAGTACTTGTTGGGTTGCATGTATCAAGAGTGGGATTTGTCCATCCACGTGACGGAGAGATATTCTCTAGGCCCACTCGGTAATGCACATTCGATATCGCTTGCAAGCAAGGGACTAAGGAGTTAGTCACAGAGGATGTTGTATTACGGAACGAGTAAAGAGTACTTACCAGGAAACGAGATTGAACTAGGTATGGTGATACCGACGATCAAATCTCGGGCAAATAAAATATCGTGAGACAAAGGAATGGAACATTCGACATCGTGGTTCAACCGATAAATGATATTCGTTGAATATGTGGGAATCAATATGGACATCCATGGTCCCGCTATTGATTATTGATCGGAGAGGTGTCTCGATCATGTCCGCATATTCCCGAACCCGTAGGGTCACACACTTAAGGTTCGTTGATGCTAGGGTAGAGAATGAGATATTAATATGGTGAGACCGAAATTTTGTTCGGAGTCTCGGATGGGATCCAGCACGTCACGAGGAGCTCCGGAATGGTCCGGAGATACAATTTCATATATGGGAAAGTATTTTTAGGGTTTCGGAAAGGTTCGGGATTTTTCCGGCAGAGTTCCGGAGAAGTTCTAGAAGGTTCCGGAGGGTTCTAGAGTAGGGCCCACTTATCCCGGAGGGGTCCACATGGACCAAGGGTACTGCATGAACAGTACACACGTGAATAGTGTCGCGTGAACAGTAACCTCCCTTCCTAGATGGATAAGATCGATATCCCTTAAAAATAGGAGAGATAAGATAAAGGAAAAAGGGGGAACTTGGGAGGCAAGTTACTGTTCACGTACTGTTCACGTGAACAGTACCGAGCCTATATAAAGGGGGGGAGGGCTGGGCGCAGCCCCCCTTGAACCCTGGCCGCCAGCCCCTCCCTCTCTCCCATCTACTCCTCTCCCGCAGCTGCTTAGGCGAAGCCCTGCAGGAATTTCTCCACCACATCCACCACCACACCGTCGTGCTGCTGGAGATCTCATCTACCTCTCCACCTCACCTTGCTGGATCAAGAAGGAGGAGACGTCATCGAGCCGTACGTGTGCACATCTCGGAGGTGCCGCTCGTTGCGGTGCTTGATCGGATTGGAACACGAGAAGATCCCTCTCGCGGCTGGGAGGTATAACCTAGCTGCGGGAGGCTGCGGGCTTCATTGACAACGGTCAAATTCTCCGCTGCGTTGACGTGTTCGTCGAGGGTATGTAAATATGATCTGTCTCTCGTTGCAAGCTTCTTCTAGATTGGATCTTGGTTTTCTAGATTGGATCTAGGTTTTCGTTTGCATCTCGTAGGAAAATTTTTGTTTTCTATGCTACGAATCCCATCATTTTCAGTCCTAGCAGCCTAAGCATCGCAGCGCACGGTTGCGGTGTGCATGCCGGTAGCGAGCGTGGGAGGCCCACCAGCAGTGGCTTTGTAGGGCTCGTGATGTGCGGCATAGATGGCACGAGGCTCAGGGCCGGCCGGCGTGCGGCGAACGTCGACGGCGGTGCGGTGAGCCTGATGGGACATGGCGTGCGGGTGCGTGGTCGCATGCGGGCGGCCAGCGCGTTGGCTTAACTAGCACGGAGTTCATGGCATGCGGGCATGGCCGCATGTGAGTGGCTAGCGGCGTGGCTTGCTACCGACAGTGTGCGTGGCATGCGTTGCCATGTAGGGTTGGTGGCGGCGACCGCATGCTGGCGGTGGAGTGGCGGTGCGACCGAGTGCGGTTGTAGCGACCGCATGTAAGCAGTGCTGTGGGTGACATGGCGGGAGCTGTGGTCCAGTGGTGCGTCATGCGACGCGTCGGCTCGGCCACAACGGTGTGGTGCGAGTCCCACCAAGCATGGGTTGTGGTTGCTTGGTCGCAGCGGTGTGGTACAAGTCCCACCGAGCGTCGCGGCCGTGGGTGCCACAGCCATGTGGGCGGTTGCGACGTGCATTGCCAGGCATCTGTCCAACTAGTGAGGCTGTGGCCTGTTGCGTCACTACTACAGAATCGTCTATACGAGGAACCTTATCCGAGGCGGTTAAGTAAAAGCGCCATGAATAAGATATGTCGGAAGCGGTTAGTACGAAAAAAACCGCCTCAGATAAGGAGTCCGGGAGCAACCGCCATGGATAACGACCACATTCGAGGCGGTTACAAAATACATAACCGCCTCCAATGTTATCCGAGGCGGTTACTTATTTCTGATCACCTCGGATAATGGCCTATCCGAGGCGGTTATATATTGTCAACCGCTTCGGATATGTGAGTACATATCAGAGGCGGTTGCTGATATATAACCGCCTCCATATAAGTGATATCCGGGGCGGTTATGTGGATTTAACCGCCTCCAATATGATTCACAGTACTAATTGTGCCGCGCGAGCAGACATATGACCAGAGGTAGATATGTCTTAAATGTGACGATTTTTTCGGTGGAGAAGCTACGTTTGGAAGAGTATAGTTGGAGATAATACTTCTTTGTTGGTTAGCAAAGGTTAGTGTTTAGTTTTTGAATCATTTCATCCAATAATTTGGTGATTTTGCTTTGTTTCTTCGACATTGAGAATATTCAATTATATGATCATAATTAGATCGATGGAGATGTTTGATTTATCGTGCATATAAATTTAGTGTGAAGGTATGCAAATTTTGAAGGAATTTTATGGGTAAAAAGGAAAAAATAATGATGGATTTATTTTTGTGGCATATTTAATTTTTATATGCAAGAAGTGATAATTTGGTTAGTTATACGTTAGTAATTGAAGAGAGTCGACGCATATAGGTTAGTTATATTAGTCAATTAGTACGGTTAGTTAATTATATTAGTTAGTTATGTTAGCAATTATTTTGACAATTCGGTTAGGTTAGTAATTGAAGAAATGTTAAACTCATGTGAATAAGTTGATGCACTTCATATTATTAACTAAAATTTTAACTTTCCACATGCACGGATTAGATGGATCGATCGTGGATGTACGGAGCTCACAACACAGAGGCGTATAAAGATGGAGTGAGAGAATTTATGGCAGCTGCCGAGGTGGAGATGTTGAGACAGGGTTGAGCTGACACGTATTGTCCATGCCTAGACTGTGGTAACGTAAGGACTTTTGAGCTCCATCATATTGAGTACAACATCTTCAAGAGAGGTTTTATGGAAGTGTATTCAACTAGGACCAAGCACGGTGAAGATCAAGCCGTAGTATCAGATGATGATATTTGTGCCGATGAAGAAGCAATCGATATGCCATTTGATATCGGTTGTGATTCAAACCATGAGATGTCAGATGATCCCAACTCGATGCCTGAGCTGGAACAGATGTTGCGTGATTTCGAAGGGCACGAAACCGACAGAGAGTACCAACAATTCCTAGGCTTGATGGGGGCCTCGGAGAAACCGCTATTTGCAGGATGCAAAGCTAAGTTCACTTTGTTATATGCCATGCTTGAACTATTGAAGCTGAAGGCGAGCAATAGTTGGTCCGACAAGAGCTTCAACGAGTTGTTGGGCCTCCTAGGTGACATGCTTCCGGAGGGGAATGAGTTACCCATAAACACATACAGAGCCAAGAAGGTGCTTTGTCCCTTGGGACTAGAAGTTGAAAAGATACATGCATGTCGAAACGACTGTATCCTATACCGGAAAGAGTTTGCGAAGCTACATTCATGCCCTGTGTGCAAGGCTTCTCGGTACAAGGGTAAGATTGGAGTAGAAGGAGCTGAGGAATTCATCGAGGTGACGAAGGGGACTCCTGCGAAGATTGCTTGGCACCTGCCTGTAATCTCGCGCCTGAAGCATTTGTTTGCAAACCCGAAGGAAGCAAAACTGTTTCGCTGGCATGCGGACGAGCGGAAGACATCCGATGGAAAGCTAAGACACCCTGCTGATGCTATCTAGTGGAGAAACATCGATAGGAAGTGTCATCGATTTGCTGTGGAAACCAGGAACATAAGGTTTGCGCTGAGTACGGATGGAATGAATCCATTTGGTAACATGAGCAGCCGACACAGCACTTGGCCCGTACTTCTCAGCATGTACAACCTACCTCCTTGGCTTTGTATGAAATGGAAGTACGTTATGATGTCCATACTTATCGAAGGGCCTAAGCAACCTGGTAACGACATCGACGTGTATTTCCAACTGTTGATGAATGATCTACAAACACTGTGGAACATAGGAGTACAGGTATGGGATGCGGACAAAAGAGAATACTTCACTCTGTGGGCCATGTTGTTTTGCACAATCTAAGACATTCCCGCTCTCGGCAACACCTCCGGTCAGACGGTGAAAGGACACAAAGGTTGTGTCATATGCATGGAGAATACCGTGAGCCTAAGTCTCAAGAATTACGGGAAAGTCGTGTACATGGGTCACTGGCGGTTCCTGCCTATAAGGCACTGTTACCGGAGGTGGAAGTCACAGTTCAACGGGAGAACGGAGAATGGTGTGAAACCAACACCATTAAGCGGTGCAGAGGTATTCACGAAGGTTAACGATGTCAATGTCATGCTTGGAAAGGTTCGGTAAAAAAGGCCGTAGATGAGTCCGCATACTGGAAGAAGTAATCGGTGTTCTGGGACCTACCATACTGGAAGGATCTAGACATCCGGCACTGCATCGATGTGATGCACATAGAGAAGAATGTTTGTGACAGCGTGCTGGGTCTACTGCTAAACATGAAGGACAAGACGAAGGATGGCGTTAAGGCCTGACTTGACATGGTTGATATGGGAATCAGGCCCGAGCTGGCGCCTGTACTTCTGCATAACGACAAGACATACAATCCCCCTGCCTATTACACTTTATCCAAGGCCGATAGAACCGAGTTTTGCAAGTTCTTGCATGGCGTGAAGGTTTCGTCGGGCTACCCCGCCAACATCAAGAGGCTCGTCTCGATGCAGGACTTGAAACTAATCGGCATGAAGTCTCATGACTGCCATGTTATGATGACACAGATGCTCTCAATTACAATCAGGAATATTCTGCCGCCTAACGTTTGAGAATCAATCACCAACCTCTGCTCCTTCTTCAACAAGATTTCACAGAAGGTGATGGACGTGTTCGAACTAGATGATCTGGAGTTAGCAGCGGCGGAGACTGTTTGTCAGCTAGAGATGTATTTTCCCCCATCTTTCTCCGATATAATGGTGCATCTCATCATCCACATTGTGCACGAAATCAAGATGTGCGGGCCCGTCTTCCTTCGGAGCATGTACCCATTCGAAAGATTCATGGGAATCTTGAAGCACTACATGCGAAACAGGTATCAACCGGAGGGAAGTATTGTCGAAGGTTACGCTGTAGAAGAGGTTGTCGAGTTCTGTGTTGACTACATGGAGTCGAACCAACCAATTGGCCTACCACGCTCTCGGCACGAAGGTAGGCTTAATGGTGTTGGGACCATCGGAAAGAAATCAATAATGGCCGATCAAGCTGGTCACGCTCTCGCCCATTTCATGGTGCTGCAACACACGACCGCCGTTGCCCCGTACATGGACGAGCACAGGGCAAAGTTAAGGCAAGAGCATCCAAATAGAACCGATGCGTGGAGGACGAGAGAGCATAACAAAGAATTCAACAAGTGGTTCAAGGAGCGTCTTCGTTTAGGTGCCTCTAGCGACATGCTAACCTGGTATGCGAAGGGCCCAACATTCGAAGTCGTCACTTGGCAAGGATATGACATTAATGGATACACATTCTACACGAGAGATCAAGATAAGAAAAGCACATTTCAAAATAGTGGGGTCCGCATAGAGGCTTCTGACATGAGCGGTAAGCGGAGCTGGTACTATGGGTTCATCGAGGATATTTGAGAGTTGGACTATGTGTACTTCAAATTCGCTGTGAATTGAGTATATGACTCAAGTGAACAAGTTTTGTAATATTATTTATATGCGTATGTATGTGAATATTTGTAGTTTATGTCTTGTGGTCGATGCGAGAATGAATGATTGAAATGTGCTATATAAATATGTTGTATACATGCTGTGATTTGGATATATCATATATATGAACTGTTTGTTTTTTCAGGGAGGCTAGTAAATCAGGCAAAATAACGTTTGTTTAAAAACATATCCGAGGCGGTTGCAACTTAACAACCACCTAGGATATCTATTTCAACCGCCTCGGATAAGCACTTATCGGAGGCGGTTACATTTTATTAACCGCCTCGGATAATGTCTTATCGGAGGCGCTTATCCGAGGCAGTTAATAAAATGTAACAGCCTCCGATAAGTGCTTATCCGAGGCGCTTGTGTAACCATCTCCGATGCATGTCTTCATATCTGCAACTACTCCGTGGAGACGGCTGCTATAACCGTCTTGGATATGCTATTTGAACCGCTTCAGATATTAATTTCTGTACTAGTGCGTGTGTGCCCTGGTGGCGCGTGCGCGGCTGCTTGGCCGTGGTGTCACGCGCGTGGCTGGCGGCGGGCTCGTGTCATGCAGCGCTAGTGTGGCCTCATGCGAGAGGCTATGTCGATGGCAGGCGATCGACGTGGTGTAGGCCGGTGCTGCGGCATGCATGGATGTGGGTGAATGCAACACCGTGGCCTACGGTGCATGTGCTACATGCGGTGAGGCGCAACCTATTAGTGCAGTGGCTCATACGGGAGCGACAACCGTGAGCGTTTTGCTGGGATCAAATGAATCAACGGAGATGTGCATGCATGGGAATAAGATAACCAAATGAAAAATCAATCAGTGGATCAATCAATCAGTGGATCAATCAATCAGTCAGTGCTTCAGCACATCCTTTTGATTGATTAGATCGATTCTTTCCAGAATGCGCTATCATGGCGTGCAGGTGGATTTGACTGGCGCCGGTGGCGCTTGCAGGTTGTCATTCCTTCCATCAAATCTACGATGCGATCAACAATTTCTTGACTACAATTAGATAATGTCATCGATGTTGATCCACGATTGCACCCTATCTAACTCAAGAATTGAATCTCGGATACGAAAATCACGTGGGAAAAGCAATCTAGATCAAATACAAGAATCAATTCTACTTGACCACCTTTAAATACCGTGTAAAGGGAGCCTACGGATCAGGCTTGGAGAGTACCTCGGTGCTGATAATGTGTTAGGAAATTACAGTTACCAAGTATAGTCCGATGATTTCCGATGAACGAGATGAACAATTATACACATACACATCTATGCTATCTTATAAATTTGAGTTGGTGGTGATGGTATGTCATCCAAACTGCCCTCAAAATTCACATTATTTACGAACAAACTGCTACTACCGCTCCCCATTATCCAACTAAAACAAAGAAACCTTCCTAAAAATCTCTAACAAAAAAAAATTCTCAGATCTCCCCTCCTTCTCCTTCTCTCGTATTCTTCCTTTAGAACCATAGCCGCCTCTCAAGTCCATCTTGTCCCTTTTACTCGTGCCCTCGTCTTCGAGCGGTGTGCGTGTATTTCTCGGAGGCGTCGTCGTGAGCAGCTGGCTGCAAGTGCAAGGAGATCGTGCTCATTGGTGAAGTGGTATCACACTTTCACTTTCCATTTTAACCCTCTCCTCCACTAACCACATTCCTAACAAATCTCTAACAAAAAAAATACAAACTAACAAACTTACCGGCATAAGCAGGATGTACCCGACGATCTTCACCGGGTCAAGCCCCGTGGTGCCGAACTGGAGGGCCAGGTGGCACAGGAGGTTGCCACCGGCCAACTGGCTAGAGACGAACACCTAGCTTGAGTCAGTCGAGCCAATGAGCCATGAATCCGACATGAGCTGGTCGAGGAGCCAGAGGAGGGAGGCGGTCGGTGTGGAAATTGGGCCAGGCGCAGGAGCCAATGCAGAATACCCCGCGGAGCGCATGATCGTGCCATCGCTGAGCAACTGTAGCACACCGCGGCAGTCCTCCACGACATGCGGCTACGGCTTCAGATGAACTGAGGGCATCATTGCATGTACGTGCGCGTGCATGTGAGTCACCATGGGCTGCGGTGCGTAGCAGTGTGTGCGCGATGATATACGCATCTATTCATATACTCGCCAGAGGAGGACCGCGACAGTGTCCTCGTGGGTCGCCGGGAGGCGGTGGTCCGGTGCGATGTGGTAGTCTATGGAGAGCACAACCACGGGAGCCCCGCAGCATGGTAGAGACAGCTGACGTGGAAGTTGGGCCAGGCGCAGGAGCCCATGTAGAAGCCTCCACCATGGAAGTAGGCGAGCACGGGGAGCTTCTTCTCGCCCTTCTCCCTGGCCATCATCGTTGCCAGCCTGTATATGCAAAGGCTGAGGCTGCGGCCAGTGTTGTACACGATGTCCCTCCACTCAACGCAGCTGTTGTTGATACGGGGTGGCCTGATCTTCTCGGTGAGGAACTGTGGATAGATGGTACAAATAGACGATCTCACTACCTAAACACCCGCGCCAATGCACGAACCCTCAACTCTCCAAAAAAAGCCCAAACAGACTGGTAGATGATCATCGTGAGACCACAAATAATGGTCGCCAAGTCCCCAATTCCCAACGGAATGATGGCATGAATTTGGATTGCAGCATAAACACGATCGCCTAATCCTCTCTCAGCTATCCTCCCATGAATGCTGGTACGAAAGAACAAGTAATAACAATGTTTCAATTCTTATGCATAAAGTGGTCTGAGGCTAAAATTCATGAATTACAGCAGTATATAAAGACTCTAGGACATCCACCCTAGTGTTAAGGTCGAAATCCAACCTAACTCTAACTTTCCTAAGTTACAAGACTCTATTTGGAAAAGGATAGATACAAATGCCAACTTGTTTTGATAATTGCAGACAAACCAAAAGGAATATGTGAAAGGTTATACCCATTGGAAAGTACTTGGAGTTAGCTTTCCAAGGAGTACTTATTTACCTAATTTGGAGTTCGTATGAGGAAACCATGACTGTTTCAAATTCGGACGTCCTGGCTGTCTGAACCGAATCCGAACTGAGCCCAATCCTTTCTATATTTTGTTTCCTTGCCTTTTTCGACCCCAAGTCCGAGTGGAATCATCTACGGAAGTTATTGGGAACCTTTGGATGGTCATGGGAAAGTTGGAGGCCACTAATACTTGACGTACAAGTCCCAGACTTTTCAAGTCTATCATTTCACGTTCGTTGCCCGAATCAGCTTGTGCAGCCTTCACTTCTAAGGCCATAACTTTCTCTAGAGAGCTCCAAATTATGCACCATTTGATCTATTGGAAAGTAGACTTGATCTCTTGTTGTCCTTTCTACTCAAGTGGTGCATTGTCCTCCCTAACCTCCCGTTGGAACTTCACACGTTTTTGAATCAACAAACACTTGTGAACAGCATCAGGTCTCCTTCTAACTCTTGACCTGAATACCTGAATATCATTAAGCAATTGGATTTAGGTGGTATAAAGCTCTCATTAATAATATTAGCATACGCATTAAGGAGTGAATTCACCTATTCATTAAGTAGCTTTGATCTAGCTCTAGTTATTGGACATTGTGGTAGCGCTGTACGTAATCTCCCTGTTGGCATGTTCAAAACGGTTGATGAAGATGAAGATGAGTGACGATGGCATAGCACCCGGGTATCGTCAAGGAGAACAAAGCCGGCCCTCTAGTCATAGGGTGGGCCGGGCCGACTACTCGGGAATTTTTTTTATTAATATTATTTTTAAAATCAGAAATTTCAAATCTGGACGTCTAGACTCAGAATTTACAAAACTATCACCCTGTCGGCCCACCGTTAGCCGACAACGCGGTTGTCAGCTAACCGTCGACTCACAACGCCGTTGTCGGCCAACGGTCGACTAACAACACCGTTGTCGGCCGACGGTCGACCGACTTCGCGCCGAAAGCAGCGGACCCTGTCCCGTCGAGTCAGCGTGCCCCACCCTGTCCCGCCCGCGTCGAGTCAGCCGCGCTGTCGGCCGACCGTTGGACGACAACGCCCAAATGGCTAACGCCAGCCACTTTGGCGTGTGACTGCGAGGGCCAACGCCACCGTCAATGGCGTTTGGGAACGCTCCACGCTGGCCCAGCGAAGTCGATAAACGCCCCCTCTCCTGGCGTTTGCACGCGCGATAGAAACGCCAGGATTTCCGGCGTTAGCCCCCTGAAGAGTTAAGTGACCGGTGGGCCGCGGGTGGGCCCCACCGACCCACTCAGCCCCCCAGTCTTCTTCCTCCTCTGCCCACCCGAGCGCACCTCCTCTTCCCCTCTCTCTCCCCCACTCAATCTCCTCTCAAATCCATCTAAATCGGTGCCATTTCTTCGTTGATTCGGACCCCATTGCATCTCTTGAGGTAAACTCTCCCATCTCCCACGAATTTGTTGGTTGAAATCGCCTCATGTGGTGGCATTTTAGGGTTTAGGGGAAACCCTAGTTTTTTGGATTTCTCACAAATCCATTGTTTACATTGTGAAATGTTGGTTGGTTGTGATGTTTGTGATGTCTAGCAAGAATTAGGGTTAGGGTTGGTCATATGTTCGTGAAATTGTGAAATTGTGAAATGTGGGCTTGTAGCAAGAACTAGGTTTAGGGTTAAGGTATGTTGTAGATGGAATAATAGATATTATAGACATTGCTTGTGATGTGTTTTGGATATAACGCGGTAGGGTTGTCGTTGATGCATTATGTTTCTTGTTATTGTTTTTTAGATGGCGAGAATCGTTAATGTTCATTATGTGGATATGGCGGCATTTTTGAGTAACAATGCCGAGATTGTTGACAACGAGGAGAAAGTCATGGTATTTGTGACAAGTCCTAGTTATGACGAGGTTGTGGAAAGAGTAAGGAATGTGTTGAATTGGATGGACCCGAGTGAGCAAGTTGAACTAAAAGGCGGCACACAATAGTAGGACATGCCCTAGGCCAAGGAAAAAATCCAAGGGGGGATAATCCTGGTACGAGCCAATCCGGTGGTGGTGTTGGTGGTGGTGGTGGCGGTTCTACTGGTGGTGTTGATGGTGGTGGTGTTCGTGGCGGTAGAGGCGGTTCTAGTAGTGGTCTTCATGGTGGTGGTGGGCGTGGCGATAGAGGCGGTTCTAATGGTGGTGGTGGTGGTGGTGGGCGTGGCGGTAGAGGCGGTTCTAATGGTGGTGGTCGTCGTGGTGGGCGTGGCGGAAGAGGCGGTTCTACTGGTGGTGGTGGTGGTGGTGGGCGTGGCGGTAGAGGCGATTCTAGTAGTGGTAGGAGAGGTGGTGGTATAGGAGAGAGGAGTACTAGAGGAGGGACAAGGGGTATCGGCGGTCGTGGTAGAGGTGGGATGTTTTATTGGTTAGGCGGTGGTGGTGTTAATAATGCAATATGAATGGTAAATATTTGTTACTTCATCTACTTATACATGACTTTTGCTAACATTTGATTTCTTCTTGTGGACATGGCTTCCTCCGAGTCCACTGCTAAGCCGCCTTGCGTCGATCAAGAAGATAGGCCAAGGAAGACAAGGCGTTGCCCTTTAGACAAAGATATGGTACCTCCTACATGTTGGTGTGAAGATCCTTGTAGGGTGAAGGAGTCCACCGACAATTCGTACACTAGAGGAAGAAGGTTTTTCATGTGTGCCAACTATGCCCGTGATCCAGAGCGTCCGTGTAACCCCTATGACCGCTCACCAGTAAGTTCAATCAAATGACGCAAATCTCTTGTTCCATCACATATGACTAACAAACATAAGTATGTTTGTTGTAGTCTCCTCCTCCTCTTTGCGACTACTACGCATGGATTGATCATGAGCAATCAAGTGCAGACAAGGCTATCATGGAGATTGAGGCACGCGTAGCTGCAGAAAAGTACTGGGAGGCCGTGCGTCGCCAGGAGGAGGCGGAGAAGCACAAGCTTTGGAAAGAGAAGCAACACAAGGAGAACGAGGAAAAGGAGCGCCTCGAGAAGGAGGCTCGTGAGACGGAGAGGGCGATTAAGCGAGAGAGGGCGCGCCTCGCACAAGAAAAAGATGAAGAGCGCAACAGGAAGGGGAAATGGCCCCGTATGACTCAATAGACCATCATGCTGTCAACCTTGCTTGGAAACATATGAACTTTTATGTCGTGAACCTTGATTTCAGACTTGTAACTTTCAGTGTTGAAATACTGATCCCGTGAATCTTATCATTTCGTGATATGTCGTGATATTGTGTGAAATATGCTATGCATCTTATCATTTCGTGATATGTTTTTAAATATGATATGAAATGGTGTGAAATGGTGTGAAATATTCATGCGTTACCATTAGCTCAGACACAAACGCCAAAGCCAATGGCGTTTAGCCTGACTAAGGTAAACGCCATTGGACCTGGCGTTTGCTTTGTAACGCCAGAAACAGTGGCGTTTGGACTGCATAGCCAGACGCTCGCTATTTCAGCAAAACAGAGCGTCGCGGCAGCATTTTCCTTACCGTGGCAGCATTTTCCTTGCCATGGCAAGCTGCCTCTGCCCCTTGTCCCCGCCACGGGAGCACGAAGTCACTGCTGCGGGAAGCCTCTCCTACCGCGGCATGCCATCGCCCCTGCCACCTCGTCCGCCGTGGCAGCGGTTTTCCGACCGTGGCAGTGCCGCGGCAACTCCGCCCCGATGTCGCCGCCGGCTCGCTATGCCGTGGCAACCCGCGGTAACTCACTTCCCCGTCGCGTTAGGTTTTTGCATTCGTCTTGCATACATGTCATCATCCCCGCACCGACACTTGTTTAAACTTAAGTTTGATGAAGTTATATTTTACAGAATACGTACATATCTCATCCTCGGTGGTAATTTGTAGCAAACACCAATGTACTTATTTGAGAATAGCCGTCACCAACGTCGATAGTAAGAGGTGAAGAGGGTCGAGGATATCTTGGATGTCCCTCCCTCACATTTCATCTAAAGCCGCTTTGATTCGCTAGCTTAAACGGTGCATCGAGGGGTAATTCGTCAAAAAGGACTGAATTGAAAAAGAGAGCTAGGGCAACATTCTAGGGCTTCAAACACGAATAATGTCATGGGACCCGTACTTCAAACCCAATTCAGTACGACTACAGGTAGACATAATGCAAAAGGAAGTGCTGCGGACGTACGGCTAAAAAAAACTACTCCTGCTCGTCTCCCTGGTCAGGTCCTCCTGGGGTTCCCTGTGGTGCGGCGGGTGCGGCGGCTCGACGAGTACAATGACCTGTTGCATCTCATCTGGGTCGGCACGCGGTACGTATAACAACCTCGTCCCGGAGCGGTACCACTGGAGGTACGCATCGTACTCCGCTGGATCGAAGGCCGCGTCCTCGTGCCAGAGATCTGCGCTTGCCGTCGACCACCGTTGGACAAACGGCGCAAGGTTTCGTGCCCACATTGTAGCCGTCTTGCTTCCACCCTTGCGGGTGTACCTACATTTCATGGTTATTCGTGCAAACTGACGAAACGATATACCAGTACTATTATTTGACAGTGCAACCTTCTGTGCTCTTACCTATGGATGTGAGGCTGAAGCACGGGCGGTGCTGGGGGAGGACACATCTGTCGTTTGCCGAACTGACGCACCACTCGGTGCACCGCTGTTATCTCCACAGTGACGTCGAACACTATGGTTGCCTTCGTCAACCAGTACTCCTGGTCCCTGGTACACAAAGCTGAGATCCCGCTAGGCGGTCGTCGCGCCAACGCGTCCGGACTGTACGGCTCCCAGATCACCTGGCTAAGATGCAACGTATCGAACTGAGAGGTGAAAGCTGGGTAGCAGTTCCTGACCTGTTCGCTAGCATATCGTACCTGTCGGGAATGAAAATAATTAGTACGAAGGCAAATAATGAAGTAATTTTTAAACCATATTAGCTATAAAACTAACCCGTCTCCGTGTCCAGAGTGTCCCAAAAGTAGGCATGTCGATTAGGCCCCCATGGTACTCCAAAGCATCGTACGGTACGTCGAATTGCAGGGTTGGCCGTCCGATCAGGAATCGTTCGTACGACCAAAGCTGCAACAGAAGTGGGCACCCCAGCACCACCGACTTCTCGGCGCGCCTGGTGCAAGCATTGCACATGCCTCTCAAAGTGCCGGCCAGGACGGCTGAACCCCAACTCCTTTGAACTATGTCCTCGTGGCAACGTGCATCCACGATCTCCCGTGCTACTCCAATGTAGCGAGCGTCCACAGTGTTCACGTGGTTGGACGTGAACATCACCTTGTCGAAGAGCCACAAGATGTACGCCTCCAAACAACAGTCAACCTGCAGCTCTGTAAGCGCGATAGCAGGGTAACCTAGCGCACCGATCTACACGAAAAATGACAAAAGAAAGGTAATACACTTTTAAAGTAAGTTTGCAATGAATAAGAAAGGCGGTCGGAGTTACCTGAAAGTTGCGCAACCACCGCCAAATAGGCCCGTTTCCATCTCGGACCAACTCACCGACCCCCTGAGCAACACCTGCGAAACGGAACACTATGTCCTCGTGCCAACCTACTGGAGGCTCCAACGGTCCAACTGCGGCTCCAGCCAGCGGTAGCCCCAGCAAGAACGAGACGTCCTGGAGAGTAGGCGCCATCTCTCCCCAAGGAAAGTGTAGGGTGTGGGTCTCAGGCCTCCAACGGTCCACTAAACAGGTGATCAGCGAACGGTCGTAACAAAAATGACGAGACTGCTCATTGTACTGCTCTCGTGGCTCCTCATCGTCGTCACCTTGCGGCATGAGCCTCCACTCAGCCGCGGTTGCCTTAACCATCCGCGCCAGCGGTAGGAGACCCGCCCAAGCCAACCTGTGAAACAAATGCAGAACAATAAATCATGGGTGAAGTTATACAATGAAGAATAGCTCGAACAATGTACGTAACTAACATACGCACCTGTCAACCCATTGTGGGTGTATCATCCAATCCTCCTGAGGCATGCGAGTGATGAGCACGGGAAGCTTTTCGCCCTCCTCCAGTAGCCTCCCCCGGTGTCGTCCGTCAACCGTAGGGTCCAGATGACGATACGGGGCCATACCTGCGATAATAATGGATTCATTCAAATATAAACATGCATGAATTAGGAACTTAAAAACTTAAGGATTCTTAGAAGAATTACGAACTTACAAATTTAAGGATTCTTAGAAGAATTACGGGAATTAGAAATGTACGAAGTTAATAACTGTTACAAGAGTTACGAACTTACAAACTTAAGGATTCTCACAACAATTACGAACTTACACACTTAAGCATTCTTACAACAATTACGAACTTACACACTTAACGATTCTTACACGAATTACGAACGTACGGACTTAAGGATACGAAACTAAGTCGAATGCAGAATTTCGTATGTATCATTTCACCGCTCCGCTGCTGCGTCGGCAGGTGCCGATGTGGTAGCGCCACTTGCAGAAGCCCCCTGCCCTTGTTTCTGTAACTCAGGACAGTACTTCTTTTTGTGCCCATACCTTGAGCAGTGCATGCACTGTCTAGTTGGACCACCAACCTCCGATTGGTCCATGTCGTTATGAATATGACGAACCTGCCGTCGACCTCGTCGTACCCGGAGTAGTCTTAAATCTGGGATGTATTCCCTTTGAGCCTCGTCTACCGTGTTGAAGTTCCCAACTGCATGGAAGCCACTTATCTCCCCGCTCCAAGTACGTAGCACAGCTTGCTTCAGATAGTACGGTGACACGAATGAGATTGAATCCATCCCTATTTGGCCACATGCAGCAAGCACATGAGAGCAAGGCAGGTGCAGCAGCTTCGGTTTGTTGCATGTGCACCTGCAAGTGGGCGTGACTTCCATTCCAATTGTAACCTCATGTGTCTTCGTCTCGTTCGCAGCCCCAAAACCTGATTTATCCCTTAGTGGTATCTCGTACCTCCTTTCTAGGTTGCCAATGCTATAGACTGTGTGCCCTAATCCCTTTTTAATCTTATCGTCCATGTACTTCATGATCTTCGCGCAGTACGGGGTCGCTGGAAAATTATTCATATGCAGTGCAGCATTTCTGTACCTCTCTTGAAAGTACCTCACGGTGCCATGCAGCGCACCCTCCACGATAGCAGTTAGAGGTAAACTCCGCTGCCCTCTAAGCACGAAGTTGTACACCTCCGCAAGGTTGGTCGTCATGATGCCGTACCTAGCGCCATGAGTGTCACGAAGCAAAGACCACTTCTCGGGCGGCTCTTTCTCTATCCACTGAGAGAAACTCTTTATTTGTTTCGCCGTCCTCCTCCTCATACCGGGAGGGTCAATTCCTAGAATCGTGGAAAGCTCACGTGGCTCTTCTTCCGGGCTAAGTACCTCACTTTTTTTCTTGCGATCAGAGATCTTGTGTTTAGTGAAGTCATCGAGCTTCTTCCATAAAGTTTTATACTTCTTCTCCTGGTTCTGCTTGCATAGCCTCTTGAACAGATTCATGAGGCGCTTATTCCTGAACTGGCTGAAGAAATTAGCCCCTAGATGGCGCATGCACCATCGGCTTTGCAGGTCTGCCCAAGGTTGAGGTTCATCCGCCGTTGGTTCGTGAAGTGTCTTCACTACTTTCAGTATGCCAGGATGCCTATCATGAATAACACATTCGTTGTCCCAATTCTTCACTACTCCGTGCTTAAGCTGCCTGAAGAACCATAACCAGCTAGAGAAGTTCTCACCCTTGACGAACGCCATCGCCAACGGCAGGATCTGATTGTTGCCATCCACACCAATAGCCGTGAGGATATGCCCCTTGTACTTGCCTGTTAGAAATGTCCCATCTACGCACATCACCAGACGACAATGCCTGAAAGCTTCAATACATGCACCGAAGGAGAAGAAAGCTCGGTTAAGCACTTTGTAGCCTAGAAAATGCGGGTTCACCGAGTGCTGTATGTCCACATGTGTCCCCGGGTTCCGGAGGAGTGTATAAAGCAGACGGGGCAGGTTGTCGTACGAGTCATAGAAAGTGTCGAAGCGCATCTCCATGGCCTTCTGCTTAGCCCTCCAAGCCTGCCCATACGGGATTTCATACTTGTACCTGCTCTTTACTGCAACTTGTATGTGCTTTGCTTCCATGTCTTTCTTCTCCACTATCTCGATGTACATCAGTTCTGCGATGAGAGTGGATGTCAGATTGGGGTGCTGTGCTAGGACATTGGTTCGGACGCAAGTGTGCGGCACGATGTTGGTCACGACCCACTTCACTTCATACTTCGGCACATGGGCGTGCACCTTGCTTTCACAGCCACTAGCCGTACATGTTATCGTTAGATTGTTTGGGGAGGATATGTCGGTCCTGAAAATCCTCTGCGTTGACATGGCCCATTGCGTGACGGCACGCTTCAATTCTTTCTTGGTAGCGTACATCGAACCAATCTGGATCTGGTTCTTGTTATATTCCCAAGCAGAATCATGGTCATCGTTCACAGTCATGGCACCAAGAATTTCCTGATTCCATGCACTCGGAATCGGGGGCGCTTGACTGTTATCTTCGTCATCGCTATCTTCGTCAACATCCTCCGCCATTCCATCTTCATCTTCCTGTTCCATTACCTCCTGCATGGACTCGAAATCCTCTGCTTCATCCGCCTGCCCCGTTGGACCTAGTTCTGCCAGTTGACTGCATTGCGCAGCTTGCCCACCTTGCCAAGCTGATTGAACTACCTCATCCACCTGCGGTTCTGGATTGTTCTGCTCCGCTTCATGCCCATCACCGCCTTCTGACCTAGCACCCTTCAGGATGGCTTGCACTAGTACGACCGGACAACTTTGCCTAGCTTTGCAAACCCGCATCCACGATCTCCAGTCTCTAGTACTCTCGATCGGCAATAAGTCCCATTTAATATCAGTGCAAGACTTGGTAAAAACTACCTGAATGGTCACAACATATAGTGCAGGATCCATCGAGAAGGTACATGTAAGCCAGTGATTGGCTTCCTTAAAGTTTAGCCTCTCCGGATCAGATATAGGCAAATCAACATGGCTGAATTCACTAAGATCAACCCCACTATGATTTGCTCGGACAACCCCGGCACCGTAGTACACCGTCATATTTACCACCTCCGACATACCTGTCGTAACATAAATTTATATCTTCGTCACATACTTAGTGAGACATGCAGTTTTATTTCGTCGCACGACCGCTAAATTCTTTCGTGCTAAATGTAGGTCGAGTACACGTTCACGGCGTGTACAAGGGTGATCCGGAACACACCAGGGTTATCAACCGACAAATCGAGATAGAACTTTTAGCACGATCGAATTGAACGGCCAACACAAACACGTAATAATTAACCAAACTAAACAACAACATTCTACATGTCTCATAATTATTAATTACTTCGACCTTACTTAACATCTTTTTTTTCTGACGTCTACTCAGAAGTACATATTCTATTCCACGGACGTAACTAAACTATTAATTTAAACTTCTTTAAAACATCCAAAATAAATATGTACGTAATCCTATTAATCTTACTAAATTTTTTATACGTATATATCCATACTAATCATATTAAACTAGTTTAGAGCATCCTAGTTAAACTACGACAAGAAGTACAACTATACTAGTATATATTTACGTACGTAACATATAGTAACCATAATACTCATACTAATAATCATACTTAAGTTGTGAAATTTTTCTTACCGTCGATCTAGAGTTCTATCCCGCGGGTGAAACCTCCTCTTTTCTCTCCTTCCTCCTCTCCTCTCTTCTTCCTCTTCTCCTCTCCTCTTGTCTTTTCTCTCCTTCTCCCTCTCCTTCTTCTTCCTCTCCTTCTTCTTCCTCTCTTCTCTTCTTTCTTCCTCTCCTCTCCTCTCTTGTTCTCTCCCTCCTTCTTCCTCTCCTTCTTTCTTCCTTTCTTTCTTCTCCTCTTCTCTTTTCTCTCTAGAATGCGCGCAGTGGGGAGCAGACACGGGACGCGTTCACGGGGCGGCCAGAGGCCAAAAGCGCCACTGGACGTGAGCTAAAAGGGCTGTCGGCCGACCGTTGGACGACTGGGGCGTTGTCGTCCAACCGTCGGCCGACAGCGTGGATGACTTGACGCGGGTGGGGCGCGCTGACTTGACGGGACGCGACGGGACGGGAGCCCGCTGCTTTCGGCGCGAAGTCGGTCGACCGTCGGCCGACAACGGCATTGTTAGTCGACGGTTAGCCGACAACTCGGTTGTTAGTCAACCGTTAGCTGACAAGCGCGTTGTCGGCTAACGGTTGGCCGACAGGGTGATAGTTTTGTAAATTTTGAGTCTAGACGTCCAGATTTGGAATTTCTGATTTTAAAAATAATATTTATAAAAAAACTCGACTACTCGGAGTCTGACTTCTACACGGGAGCACCTCATCAACTTGAAGTACAAGATATAAACATGTACTTACCCAATATCTCGGATCCTGATTGTAACCGATTAGGAAATATACTTGTAAACCGATCTGGACTCGTATAATAGGCGGCAGGGATCCCCCGATAGGGAGGTTCATACAGAAGCAACATAGAAGCTTTCATAGAGACTTAGATCCACAAACCCTAGCAACCTAGAGAGCCCTTCTCGAGGTCTTACGGCATACGATACAAAAGGAAAACAATCCACCAAACACAGGACGTAAGGTATTACCTCTTCTTGAGGGCCTGAACCTGCCTAAACTCTGTGTCTCGTGTGCACCCATCTAGATCTGCTAAGCGTACGTTGCCCCATATTCATTATTGCCGGATCAAAACACCGACAATGAGCAAGTGAAGCCCGCATCAATCATCGACGTGGTTGTCCATGTCGGTGATGGGAAGGGCAGCCCCACGGAGCGCATGACCGTGTCATCGCTGAGTAGCTGCAGCACACCGTAGCAGTCCTCCACGACATGCAGCTGTGGCTTTGGATGAGCTAAGGACGCCATTGCCTATACACACGCGCATGAGTCATGATGGGCTGTAGTGTGGAGCCGTGTGCATAGCAGTGTGTGCACAGCCATATACACATCTATTTGTGTACTCACTAGAGGAGGGCCACGGCATCATCCTCGTGGGACACCGGGAGACGGTGCTCCGGCGTGAGGCGGTAGTCGAAGGAGAGCATGACCATGGGGAGCTCCACGGCATGATGGAGGCAGCCAGTGTGAAAGTTGGGCCAGGTGCAGGAGCCAATGCAGATGCCCCCACCGTGGAAGTAGGCGAGCACGGGAGCTGCAGCACACCGCGACAGTCCTCCATGAGAAACGAGCGAAGTGGGTTGGGCGAAACTTGGTTGGATGAGGCAACATATCGGGTAGCACTAGCTAAGCATGGTGATGAAGATTACGACTTGACATGACACTTCAATCTCACATGAGCTACCAGGGTGTAAATATTAGAAATTTAATGAATTAAAACCATGTCATGCTAAGATGCAAAATGTATATTCAAAGTGGTTTTAGAGCATGTTAAATATATTTCTAATCTACATGAAAGCATGGCTCTACGTGGAGTGATAATCTACTCGAAAAAGTTTCTTGCATTGCTTGAATTGTTTACTATTTACTTTGATACACTACTACAGAAACGTCTAACCCAAACGGCCTTTTTAGATGGTTCAAAGAAACCGTCACGAACTAGGGACATCGCAAACGGTTATTTCTAAAATTGACATACTAGATGGTTATTTATATAGATTTGTGTGGGATTACTAGCTCATCCTAGTCGGTTCAAAATGCTAGACAGTTTTTTATTTTAAATTGTGTAGAATAAATTGAATAAATGAACCTTCTGCGAAGCCCACCCACCAACTGTGGCCCAATTATGTTCGGCCTGCACCAAGCTGACTTGATCTCAACCCTAGCAGTACATGATCCCCTTCCTCCCATCCGCTTGATCCGCCACCCTCCTCTCACCGCCCTTCCTCCAGCCTCCCCTCCTTTCCTTGGGTGGGAACTTGTGACTACTGACCGCCACTACACCTCTAGCCGTAGATCTGCCAGCATCATGGGTTACCACCATCTCCACCTCTCGACCTCTCTCCACCCCCACTTCCCACTCTGCCTCTTATCTCATCTCCCCCTCTCGTCCTTCACCCCATTGCTTCTCTCCCTCACGACAGTAGGGTGTCACCTGGTCGGCCAGATCCATGCTGCGACAGCTAGATCCATCCAGCAGGCACCATGTCGCGGGGATTTCACGGCAATATACATTTTGATGGATTCGAGGGGCGCAAGTGGATGATCCAGACGGGTTCACACGAGGAGAATTTACCCAGGTTCAGGCCCTCTGTAGAAGAGGTAATACCCTACTCCTGCTAGATGCTTATTCTTGTCTCGTATGAGGGATTTTATAGTGGAAGAGAAACGCGTGGTGCGTACGAGTATGGGAAAAATGAGAAGCTAACTAACCAACCAATCAACCCCTATTTTGGAGCCGTAACCTTGCCTTATATAGGGCTGACGAGGCTTGGGCTTACAGCTGCCGAGTCGGCCGGGTCATGGTAACGACACATTGACTATATGCCTTAACTCCTGATTAAGCGCGCCGCGGTACTGCTCTAATGATGGCGTTGTAACACTCGCTTTGATGGAGCTCTGCCGTTGCAGTCGAGTGGACTTCATGAGACGTGGTCAGCCGAGTGGGCCTCCTTGAGTGGACTTGGGCCACCCTAGACCTGTTGGGCCGACTTCTTGTCTTGGGCCTACTCGGAGGGGATCCCTCCGTTAGTAGCCCCCGAGTGCTTTAGGGTCTCAATGCAGGTGCCGTCTGAAGAATGAGCTGTGCGCACCGTCGAGTCGCCTGTAGAGAGACCTTGAAGGACTCCAGTTGTTCCTGAAAAGGTTAGGTATGAGCTAATAGCGGAAAATGGTCTCGGTGATACCCAAGTTTCTCTGCTGGGGAGAAAAGCTTGTGGCCCGTGGGGGGGGGCATATCATGAATTCCGAGTGAAAATTGAATTGCATCTAGGCTTATCCGAGTTGATCGTTGCCAGCTGGTGTCCGGAGGGGAACGCCTTCGATCTTCAGCTTCAGAACCGAGCCTACGGACTTTGGCATTTGATTATGAGTCAGAGACCAACTTGCGCCACTAGGGATGCCGAGTCTGTCCTTCGCTCGGGGCATTGCCGAGTGACCTGTGAGCCCTGTTGGGCCGATCATCGACACCCGTTTGCAGAGCTGGTTTGCTTTCGAGTGGGCGCAGTCGGTGTGCCTCGGGATGTTTGGTGATGCTTGGTGGAGTCAGCGCAGTCTTTGTGCTGTGGCACAGCAAGCCGAGTCCGATTCCAAACTGGTTCAGCGATCGCGTGTGACGTTGCCTGGTCCCACCTAACTTAGTCAAACCGTTTTGCGAGCGCACGAACCGTCAGTTGCGGAATATGTCACGCGGAGGCGGTTGTCACATCGGCTGCCGCATTTATTGCGCTCAGTCGACTTGATGGGGCGCTTGGGGTGCCAGACCGCGATGATGTCTCCTCGAATTTCGCGTGAGGCGTGCACGGGACGGCCGTTACAGTAGCGCTTCATGGCCACGTGGAGCGCACTTTCAGGCGGAGCGGTTCGTCTCCTCATTTAAAGGCAGGCGCGACGGAGCGGTTCCCATCTGCCTTCCTTGTTTTCTACGCACGCGCTGCCAGAACTGCCGAAGCCCTCTGCCGCACATTGCTCTCTCTCTTTCTTTTCGTTCATTCCAAGTGCTTCCCCACCAGCCTCGACAATGTCTCGCGCTGGCAAGGGCAAGAGTTCGTCCTCCTCCACCGCCGCCGCCGCCAGTAGTGACCGACCGGATTCTAGCGGGCCTCGCTGGCGAGGGCCTGCTTCCACCTCGGGCTCTCTACAACTGGAGGGCGCCGTTCCGGGAGGAGAAGCCCACCCCGCACGCGCACGAGCGGGTGATGCTCATCCCATTCGTTGAGCGGGGCCTGTCGCTGCCCCCGCACGACTTTGTGCGCAGGCTCCTCTTCTTCTACGGCCTCTAGCTTCATCACCTGATCCCCAATGGCATCCTGCACATTGCGTGTTTTATCACGCTGTGCGAATGCTTCCTGGGGACTCAGCCCCATTGGGGGCTGTGGAAGAAGATCTTCCTTGTGAAGGTGCAACCGATTAAAGCCGGCAAGCGCCTGTCGATCTGCGGAGGAGCCGGCATCCAGGTCAAAGCCGGCGCCAAGTACTTCAAGTTGTAGCTTCCTGACACCGTGAGGAAGTGGCAGGACGGCTGGTTCTACTGCCCCGACGAGCGCACGCCGACTGCGCAAGAAGGGCTCCCCAAGTACACCGAGGCCCCCCCCAAGTGGCAGAAGTGCTGGGGTGCTAAGCCGTCGAGCGCGGAGGCACCCGAAGTCGAGCGCCTGATGAGGAGGATCCAGCGGCTCCAGGACAAGGGTCTCACCGGTGTCGACCTCATCGTCACCTGGCTGAGTTGGCGGATTCAGCCTCTCCAAGCTAGGGAGCACCCGATGTGGGCGTACTCGGGAGCTTCCGACTCGACCAGGGTGTCGGCTAGGGAGCTCTCGGACCGAGACTTCATGGAGCTGCTGAAGAGCTTGACCAAAGAGCGCTCCAGCCTCGACAGGGTGCCACACGTGGCGCCCTTTTCTGTCGACAATCTTCCACCCACGGTGAGTCATCTTCCGAGTCGAATTCTTTACGACCTTATCTCGTGCTGTGATTTCTTCTGAATCTGAGACCTTTTTGCCGCAGACTTTACTGAACTTGAGTTCTATGCTGCCTCTCCCCGAGCAAAATCTGGCTCTAGGGCTTTTGGATGACGTGGAAGTCGACGAAGAGGCTTCTGAGGGTGGGGGCTCGGGCGACGAGACCCAGGAGGCCGAGCCTGCGGCCTCTATGGCCCAGAAGCGAAGGCAGACGGAAGATGCTTTCGACTCCGGGCCTTCAAAGGCATCGGCAGAGTCGGCGCAGACGGAGTCGGCCTCCAAGCGATCTCGGTCGGCTGCCTCCCAGTCGGCTCCCACTTCTTCCTCCGGAGCACCGACCGCCATGGGGAGGTCTAAGAAGAAAACAGTGGCTAAGATGATCCCCACAACTTCCCGGTACGCAGCCTTTCAGCCTAGCCTTCATCTTTTTGGCTGAAGTGGGGGCACACACTGAGGCTAGAGTCGGAACTTGACCACTACAGCGTCCAGAGGAAGTTGGCCGACAAAGGAGGTCACCAGTGCGGCACATCCACGGGGCCAAGTCCAACTCAGCCGCCGGAGTCGGTTCCCGTGACTCCAGTTATGGTTGTTCCACACGTGCAACCGCCTACCACACCCGTAGCAGAGATGTTGGAGTCGAACGTGGGAGTTGAGCCTACCGTTGCTCTGGCTGGAACGGTTCCGCCGAGTACCGATGTCGGTGGCGGAGACGTGCCGACTCCGGTGGGCGAGCTGAATCCGGAGCCGAATTCGGTGTCGAAGGATGCGATGGATGCCGACTCCGCCGCTCCAACTGACAAGGCCAAGGACCAAGTTTCCACCAATGACGGTGCTGTCGTTGATGTGGGAGCCGCAGCCGCCGACTTGCCTGAACGGAGCGAGTTTGCGGTTGATGATGTCATCAGCGGTGAACTTGCCCGTGTCGGAGACGAGCTGGTGGCAAAGGCAACACCTACCGACTCCTCCTCTTTGGAGGAGTGAAGCCTTGTGCTAGCCGCGCCGTCCACAGGGAGGGAAGCGTCACCCGGCCAGCTGAGTGGCCTCCCCCTCATCCCGCAGCTCACATTGTTGAGTGACAACGCGGGGGAGTGCGCGGCAGCACACGACATCTCAAACCACATCACCGCCCTCAGCACCAAGCTGAAGGAGTTCGCAGGCACGGCCGTTACGCTAGTGGACTCAGCCAGCACGCTCGAACGTTCCGTCGGGGTAAAGTCTTTGCAACCATATTTTTTTCCTTTCTTGCTTTGACGCTGGGGGCATGGTCAGTGCACCCAGTGGGTGTAGCCCCCGAGTCTCTGGTCGACTGTTTGAGTCGGCTAGAGACATTTCTGATTTGGATCTTCCTTTTGCCCAGGTGTTGGCCCAACTCGGTGGAAACAACCAAGTCTTCGCGGAGAGGAATGCTTTCCTCAAGAAGGCGCTGGCCGACGAGAGGGGCAGGAGTCGGTCGCTCGAGGAGAAGCTGGCTGCCGCAGGGAGTAAGAATCTGAATCACAGTTCCTTCTTTGCCTTAGAGTTCGTTCTGTTGTCTAATCTTTTTGAGCCGGTAGACGCCGAGGCCGAAGCTGCTCGCCTGAGGGAACAACTAGAAAACTCCATCTCGATGGAGAAGACGAGGGAAATGCTCGACACTCGGGAGGCCGAGTTCCACGACGAGCTTAGGCAGGCTCGTGAAAACATGAAGACCGCTGCTTTGTTGCAGTTGGAACACCAGCGGTTGGCGGACTAGTATGAGGAGCTCAACGCCATGAATCGCGAGCTGCAGAAGCAAGTCGACTGCTTCTACTCGAAGATGACCGAGTCGAAGAGTCGGCATGAGGCAGCCATCGCCGAGTGCCAGAAGCACGAAAAAGAGCTCATGGAGCAGCTCAAAGCCGCCAATGAGTCCTTACTCGGTAAGTTTCCGAGTCCTTCGCCAGCTTCTTCAGTATTTTCTTCCTTGTCGGTGTCTTTGTAATAATTCGTGCCCAGATGCTTGCCCAGAGCTGGAGGAGCAGGCAAGGCGAGCTGCACGCCAACTGCAAGGGTTGGCCAACCCGGCAGAGGCAGCGCTCGAAGCCTTCTGGACACCCGAGGCGATGTCCAACTGCGTCGTCACGCTTGAGGACCGACTACTCCAAGTTAAGAGCTTGGTGCAGAACATGAAGATGGCATCGCAAGACCTCTGCACCACCTTGTGACCCAACGAGGAGCCGAGTTCTTGCATCTTCGCCCTTGCCGACAAGCTTATGCAAGGCTCGGCAGAAGTGGACGAGTGGAAGGAGTCGGCGGCACGCTCGGGAGCCGGAATGGCGCTTGCGATTGTCCTGGTGCACTATCCCGATGCTGACGTCGACACGATCATCGCCGGGGCCCCACTTGACGCAGAGGGCGAGCCGGTCGATCCCGCGAAGCTTCTTCCCCAAGTTCGCCGAGCTGCCAGTCGGATCGCCGGGTTCGCCAACCTGGACAAGCGCGTGGAGGCAGTGCCAGAAGAAGAAGAATAAATGTATTTGATATGAATCCTCGGTATGCCGAATGAAAAAGCACTGTAACAAACTTGTGATATTTTGGAGTCTTTTAAGTTATTTCACTCCTCTAAATTTGTTTCTGTGTTAAATCCTTTCCTGTGCAAGCCGACCTTTAGCTTTTGCTCTTGCCAACCGGACAGCCGGGTCGCGACTGTAGTTGGGGACGAAGAGTGGGCCTTAGGTGCTGTACACATTTACTTAGACGTTCATAGAGAAGCAAATTTAGAGGGGTCGAGACGCGCGCCGACTGGCAGCACACCCAGTGGGTGGAATGATGTAGCCCACGGGGGTTGCCCGGAGGAGTCAAGCCACTCGGTTGTTTGATGTAGCCCCCGGGGGTTGCCCAAGGGAAATAAACCGTTTTAATAGTGAGATCACAAACAAAGTGATACCGACTCGAGAGGGAGTGTAAAAATTTTTATTCATGATCAAACTATAAATTATTGAAAATACAGAGTTTAAGTGAAGAAAGGATGCAGCTGGGCAATGTTCCAAGTCCTTTCGGTGACTGGTCCTGTTGCCGGGTCCTCTAGTCGGTAGGCACCGTTGTGCAACACTTGGTTGACGATGAATGGTCCTTCCCATGGCGGGGAAAGCTTGTGCATGCTTGCCTTGTCCTGAATGAGCCGGAGGACCAAGTCGCCTTTATTGAAGGCTCGGCCTCGCACTTAGCGACTGTGGTAGCGGTGCAAGTTCTGCTGGTATACGGCCAAGCGGGAAAGAGGGAGCTCGCGTGCTCCCTCGAGGAGGTCGAGGTCGTCCTGTCTTGCCGACTCCACATCAGCTTCCACATATACTGCAACTCACGGGGAGTCGTGGAGGATGTCACTCGGCATGATAGCTTCAGCCCCATAAACCATGAAGAAACGCGTGTAGCCAGTCAATCGGTTTGGAGTAGTCCGTAAACTCCAAAGGATAGAGGGGAGCTCGTTGATCCAGCAGCCAGCGGTCCTCTGTAGAGGAACCAGAAGCCGGGGTTTGATGCCTTGGAGGATGAGCCCATTGGAGTGCTTGACTTGCCCGTTGAACTGTGGATGGGCCACCGAGGCAGTCGATTGGAATGCCGTGGTTCCGACAGAACTGGCGAAAGACTTCAGCCGTGAAGTTCTTGCCATTGTCAGTGATGATATTGTGGGGTATGCCGAATCGGAAGATGACCCCCTTCATGAAGTTGACTACAGTTGGACCATTAAGTTTCATGATGGGCTTGGCCTCGATCCACTTGGTGAATTTGTCGACCGCCACAAGGAGGTGGGTGAATTCCCCTCTCGCTGTTTTGAGCAGGCCCACCATGTCGAGTCCCCACATAGCAAAGGGCCATGTGATGGGGATGGTCTTGAGCGCGGTAGCCGGCATGTGTGGCTGGCGAGCATACCTCTGACAGCCATTGCAGGTGCGAACAAGCTCATCCGCATCGGCAAGAGCAGTGGGCTAGAAGAAACTGTGGTGAAAGGCCTTGGCGACAAGTGCCCGCGATGAAGGGTGGTGGCTGCAGGTTCCTGAGTGGATTTCCTCGAGTACTTCTCTGCTTTCCTCCAGCGATACGCACCTCTGAAAAACTCCAGTGGTGCTGCACTTGTAGAGCTCACCATTAATGATGGTGTAGGCTCGAGCACGGCGCACGATGCGACGTGCCTCAGTCTGATCCTCGGGAAGCTCCTTCCTCAGGAGGTAAGCGAGGAAAGGCTGAGTCCAGAGCGGGACGACGGCTAGGACGCTCGACCTTGGATGACTCGGTTGTCAACCCCATCTTGACAGAAAGTTGATGTAGTTGTTGAAGGAAAACGTCGGGTGGTACCTTTTCACGAGTGGAACCAATCCGGGCGAGGGAGTCAGCCGCTTCGTTGTCGGCCCGGCGAACGTGATGAAGCTCAAGGCCTTTGAAATAGCCTTCGAGTCGGCGCACGGCAGCACAGTATGCCGCCATGGTGGGGTCTTTGGCGTCCCACGTCTTCATCACCTGCTGCACCACCAAATCCGAGTCTCCGTGACATAGGAGGCGGCGGATGCCGAGTGAGATGGCAATGCGTAGGCCATGCAGCAGTGCCTCGTACTCCGTGACATTGTTGGATGCCGTGAAGTGGATTTGCACCACGTAGTTGAGCTTGTCGCCTTTGGGGGAGATGAGGACGACTCCAGCCCCGTGCCTGCAAGCATCTTCGACCTATCGAAGTACATGACCCAGTGCTCCGAGTGTACTTGGGGCAGGAGGGACTGTGTTTCAGTCCATTCGACGATGAAGTCGGCGAGAGCCTGAGACTCACTACCACAGAAAGGCTCATCCGGGACGTGTCATCTCAGTCGGGCAAAGCTCAACCGCCTCTGATTCACTCATCACCAGCGGGTGGCAACGGGAACCGTCTTCGATGATGATGCTGTGTCCCCACGACAGACACATCCGAGTCGGTTAAGAGACAAACTGCCTCAGATGAGTCATCTGAGGCGGTTCACAAAGGAAACCGCCTGTGATGTACACGCAGATCTCAGTCGGTTGGTATACAACCTGACTGAAATGAGTCATCCGACGCGGCGAACCGCCTCAGATGTAACATATATCACAGGTGGTTCTGGGATGAACCGCTTGTGATGAATGCTTAAGGGTTATCACCATCGGTTTAAGTACCCAACCGACTATGATAAATGTCGCCTTCATAACCAAGTGGATTCGGGAAGTCTTTTAGGGTTTCCCTGATCTGTTCTGTTGGGTGGTGGCTGGTTCGGGTAGGGGCGATTTTGAGGCAATTTTGAAGGGAGGGAGAGTGGATACTGAGGAGTAATTGCATTGGACATTGAAGAAGGTTAGTACTACTTGCCCCTTTCTCCCTATTTTGCTTTCATTTGGTTGGATGAGATAATTAGGTTTAGTTGTTTAGAGATGATGAAGTGAAATTTAATCATATAGTTTAGATCTTTTAGTATGTGGTAGTTTAATAAGTCTCTTGCATATGTATTATGTAGCAGTATGTGCGAGATGGATCGAAGTTGGATGTATCCCGAGGACCGTGTGACCCAAGAGTACATTAATGGTGTAGACGATTTCCTATTAGTAGCACGAGATGATATGTTGGCAAAGGGAGCCAAATTTATGTGTTGCCCGTGCTATGATTGTAAGAATGAGAAGATGTTCAAGGACAGAACCCAGATACAAGATCATTTGATTCGTAGGGGTTTTGTAAGTGGTTATACACGGTGGACCAATCATGGCGAGGCGCACATAATTTTATCGGGTGGAGATGAGGCAACTAGCAACGAAGATGATGTCGACGGTGAGTCCGATTGCGAGGAGGATGAAGATATGCAGCCGGCCGATAATGAATTGGAGGAAATGTTGCGTGACGCAGAAGGAAATGACCTAGAGGGGAGACAATACGAGCAATTCCTGGGCTTGATGGAGGACTCAGAGAAACCTTTGTTTTCGGGTTGCAAGACAAAATACACAAGATTATCAACTGTTCTTGAACTATTTGAAGGTAAGCAATGGTTGGTCCGACAAAAGTTTCACATCTCTCCTAGTAATCATGGCAGACTTGCTTCCACAGGGAAACGAGATGCCCACGAGCACATACAGAGCAAAAAAGATTCTTTGTCCTCTAGGTCTGGAAATAGAAAAGCTCCATGCTTTTAAGAACGACTGTATCATCTTCCGTAAAGAGTATGCGAATGTACATGTATGTACAGTATGCAAGACATCCAAATACAAGCAGCTCGATGTTCAAGGTGATGAATCAGAGGGTGTCGAAGACAGGAAAGGACCGCCGACTAAGGTAGTGTGGTATCTTCCTATAATTCCACGTCTGAAGCGTTTGTTTGCAAACAAAAAGCACGCAAAACTTATGAGATGGCATGCCGACGATCGTAAGAAAGATTTCATGCTAAGACATCCCACTGATTCAATCCAGTGGAGAAACATCAACACTAGGTATCCAACTTTTGGAGCCGAGTCGCGAAATGTAAGGTTCGGGTTGAGTATGGACGGAATGAATCCCTTCGGTAGCATGACCTGTCGACATAGCACCTGGCCGGTGGCTATGTGCGTGTACAACCTCCCTCCTTGGCTTTGTATGAAGCAAAAGTACATCATGATGGCCATGCTAATCCAAGGCCCGAAGCAACCTGGAAATGATATTGATGTATACCTAGCACTCTTGATGGAAGATCTTGAGACTCTATGGAACGAAGGGGTTGACGATGTATGGGATGCCGACAAAAGGGAACACTTTACCTTACGCGACCTCCTGTTCTACACCATAAGTGACTATCCTGCCTATGGTAACCTGTCTAGTCAAACCACTCACGGAGCTAACGCTTGCTGTCAATGCTCGGATAATACGGCAAGTGTGTACCTCAAGCACTTGCACAAGACAGTGTACATGCAGCACCGTAGGTATTTGCGAAGGAATCATCCATACCGGAATCTCAAAAAGGAGTTTGATGGCACAATAGAGGAGGGTATGGCTCCAAATCCTTATTCAGGAAAGGAGGTCTATGATATGGTGAAGGACGTTCACGTAGTTTTTGGTAAAGGAATCCCATTGAGAAAGGGCATATGGAAAAAGAAGTTGATTCTTTGGAATTTACCTTACTGGGAACACCTGGAAGTTCGCCACTGCATTGACGTCATGCATGTAGAGAAGAATGTATGTGATAGTTTGCTTGGTCTGTTATTGAACATCCCTGATAAAACAAAGGACGGTGTGAATGCAAGGCTTGACATGGTCGATATGGGCATCAGACTTGATTTAGCACCCCAAAAATCTGAAAAAGGTCGAACATTCCTTCCACCTGCAAGTTACACCCTGTCAAAGGCTGAGAGAACCAAACTTTGCAAGTGCTTGCATGGTATCAAAGTTCCATTCGGTTACTCCGCGAGCATAAAGAAACTTGTGTCGATGAAAGATTTGAAATTGCTTGGAATGAAGTCTCATGATTGTCACGTTCTGATTACACAAATGCTCCCTGTTGCTATTCGAGGCATTTTGCCCACAAAGGTTAGAGAGATCTTTCAGGCAATAACCCAAAAGGTCATCGACCCCCTTCGGCTAGATGCTTTGCAACATTGATTGGGGGTAACTCTATGTCATCTTGAGATGTATTTCCCGCCGACATTTTTTGATATCATGCCGCATCTCATGGTTCATCTCGTCAGAGAGATTAAGATGTGTGGCCCTGTCTTTCTTCGGAGCATGTACCCGTTTGAAAGATATAAGGGAATTTTGAAGTCGTATGTACGTAATCGATCCCACCTAGAGGGGAGCATTATTAAAGGCTATGCAACCGAAGAGGTAGTTGAGTTTTGTTTGGACTACATGTCGAATGTGAAACCCATTGGCGTACTTGAATCACGCTATGCTGGGAGGCTACAAGGAACTCTTGGAGCAAAATGAATCAATCCCGATCCGGATGCACTTGCGAAAGCCCACTTTCTTGTGTTGGAACACATGGATGTGGTATCTCCCTACATCGCCGAGCACTTTGAGTTGGTACGGAAACATAATCCGAATAAATCTCAAAGATGGATCACTATACAACATAACTCGAGGTTCAATCAATGGCTTCACGACTGAATCACCGATAGCTCATCCATCGATGATATGCTTACTTGGTTGTCAAGAAAACCATCATACCAAGTCATGATGTATCAAGGGTACCAAATAAATGGGTATACATTTTACACGAAGGCTCAAGATGCGAAAAACTCATATCAAAACAGTGGTGTCCGTATAGATGCTGTAGATGGTGTCGCCCATGAAGCACGGCCATACTATGGGTTTGTAGAAGAGATATGGGAGCTCGACTACATGAAGTTCAAGATCCCCGTATTTCGGTGCCGTTGGGTGCATCTTTCCCATGTGAAGGTTGACAATTATGGCGTGACTACCGTGGACCTTGGTCGTGTTGCTTATGCAAGTGAACCATTTGTGCTTGCAAAACATGTTCACCAAGTCTTCTACATAGTCGATCCATCTAATAAGAAGCGTCATGTCGTAAGGAATGGAAAGAGGAGTATCGTCAGTGTCGATGAAGTAGTCGATGAGGATGACTACAACAGATTTGGTGATATCCCTAATTCAGACCAAGTGACGTGCAAAGAAACACAAAGTCATAATGATGAGACCTACATCCGCAATGATCATCATGAAGGTCTTATTTTCAAAGGAAAAATGCAAGTGCATGATTACTGACGTGGGTGCAGGTTCAAATGGTTATGTATGCTTGCATTGTGCTGAAATGAGCACTTGAACATTGATTGCATTTGAATTTTTGAATCTGTTATCGGAATGTATGTGATCCTTGTGTAATGTGAATCCTTTCTATGTGCTGTGTGATTTATGATCTCTTTGAAAACTTTGTGTAAATGATGAATGATATTTGAACTGTCGTTTCAATCATATGAAAACTGATGTTTTCCCCTAAAAACAGGAAGTTTATGTCTGGCTAAAGGACCCATCAGAGGCGATTATTAGTCGAAAACCGCTTCAGATAAGTAACATCAGAGGCGGTTGATAGATAAAACCGCCTCTGATGAGTTACACATCCGAGGCGGTTGTTTATAAAACCGCCTCAGATATGTAACACATTCGAGGCGGTTCTTTTCCGCAAAACCGACTGTGATGAGGTTGCTTTAAATATCGAGGACTTAGGGTTTTTTCAATCCTACCAGTTCTGACCGCAGCCCCTTCGAATTCGCCGCCCCATCCTCCCACGCCACCCCATCCTCCCCGGCCCCGACCTCGCCGCCCCGGCCACCCCGACTGCCCCGGCCACCCCAACCTCGCCGACCCGGCCCCGACCTCGCCGCCCCGCCCACCCTGACCGTCCCGGCCCCACCTCACGGCCCCGGGCCACCCCGGCCACCCCGACGCCGCCCCGACGCCGCCGCCACCTCCTTCCCGGTCCAGCACACAAGGTACAAGGCTCACTCCCCTCACCTCCTCCTCCTCCTCCATCTATCTCTTTCTCTGTCAATTGGTATATTGTGTTATTTTAGTGAATTAACATGTTGCCTAAGGTTGTAGCTATGTTGGTTATATACAACTTAGGAAAACTTAGCATTGGTTGGTCGAACTAAACTGAGAAAGGACTTGAGAAATAGTATAAGGATAAGAATAGATTGCTAATATTTGGACATTAGCTAACTAATGTCCATGCTGTTTTGACTCCCTTCTAATTCTTGTAATTCTTGCATTATATGAATTTGCATTTGCTTAAATCTAGATAATTTATGAATGTGGATAATTTATTTTTGGGTTTGTACCTAGAATTAGGATTTAATTTCAGTTTACAAGATGTCGGACGCACAATCTTCTTCAAACTCGTCGTCCTCTACCTCGTCGCTGCCTACTTCTTCGCCTGCCCATTCTTCGTCCAAAAAACTCAAGAAGATCAGGAAATCTAGAACAATTTCGCAAAGACCCACACGACGCATGGTAATCACTGAAATATCAACACGATCTGGGGCCCCGAAGAAGCCAGACAAAGTGGCTACCAAATTTCGATCGTTTTGCGGGATTCTCGGGCGTGAGAAGGTGGACATCCGTATAGATAACTGGAAGCTAGTCACCGTGGAGACGCAAAATCAATTGATGGCCGAGATAAAGGGGTGGTTTCAGTTCCCTCTAGAATTTGAAAAAAGCATCGAGCGAGCCGTGTTCACGAAAATCTCAATGGCTTGGAGGAGATTTAAGAGCAAGCTCACAACTAAATTCATAAGGAAGGGACAGAGTTCGTTCAATCAGTATGGCCTCTTGGATCTAGAAGTGTATAGGAGTTTTGTTGAGATGAGGTCCACTCCTGAGTTCGACCATCTCAGTGCAAAGCAGAGAGAATTGTCGGCTAGAAACAAGCACCCGCATCACCTCGGCACAGGGTGATACGAACAGGCAGAGGAGAAATAGGCGCGTGAGGACCAACTAGCAAGGGCGCAGAATGTAACCCCTCCATTTGCAGGCCTGCAAGGGCGGGCCCATTCCTGGTTAAGAGCTCGTGCCAAGTCTGACCAAGCGGCACCACAAGATTTCCGAATCCGGCAAATGAGGAAGTCGCACAACGCATGGTATAACTCACTCACTTTAGTCCTTATGAACGTAAAGAATAGAATTTGTAAAACTCATAGTACTTGAGTCAGAATTTCTTCTTGTAGGTGGAAATGAGTTCTCAGCCCTCCCAAGGTGATGTGGTTGTGTCCTTACGGACACACGACATCCTCACCACTGCACTGGGAAACCCCGAGCACCCTGGTCGCACACGAGGCATAGGAAGTGCTGTTCCATGGCGCCAGGGATTCCCCAAGACTGAGGAGGAATACGAGCACAGAAGGAGGGCTAGGAGGAGCCACACGCAATCTCAAACAACACAGACAGACCACGCTGCCATGGAGGAGCGTATAAGAGCGGAGGTATCAAGGCAGGTGGATCTTATCAAGGAAGAATTGAGGGCACAGTTCGCCCTTACTGCTGCAGCTGCGAGCCCCAGCAACCGTCGAAGTAGCTGCGCATCCGGTGGTCTGGTTGGAGATGAAGGAGGCAGCCAAGGATTACCGGTTGAGCGTATCACGGTAACAACAATAAACCTATTTGTTGTCGCATGTTCAGTTATACTATGAACATGTCTTACGAAATCTTCACGCTATTTTCTAAGAACCAACTCGATGCAAGCTTATGGCCAGAGTGATGGGTAACAATCTCCTTGATGCTACTTTTGGGGTGATACATCCTTCGGAGCCGGGGAGTATGGTGCATTGTGTGCCCCTTCGCCCTAACTTCGTGAAGGTTATGGTGGACTTTGTTGTTGATGGTTTCAAGCTCCTACCGGTGCCCGTGCCTGTCCCTAACGAGATCATCATCCTGCAAGAGTCCGTCGGCACCTTGATCCAATGGCCGAAGAAGGACGTCATCCTATTGGACCAGCCTTCATCGCAGTCGGCATCACAGGCGTGCGAGAAGAATCCAACCCCCATGGAGCTTGTAGCGGAGATGGTGCATGAGAACATCCCTGGCGTCGTCGAGTCAGTAGCACCGCCGCCAGAGGAGCATGGCATTGTGGCAACAACTCACCAAGAAATGGCAATTGCAAAGCCTTCCGAAGAAAAGGACGGAAAAGGTCAGAAGAGAAGCAGGACCAGCAAGAGCACGAGCATCAAGAGCATGAAGAGTGGGAAGAGCGTCAAGAGTGTCAGTCCACCATCTCCTGAAAAGATGCAGTTGGCTCTGAAATTCATTAACGGAGAGCCAATGGTGAACGAGCATGAGTTCAAATCCTTGTCAATAGCATGTCAGAGATTACACCAGTGGTACATGGACAGAGCAACATTCTTCAAGGAGACACTGGAAGCAGGCCACAAAGCTTCAAGGTCAAGTTTCGAGAGGAGCACTTGTAGCACCAAGACCTCGATGGGGTGTTCTATGTGTACTTCGAGGACTTGTTTGACCTGCTAAGACTCGACGCCCTCGAGCAATCCCTCTTGATGCTAGACATTGTAAGTCTGCTCACTCGGATCATAATTGGAATATCTACATATGTAGATGCTAGTTATAATATCGTCCTACAATTTTTGTAGATACATGTATAACGAGGCCAAGACGCTCAAGGAATCGGTTGGTTTCCTTGACCCATGCAGGGTCACGGACGAAGCCATTAGGGACAATGAAGAATTCGTGCTGTAGTATGTTACAAATGCGTTGTTGACTCAAAAGGATAAGGAATACTTCATGTTTGCATACAAACCTAGGTATGTGTTCTGCTATTTGGTTATTTTCAAACTAGATCAACATTTTGTAGTACCCATGACAACACATCTATATATGCAGCTTCCATTGGGTTTTGATAGTCCTTGTACCAAGACGTAACAAGGTGATATACCTTGATTCTTCGATAAATCCCACTCGCGACTTCAAGCCCATTAGGCAAATACTTGACAAGGCATTCTTGGAATTCCATGCTCGGGGAGGGAAGGGCAAAGGATCCAAGTTATCGCACAGATTTAACTTTCCGGTAATATATATGTTATTATATCACATCTCCGCTAAGTACCGTTTCAATGTATATAACAATACATTACTTTCTAATTGCAGTGCAGACAACAAGTTAAAGGAACTAACACTTGTGGATTCTACGTTTGCCTCCACATGGAGAAGGTGATGAGTTTCATCGCAAGGAAACAAGATATCAAGGTTCGTTATTTTTTCAATATATATTCATATATGTATTTGCATGTCAGATAATTTCTCCTCTCCGTCGTTGCGAAAGATTTGGAAGGTAGAAGATGAGGGAGGCCCACTTGATGATCAAGCATTGCTAGTGCGAATTAGAGGGATTTTTGCATTCTTCATCAACACTCAAGTCCTAAACCCTCAAGGCGATTTCTATGGTGAAGGTGTAGCGAAGTAGCTTTGTTTCAAAACTTGTGATAATTTTAGAACTTTGTGATTATTTCAGAACTTGTGATTATTTCAAAGCTTGCGATTATTTCAGAACTTGTGATTGTTGGTTGTGAACTGTGATGTGATTATTTGCTTTATTGTGATGTGATTATTGGCTGTCAGCTGCTCTATTCTATGAATCTGCCATTATATATGTGCATCTATCAATTTTTCAGAGGGCATGGCTAGCAAAACCTAAGGCTAGCCCAAAATACAGGAAAATCATGCCCTCTGGACACAGACATCAGAGGCGGGTGGTATAAAGGCCCGACTCTGATGACAGTCATCATAGCTGGTTGGTATAAAAGCCCGACTCTGATGTCAGTCATCATAGCCAGTTGGTATAACAGCCCAACTCTGATGACTTAGTCATCACAGCCGGTTGGCCTAAAGGCCCGACTCTGATGACTTAGTCGTCACAGCCGGTTGGCATAACGGTCCGACTTTGATGACTCATCACAGCCGGTTGGCATAAGGGACCGACTCTGATGACTGAGTCATCACAGCCGGTTGGACTAAAGGCCCGACTCTGATGACTGCGTCATCACAGGCGGTTTTTTGGCAACTGACTGTGAACTTAGGGGTCATTAGAGACCATCTCACACAGTCGGTTGGGCGAACCGCCTCCAATGATCATTTTCACCCGCCTCTAAAGGCATGTTTCGTGGTAGTGACTTGATGGCCTTGTGGGGCTCGTAGTCAATGTGATGAGGCATGAGCTCGATCGCCCACTTAGCGACTCGGCCCGCGGCATCCTTGTTGTTAATGATGTCTGACAAGGGGGCATGGCTGACCACGGTAACCAAGTGGGCTTGGAAGTAGTGAACCAGCTTCCGTGCTGCCATGAACATGCCGTAGACGAGCTTCTGGTAATGCGGGTAGCGTTGCTTTGACTCGGAGAGGACTTCACCGACGTAGTAGTAGACGGGTCGCTGTACCTTCTGCACTTGGCCTTCTTCCGCGCGTTCCACCACCAGAACGACGCTGACCACCTGATTGGTGGCCGAGATGTAGAGCAACATGGGCTCTCCTTCCATCAGTGCAATGAGTACCGGAGGCGTGGATAGCAGTTGCTTGAGGTCGTCGAAGGCCTTCTGGGCTTCATCAGTCCACTCGAAGGAGTCGGATTTCTTGAGGAGTCGGTAGAAAGGCAAGGCCTTCTCACCGAGTCGAGAGATAAACCGACTGAGTGCAGCCACGCACCCGGTCAGCCGCTGGATAGCCTTCAGATCCTTTGGTTTGCCCATCTTGAGTATGGCGTCAATCTTGTCCGGTTCGCCTCGATTCCCCACTCGGAAACGATGAAACCGAGTAGCTTTCCCAAAGGGACTCCAAAAACGCACTTCTCTGGGTTGAGCTTCATGTCGAATCACCTGAGATTGGTGAAGGTTTCAGCCAAATCGGTCAAGAGATCTGAGCTCTTCTTCGTCTTCACCACGATGTCGTCGACGTAGGCTTGGACGTTCCTGCCAATCTGGTCATGCAAACATTTCTGCATACATCGCTGGTACGTAGCACCAGCATTTTTTAAACCAAAAGGCATGGTGATATAGCAATAAGCCCCAAACGGGGTAATGAAAGAAGTTTTTATTTGATCCGACTCTTTCATCTTAATCTGGTGGTAGCCTGAATAGGCGTCCAGAAAACATAAGCGCTCACAGCCGGCCATAGAGTCGACTACCTGATCGATATGAGGTAGTGCGAACGGATCCTTGGGGCAAGCCTTATTCAGGGATGTGTAGTCAACACACATGCGCCAAGTTTTGTTCTTCTTAAGAACCAGGACTGGATTTGCTAACCAGTCTGGGTGAAGAACTTCTTTGATGAATCCGGCTGCGAGGAGTCGGGCGATCTCTTCTCCGATGGCTTTGTGCCTGTCTTCGGCAAAGCGGTGCAGGGACTGCCTGACCGGCCTCATGTCTTTGGCAACATGGAGGGAGTGCTCGGTGAACTTCCTTAGAACTCCTGGCATGTCAGCTGGCTTCCACGCGAAGATGACCCAGTTCTCACGAAGGAAGTTGACGAGCGCGCTTTCCTATTTGGCCTCGAGGTCGGACCCGATCTGGACTATCTTGGACGAGTCGTTAGGGTGAACCTAGATCTTCTTGGTGTCCTTGGTCGACTGGAAAGCGGACTTGGTTGCCACCTTCTTGCTTAGTGGAGCCTACTCGAGGTCAACGGACTTCTTGATGGCTTCCAGCTCTTCGGCCGCGATCAGGGACCCGGCGATGTCCGCGCTGGCGACGTCGCACTCGTTAGAGCGCTCGAAATCGCTGGTGATGGTGATGACCCCCTTTGGACCCGGCATCTTCAGCTTGAGGTAGACGTAGCACAGCCTAGCCATGAACTTGGCGTAGGCTGGGCGTCCAAGGATGGCATGGTAGGCGCTCTTGAAGCTGACCACTTCAAAGGTGAGGGTTTCGACTCGGAAGTTGTCCGGCTCGCCGAACACGACCTCCAAATTGATCTGGCCCAGAGGCTTGGCGCAGTTCCCTGGCACAATCCCATGAAAGGTAGTGCTGCTAGGACGGAGGTTGGACTCCAGGATCTGCATCCTTTTCAAGGTGTCAGCATAGATGATGTTGATGCTGCTGCCACCATCCATGAGGACCTTACGAAGCTTGAAGCCGCCGACTTGCGGATCCACCACCAGGGCATGCTTGCCTGGATGCGGAACGCGATCTGGGTGGTTGGAGCGGTCGAAGCTGACTGGCATCTCCGACCAGTCCAGCCACTGGGGAACCGCTGGGACGGTTGCGTTCATCTCGCGGTATCGGAGCTTCCGATTCCTTTTGGAATCGAGTCCCTCAAAAATCATGAGGACGCCCTTCCGCGGAGGATACTACGGGGCGCCACCGTCTGCAACAGGGCCATTCTCATTGTCAGTGTCAGAGGCGGGTAGTTTCTCCGCCCGAAGGCGCTTTAGAAAGCTGCACTCTCTAGTCGAGTGACCTGCCTTGAACTCAGCGGTGCTATGAAATGAGCAAGGCTTGTCCAAGATCTCCTCGAAGGTCAACCTTGTTGCCTTGCGTTGCTGCCACGGGCGGTCCTTGCAGCTGCCATCACTGCGCTGGTTGTCGCACTCAGCAGCCGCGACCAGCTCAGCTCTGCTGACTCCATCTCCAACACCAGCTTTGTGCTTCTGGGTGCGGTTGCCACTATGCTTCCGGCTCAAGTCGGCGCGGTCTTTGCGTCCCGAGGACTCAGCTTTCGACTTGCCCTTGTCCTCATAGCGCATGGCCTCTTCGCCAGTCGCGTACTTGCTGGCCACCTCCATGAGTCAGCCCATGGTCTGAATGTTGGACCTGGCCAACTTGTGCTTCAGGAGCTCGTACTTGACCCCCTGAGAAAAGGCCTGAATGGCCTGAGTCTCTGAGACGTCTTCGATGGAATTACGCAGCCGAGTCCAGCGCTGGATGTAATCTCTGACCGGCTCCCCTTTTGCCTAGACGCAAAGCTAGAGATCTTGCGCGTTCCCTGGTCACTTGTACGTGCCTTCAAAGTTCTTGACGAAGGCCTCCTGGAAGTTCTTGATGAAGGCCTCTTTGGGCAGGCTGTTAAGCCACACCCGCGCTGAGCCCTCGAGCATCAGGGGAAGGCTGTGGAGGGCGACGCGCTCATTGCCCCCACCAATATTGCAAGCCATGAGGTAGTCAGCGAGCCAAGTTTCTGGTTTGGCGGTTCCGTCATATTTTTCGACGCCGTTGGCGATCCGAAACCGGTCCGGGAAAGGCTCGGTGCGGATACGCCTGCCAAAGCATAGCGGGCCGATCGAGGCCGAGCCACTCGGCTGATCAACCTCGCCGCCCCGACGCTGGGCCCGCGCCCTAGCCGCTCAGATTCCCTCGATGTCATCCCACGCGTCGTGGGCATCGTCAGCCCGACGATGGAGGGAGTCGGCTCGGCACCGCTCCGCGTGGATCCAGTTGATCTCCTCGCGGGCGTCGGGACGTCGGTTGGTGGAGTAACTCGGCTGCGACGAGCCTATGGTGATTGGGCGACTCGTAGCACCCGAGGGCTGACTCCGGGCGGACATGGAGGCCAGCCGGTCATGCGGCGAAGCGGCCTCATTCTGCTGTTCCACCGCCGTCTTCATCAGAACAACGACTCGGCGGTAGGTCTCCGCCGAAGGACCATCCGCTGGCGGCGGAAGCGAGTTGGCTAGCGCAGGGGTACGGTAAACCGGGATGCCGTCCGCACCTTGACCCAAGATGGAGTCGTGGACGATGTGGCCCCTCCGATCGGTCGATGAAGTGGGCCGGCGTGGGGGCCGGCGCGACCCGTAAGCCATAGCCTCGTTATACTCACGCTCTCGCGCTTCAAGAGCCGCTTTCTCTCGGTCGACGCGATCCCGCTCAGCCAGGATGGCCAGCCGAGACACCTCCATGGCCTTCTCTACATCCGACTAGCCAGCGATGGGTGTGCGTAAGAGCTCGTCCATCACCGTGGCCGTTGGGCTGGATGTGCCTGCGGCGTCGGTGGCACCGGGTGCGACCATGTAGACTTCTGCTGCAGAGGCGCAGCTGTGTGAACTCTCGTACCCGTCGGATTCGCCAGGACGGGCGGGAGTGATTCAGAGCCGATCATACCGACGAGCTGGGAAGCAGCCTCGCCATCGCATGAGGTTGGTGAAGATCCCAGGGGGTGCCTGGGCGTCGGCTCCGTCGCCGAGCGGGGAACCGGGTCCTGGAGGTGCAAGAGGCCGAAATCATCAGCCAAGAAACGTAGGCTCCCGAAGGAGAACGTCGTGCCCACAGGGAACACGGCGGAGGCTGGGTGCCCTGGCTTGTCGTCGGACACGAACCCGCCGCCGATGACCGGAGAAGATCCCGCCTGGATCTCAGCTCCAGCGTGCGCCGCCCCTACCTGGCACGCCAACTGTCGCGGGGACTTCGCGGCAATATATATTTTGATGGATTCAGGGGGGCGCAAGTGGATGATCCAGACGGGTTCACACGAGGAGAATTTACCCAGGTTTAGGCCCTCTGTAGAAGAGATAATACCCTACTCCTGCTAGATGCTTATTCTTGTCTCGTATAAGGGATTTTACAGTGGAAGAGAAACGCGTGGTGCGTACGAGTATGGGAAAACTGAGAAGCCAACTAACCAACCAATCAACCCCTATTCTGGAGCCTTAACCTCGCCTTATATAGGGCTGACGAGGCTTGGGCTTACAGCTGCCGAGTCGGCCGGGTCGTGGTAACGGCACATTGACTATGTGCCTTAACTCCTGATTAAGCGCGCCGCGGTAACACTTTAATGATGGCGTGTAACGCTCGCTTTGATGGAGCCCTGTCGTTGCAGTCGAGTGGACTTCATGAGACGTGGTCAGCCGAGTGGGCCTCCTTGAGTGGACTTGGGCCACCCTAGACCTGTTGGGCCGACTTCTTGTCTTGGGCCTACCCGGAGGGGATCCCTCCGTCACACCAGATCCATGCTCCGGCGGTGAGCCACTCGATGCGTGGTGGCATCTGCGAGGCGCTGGACGCCTGGCTATGATGACGTCGGCGGCATCTGCAATCAGCTTGCGCAGATCTGCGAGTTGGTTGAGCTGCTGCTGTGCCACCCCAAGCACGGTACCGGAAAGATGGGGCCGCATTATTCCAGGTTCAATGTCAGAGGCATGATTGTATACAAGCCATTCAGGTTGATCTGGTGAGTTTGGGCAAACCAAAAAATAAATGCAGATAGATAATTAGCCTCTTAGGCGTTAATCACACCTCTATTTCTTTTGGTCTTCTACGTTCTGAATCTTTCATTGGTTACGGGATTACTTAATCTGAGATGTAGGCCGCATGTTCGCTTAATTCTTTGCATTGTTACATTTTGGCAAGACGGTTCGTCCTTCTTTTCCTGGCTAGGGAGCCTTTCTTCACCAAATGACCATGATCTACTTGATAGGATGATGGATAAGTTGTGTGTAAGGATAATACTACAAGCAAACCCACTTTGTGTTCTTACTGTGACATTTCTAGAAAATTGTGAAGAATTCCCTTTGTGGACTATATGTAGCGCTATTTTGCAGGCATTGACGAAGCAATCACCGTTAGTAAGAGAAGGCTCTGAACCTGACCATTTCTGGAAAACATTAGGAGGAAGATCAGAATACTCCAAAGAAAAGCCGCCCATGGGGAGTGCTCTGCCATTAATTGGAGGAATGAACTGCTAATTTTTGTTTACACCAAAAGTTGTTGTTTGTACGTCGATGTTTAGGTTGTGATCAGTATATGTGTGTGATCGATGTTCTAGCTAAATGAAAGTGAATCAATGCAATTTTTTTTAAATGTAAAATGCAATCTTAGACGGTTCAGTTTTAGAACCGTCTGAGAATACTCTTAATTCCAAACGGTTCGGTTATTATAACCGTCTGGGATAATTGTCAATCCAGACATGAACCGTCTAGAATGTAGATCGTTTATTCGTGATGGATGTTCCCAGACGGTTCAAAGAACTGTCTCGAATGACGATTTTGAATTCGAACCATCTGGGAACATGTTTTCTGAACTAGTGATGCGGTGTTGTTTGTACTTTGGACCAGATCTCATTCAAGTAATGGAGCCAGAGAGTGATCTCCTTGTTACTCTAAATTGGGAAGAGGGTAGTGCACGAAGGTGGAGCGACACGAAGCGACGTAGAGTCGAATGGGGGCGAATGCGTAGTAGTGGTGGAGCCATCATGCCATTAGAAGCGGAGCGGAGCCGGGGACGAAGTCAGCCGATAAGGTCACTGTTGCCATCGGTGAATGCAGGGGATAAATATTACCATTGTCGTCCATCCCTCACTTCATTATACGTATTAAGGTGATGCATATGTGCTGAAATCTCTCACCAGAGGCAACAAGAACCGCATGGAGATTCATCAAAGTTGAAAAGACAGTAGTGCATGATGAAAAATTGATCAGGAGTGGTGCTTGGCCACAACGCATCATCGATGGAGCTAGAGGCAGAGCTGAGGGACTGGCATATAGGGAGGAAGGGATAAAGAAGACGTTGCATTGTCTTCTTATTGAGTGGAGTGGACAAGGAGACGTATGGCGGGGATGAAGGAAATATGATAGATGTGCATAGTTGTTGGAGAGGGACAAAGCGTGAGAAAAACCCCAGTGTTTGTCGCATCTCGATTATAAACAACACTTGACGCATGTATTCGCTGAATAGAATTACATTTTACTCGATCAATGTCTCTGTACATCTTTTTGTTGTTCCATAGCAACACGCGGGCACCGTACTAGTATATAATAAGTAATGAGACACAAGATATAGGGGTACAATCTCTTCTCTTCTCTTTATTACTCAACTCATCAAGTCATTACAAGTAGTAAGAGTGCCCCTATACGCAGAGTATACGAGAGTTTAAATAAGAGCCCATTAGTCAGAGTGGAGATGATCATCCTTCCTAAGAGGATGCCACTCATTTGATAGTTTCTTTAACAGGTTGGACTTGGATCTGTCGGTAACTCGGTGTCCTTATCTTCTCTTCTCTAGCTTCCTTTTCTTGTTTTCTTTTTCTTTTAGCTCACTATCAGTCACTGGCACTTTCATGTTTTTCAGTGATGTTAAATTACATGATACTAGCCAAAAATTGATCTAAGTAATACACAACAAATTATTCATAAATCAGAGAAGTTGGGTTTCTATAAGAAACCAGAGGAGTGGCAGTTTTCACTGTTAGAAATGTGCCCTAGTGACAATCATAGAGATAATTATATTTTATTTTATCCATGATTTATTAAATGTTCCTTAAATAATATCATTTGTATTGATTAGCAAGTATGTGACTTGTTTGTGAAACTCCGTGCTAAGTTTGAATGATTATTCTAAATTGGTCCCTAGTCAGAATTAATGTGAGGACACATATGAATAATAGACTAGCATATGCATTGGTTGATGACCATGTTTCACGGGTGATGGACATAGATATGTCAAACCAATTATATGAGCATATGTTAGGAAACATGGGGTTGGACTGACCTAACTTGAGACATTGCGAGAACGTTATTTTAGTTATCATCAGTAGATCACATACAATGTGTATGCTATGTCTTTTGACCTGAGATTATTGTATGTGCTTGAGATGTGTAATGACTTACTTAGGGGTTGCAAAACGCTACGCCGTAACTGGATAGTTATAAAGGTTTATTTTTTGTTTGTCATGAAGCATGCTGCGAGACATGGTCAACAGAGATGGGATTTACCCTATCTGTAACGAGAGAGATATCTCAGGGCCTCTCGAGTGATCGGATCCAGAAATGTGTGGCCGTGCTACTTAAGATTAAAGAGTTAATCTAGTAAAAAAATTCGAGACACGTGATCGAGAAAGAGCGGTCGAGCTCGAACTTGAGCTTGACGAATATCGTGAGGAAAAATAAGTTGCATATATAACATTGTGAAGGTTCGTCCGATACGATCTTTATGTGCATTTGGGAGTTGGCATGCCCTGCTAGGGGCTGCTACCAATTAGTGACCGAGTAGGAGTACTCGGGTCATGTCTAAACGTGCGTGAACCTATAGGGTCGCACACTGAAGGGCCTGGAGGCTAATTCGGATTAGGATCCGAGTTAGACTGGGCATTAAGTCCTAATAGGGCTCTAACATAGGAGCCCATTATGGAGACGTCTATATAAGGAGAGGGGGTGGACATGTTACAGTTAAGCCAATTCAGAATTTTCGAAACTTGGCCGTCACTCCTCCCACGCCAAAAGTCGCCTGCTCGGATCTAGCAATCTGGACGAGTGACGTTCCTCCCTGAACATGTGGATACCTTGGAGACGTTGCAGCTGCGACACCTGGATGAACTGTTCGAGGGAACCGCGAGGAGGAGAAGGTATTACGACTATAGCTGCACCAACGTTGCATCAATTCTATTTCTACTACGGTTCTACACGTCTAGAGGTAACCTCGTGATCTATTATTACAACAATTTCTAATTTACACGGTAGAAATTTTATTTTACGCTAGTATAGCCTAAACGTATCTCTTCACTCACATGGGAACAACTCCGTAATGGTTTTCTCCCGTCCGAACTGTAGGTCCACCCGAACTCACGGTAGGCTAGATGCTAGTAGATCTAGCTAGTGGGCTCTATGCATGTGACATCGCCACGGGGAGTTGGGGTTGTGTAGCAAAATTTAGGGACTAATTCCTCGTTTGTCAAAAGTGGTTTTACAATATAAGCACACGCTCCGTTATCTATATGTACCGCTTTTTTTGTTTTTACAAGACCCTTATAGCATTCCTTCCCTCCACAGCCCAAATTGGATCGAACATATTCCATCAAATTTATTACCATTACAGTCCTCAAATGTTGGCTAAGAGCGTCCGATTGTTTACCACCCATTCATCAAATGTCCGGGCGTTAGTTGCCTGTGAAATACGTAGTATATGTTCAATTGTATCCACGTGATTAATCAACTATGCATGAGTCGTCGACGCCAAAAGCCCAAAACTAGGATTATCCGTAGTATCTTACGATCCTGTGTGACAATTTTGGCGCTGATTCTACGTCTGATCGAGATTAGCCTACGCCTAGAATTCCTATGATGAAAACCTTGGCCAAAACTAGAAGTGCCTCGTCTTGCAGATGTAAGTAGACCAATCCATCTCGTAGGGTAAGTAGTATTCACCACGTTCGGTGCCGAGGCACCCGATCCACCGCGGCGGAGAGCTCTCCTCGACGTCGATATTGACGCCGGTCTCCTGCCCGGTCACCGACCCGGGCATGCACCCGCTCCTCGGGCAGTACGCGCTCAGCTGGACGTGCCCGGCTTCCGGGCAATGCGGCAGCAGGTTCTGCATGTCGATCGCCAGTCGCCACAACCACCCGCCGTCGCCGAGCCCCCACACTAGGATCTGGTGGCCTGGCATCGAGTTGACCACGGCGAGCGAGCCGCTGAACGCGGTCTGGATGTACTCTAGCCCCCTGCACTTCTCCGGCAGCTCCGTCGTCCACGTCCCCGTGCGCACGTCGATGGCCACGACGCACGTCAGCCGGTAGATTTCTCTCGACTAGCGGAGCCAGTGGACGCCGCCGCCGCGGCAGACGACCTCGCGGGGGGTACACGTGCGCCTCTAGATCCTTCTCGAACTCCGGGGAGCGCATGACGGATCCCAAGCGCCAGTCGTGGAGGAGAAGATCTGGTGGGTCATCGGGTGTCCCCTTCTTTCACGGCGATTATCAGCGTCGCCAGGTCGTCGGAGCCGGAGCTGGACGGGGCAGGTCGTAGCCGGTGACCAACACGTACGTGTTCGCCCGGAACGCGGCAGCGGGGAGGAAGGTGCAGCCCACGTCATGGGGTTGCACAGGCAACCGTGGTTCCCCCGAGGAGGACGAGCCCGTCGCGCGACGAGAACGGCCGGTCGTACAGGGCCAGGTTGACGCCGGGGGCCGCCGCGTCCGCGGGTATGAAGGAAGAGACCGTCGTCTACTTCCACCGGTCATCATCGAAGTCGTTGACGGCGGAGACTGATACCGGGAGCACGGCGAGCGCGGACTCCTGGAACTTCCCTGGCGCGCGCTGCAGCCGGATGTTGTGGCCTCGGTAGTAGAAGCTGTGGAAGAAGCCGAGAAAGATGGCCAGGAGGAAGCGGACGGGGCGGGGCCGGAGGCACGAGGCGGTGCCGATGATGGCGCGCCGCCAAGGCTTACAGGCCGCGGAGCGAATCACGGCGGTGCAGTCCAGGCGGCGGAAGATCTCGAAGAGGAGGCAGCGATGACCACACGTCCACTTCCATCTTTTCCTGTCGCGCTTCCATGCATGCATCAAGAATACGAGAATCCGAGCAGTTTCGGGAGGATATGTATAACTTAAGTAACAAATGACAGATTTCTCGGGAAAAGATGAGGCTAGTTAATTTGTTTCGAAATCTCATTTAGCTCATCGTGATAAAAGGGGATATTTTATGCGATCCAAATTTTTATTTATAAGGGAATATGTTTAGAGGGATTTGATAAAATGGGAGATAAAAATATTCCTTTTTTCTTTTGGAAGAGCATCATGGTTTAACTTTCAGCAGTAATGTGACTAATCCTTTTTTATCCTAAAATTGACTCCTAATGCAACATCCTCATTGTGCCACATCACCTTTAAAATTACAACTGTTAGATCAGTGTCAATTAAGAAGATCAACCGTTGAATCTAATATTTATCTGAACGGGTGGAAGTTTTGTTTAACCGATTGACACGCCATCTGTTCTACGCTCGACTCGATGTGACCCCTTCTCTATCACAAATTTTGGAAAAAGAGAACATCACTTGAAATTCACAGAGGTCTATCGAGAAGACAAAAACACAAAAAGAGAGACGAGACGAGCGGAACGAGTAGCGGTACTGTGCAGTGCGGAGACTCTGTTCCAAGGAGAGTCCAGGAGGGCATAACAGGTTGATGGCGCACGAGGAGGACAGGTTCGGGCAGTGCGTGGAACTAAGACCAGCGCGACGCAAGGAGGACGGCTGGGCGCCCGGCGTGATGGCCGGAAGCAGGGTATGCCGCCTCTGTTGCTAGGAAGAACCCAGGTGTGTTCGACAAGGAACAACGGAAGGAGAACGAATTGCTGTTTTGTTTCCAAACGCATCTTGATTTGTTTCTGTTTGGCTAACTGCTATCCCCGCTGCCGTGTCCTGATTAGCGACTTGGACTCTGTTCTGACGCATATGTGGTACTTTACTCTCGAGCAAGACAAAAGTCTCGTCGTACACTGCAGCTGTACATGTGGTCAAGTGAGTGTTCTAAACATGTGATTTTATGAAACTCATGACCATGTATACACGGTCAAATGCCATTTCCTCAAAACATAAATAGTGCGATCACCCAAAAATTAGCCTAAAAAAGACGCTCACGGGCCAAAAAAACGTGCGATCGTACGTGGGCATGGAATTAAACACGAAGATATAAGTATCAAAAGACAATTCCCAGACGCAACGGCGGACTCAAAAACATTTCAAAGTCTGAGCTATGGACGTGCTCGGGGTAGCACTAATATAAGATGGTCGGGAAAAGAAGAGAGGTTCTTCGGCCCGTCTAAGTTTCGGATTTCAAATTTTTCGTGGGGCTTGTTGTCGCCACACTGAAATTTTTGGGGGTGTTGATCGCTAGTGAAAAAATTTCGGGGCGTCTAAAAATTGTTTGAAAAAGCACAGCATGGCGTTGCCGTATCGGGATTAACTATGAGCATGCCCCCTGGCTGTTTAATATTCCCTTTTTGATGTAAAAAAGCGATATTCTGCTAGCTGTAACGACACCATGCTTGTTAATATTCCATTGTTTTTGGAACGTGAACACATCGCTCGACGTGGATGCGGGGTTACGGGCAGAAAAAAAACGTCGGACGGGGCGCAAAATAACAGCTAGCCCATTCCGAACTGAAGCCGTCCGTTGTTTTTCATCCCGGTATTGGGCCGATTGACGCGTTATTCCTAACAGAAAAAAATGTGACATAACAAGTCGTGCCGTACTGAAAAAAAACGACTTAAGAGACATTTGCTGGATGGGCTTTTTCCTCCATCTGCATCTCGTATTACGCTAGTGGGTTCACCATGACGAAGGATACGATCTCGCCGTCGATTTTCTGCGTCACTACATCGATTAACTCTGGTGGTTATGTCTGTGTATAACGTATTACTATACTGGTCGACTTTACAAGTTCCATCATAATATTTCTGAAGGTTATGTCTGGGCATAAAATGTTACTAAACTAGTCGAGTTCATAAGTTCGATCTTAATATTATGCACTCGGGATGGAAACACTTCAAGAAGATCGGCACCCTAAACAAGAGCTCGCTTGGTGATACAAAGAGCCAGATCATAATGCCTGACATGGAAACTGAACAGACCAAACAGCAGTCATCAAAGAGGCAAATTATTACGCTATGGTCATCGATATGTAAATTGATCTCGAAAAAAGGGTAGTGCCCGAGACCCCGAGTAGAGTTCCTCCCATGCAGCATTTTTCATTTCAAAAGGCTTGTATCATTCACAAGTAAACAGTCACTCGACTCTCAAGGTGTTCGTTCAACAATAACCGTTGATTGTTACAGTTTATGACCAATGTGTTCTTTTTCACGCAGTACTATTTATGTTTGTCCAATATATTATTTTTTTGGTGCTGTTGATGACGTAATTTGGTAGCGCCCAGGGTGTCGAGTGTATCTGAGTACTGGATCCCGAGTTCTCGTATTCCCGAGTACTCATTCCCGAGTTCCCGCGTTCCCAAGCAGTGTGCCCGAGTGATCTGCGGCACCTCCGAGTACTCGTGCTCCCGAGTACTTGCGCTTCCGAGTAGTCGTGCTTCCGACTTCCGAGTACTCGTGCCCCCGAGTACTTACGTCCCCAAGCATTCGCGGTCCTGAGTAGTTCCAAGACGGATTTTAAGTAGCACATCCGAGTTCCAGCGGTGTCGGCTCGTCCGATTTGTGATATTCCCGAGTTATTTCGTAGGTGGGTCAAGGCACCGAGTTGTTTGTTGTGAATTCTTTTTTGGTACCAGGAACTCTAACTTGGGACGCAAGGAACAGAAGCTGATCATGACGTTTAAAGGAAAGTATGAGATTTGAAAAGACTCTTGGTTGATATGGACGGATGTCTTGTATACAAGACGGAGTCCAGATCGCGGCGGTTAAGTTGATCAGATTAGGAAAGATATCTCATGTGCGAGATGGATTCTTGATTGCGGCGGACAAGATTATCAGATTAGGGAAGTAATCTTTGTTTATATGGAAAGCTATATCATGCATGAAACAGAGTTGTATTCCAGCCCAAAGACCGGGCGTACCTATAAATATGAAGGGTATATGGCCGATTGAGGTGGAACTCTCCCAATCGACGCATTCAATCTACTATCTTTTTTCTTCATCCTTGTTATCTTGCTTTTCGTTCTTCGCTGTTCTTCGTGTTCAACGGCAGCGAACCTCGAAACTCTGAGGGCGGTCAGGCCGACTTAGAGCAGCCCATAGCCGCCGCACTCCCTGACGGGGTCTCTCCCGGGGGTGTGGGGTTTGGGGTTCCCAAAAGCACTCGCCGGCGTGTCTTGCGTATCGCGCTCCCGGCGAGTCTCCCCCGGCTCCGTATCCTGCGCATCACGCTCGGCGTCGGGGGTACATGGTGACGTGTTCGTGTGTGAACAGTGCATGCCTTGTACGGCTACCTAACCTTAGCTGCCTGAGCCTGATACTTTTTCAGAGTAAGATGAGCTATTTCCTGACTCCTGAGCCAGTCCAAATGGCTGAGTACTGTGAGTTCCAAGTGGAGCAAATAATATGCAGCAGTGATGCATGGGAGTTGTAACAGAATAATAATGGACATATATGTGAACAGCATTTCACAAGCATTTCGTTCAATAATAATGGACATATATATAGTTCACAAAAGTAATTCCCTTAGTAATAGTTCACAAATGCATTGCACTTGACAATAGTTCACAAATGCATTACTCTGGGTTGCCATCCGCCGGTGGTAGTTGCTCATCCGGTCCGATGATTCCCTATTTGTGAATAATTTATCTATGTTGCAACTTGTGCGTTCATGTATATATCCTTGACCTTTTTTGCCATTTGGACAAATATATGTTTCACTGTGGCAAGTTTGTGTAGATCCTAGACAACTTTCACTGCATTCAGGAGGCAAGAGTTTCCTATTTAACCTACAAATAAATTCCTTTTGATGAAAAGCAACCACAAAGCGCCATAGAGAGCAATACAGTACTAAAAACTTGATTCCATTTAAATATATGGTTAAACTACTTTAGCCATGGTAGGTTATGTTTTCCCCGCAGTAAGTTTGTGTGGATGCTAGGGAATGCTCACTAGTACTAACGCTTCTATGTTTCTTTTCCTTTGCTAGAATATTGGTTGTATTCTAGAAGACATTGGAGTGATAAATATATTTGAGAATACCCCAGAATAAATCAAGGATAAACATGGTGGAGATATTTTAGAGAACTCTAGAATTGGAGAAAAATTTAGAGCAAGATATTTTAGGTGTAGTATCTAGAATAGTTATGAGGTAAAAAGTATCTAGTACTTGGATAATATTGTAGAAAACTCTAAAATAAGATATTTATAGAGTTTTCTAGACTTATATTGTAGGTCTTGGATTATGCCACACGGCACCAATCCAATGATCATGTAATCCTATATATAGTAGGGGTGCCACCCCTCTCCTCATATAAACAACAAAGAAGAGTTAGCGAGTGTAAGTGTCTTAGAGAACTTTAGAATTAGAGAAAATTCTAGAGCAAGATATTTTAGGTGTAGCATTTAAAATAGTTATGAGGTAAAAAGGTTCATCACAAATGAGCAAACATACACATACATGCAAATTGTCCAAATCAACAATGCAAAACACTCTAGCGTAACTAATACCAAACAGATCATATTTAACTATCAGCAAAAGATTAGTTTTGAGAGGATTCACCACCTCACTGTCACAAGTTCATTATTATCAAAGATCAGTTGACCTTACAACTAGCATAACTATTACATTAAGTGAGAGGTTTATCAGCAGTCCATGTCTTCTTCATCCTTCACCTTCTACAACAGCACTTCATCCCTCCCTTCTTTGAGTTGGCCCATCATACTTAGCACTTTGTTTCCTCAAATAGGTATTCAAGCAGACACTTTACTTCACCTCATAATGCAGAAGCCAGCTTCCTCAAACAGCTGTTCAAGCAGACATTTTATTTCACCCCATAATGCAGAAGCCTGTTGAGGTTGATACCATTTGTTGCCAAACTGACAGAAAAGTACAGCGAAAAGTAAATGAGCCAGAAGCATCTGTAGATAGGCTAAAGTATTCTGCGAACATCACACATAACATAGAATACCATACATGGGCAACATTTGGCCTTGGGGCGGGTGTCACACAAGAACTAAGAACATGAGTTTCCAACTGGACTGCCAATCCGATAATGAGGTGGCGCGCTAGCTACGATGACTATCGAGGTTCGACTTCGCGGCAGCCAGCTGGTGTTGCCGGAGAACCTGTCCAAGTTCGTCCTGGCACTTTCGCCGCAGATGGCAACGGGCACTAGACCGTTCAGAGCGCCGTGGCGAGGCAACGTCGGAAACGGATAAGCGACAAGATGGCCAAACGATCGGCCTGTCGCAGCTGATCCACGGAAGCTGAACACCACCGAGATGCTGCTCGTAGGAAGAAGTCATAAGAAAGCCGTATGGATGTACTCACGTAATGGGAGTTTGAGTAAATTTGTGTTCAAAGTTGTACGTTTCTGTGTTCCGATCTTGGAGTGGACCTTGAGGTAGCACAGGCACGGCTGCAACATGGCGGTCGTGCAGATGAGGAGCGCGCTGGTGAGGCCCACGACGTCTGCGAAGAATGGCACGACCAGCGCGACGAGGGCCGTGCCGCCGACGTGCGCCGTCCTGACGATGCCCCGGAGCAGCGCGCTGTTGGCGACACCGAGCGCGCCCTCGACGGCCTCGGCGACGGGGGCGACCACCAACGCGTACTTAGTCAGTGGGTTCACCAGCGTCATGTATATGGCCACCTTGGCGCTCATGCTTGCCGACGGGAGGTTGAGGGTGATCTGGGACTTTGAGCGAGTCCCCGTACATCAGGTACCCGATGATGCCCATGAAGCCGTAGCTGAGTGTGCTCACGGTGAAGCATAGGGACAGTACCTGTGTGCATGTACGTCGATCAGTGCAAATTATCAAATTTTCGTCCGGTTCTGACCGAAACATGAACGAAATTTGAATGAAATATGGACTTTTTTATTACGAAATTCTACCGGAAACAGAGGAAAAGCAGACCTCAAACAGAGTATATGGCATTCAATTAGCAGGTTTGTTCTATCGAGAAACTGACCGAAAGGAATTGGTCTGAAATTTTCTTAACTCTGAGTTATTTTTCTAAGCCTTCGAATTAATATCCAACCGTCACCATTTCTATCCACTCTACTCACTGCTGTAGAATGGGTTTGCACTGACAGTCATCTAACTCCCTCTACTGACGGTCAGGGGGCCCGTCAGCCTGGGAATGTCGGTGGAGGGGTGCCCTCCACTGACGGGCAACACGCCTGTTAGTAGTGTATGTTACTACTGATGGTCCCAACGTGCCCGTCAGAGGAGACCCCTCGTTGGAGGCGTCTGGAGGTGTCACCACTAACGGGTCCTTATAAAATGCCCGTCAGTGGTTAGTCCTTACACTGACGGGAATTTTATAAGGGCCCGTCAGTAGAGGGCCGCATTACTGCCAGCTACACAGGTTTGGTGATACCTACCTCATAATCACAATTGCTATAATACATGCTTGCTATAGCATTTCACAAATTTCACAATCACGTAACACTTCACATAACCATAATCACATAACACTTCATAATCACATAGCACTGTACATAACCATGGATCACAAGTATGAAAGAATGAATACACAAGTATGTTTGACGAGCGACATAATAAAGTTGGTAAGTATAGAAAGAACATAGTGGCAACTATTCGTCAATTTCAGAAACAATGAATCTTTCATGAACAACTTAAGTTTGGCTTCGGAAATTGGGGGCCGGCGTAGAATTCACCCATTGGATTGATGACTTCAAGGTTGATGACTTTGGCGAAGATTCTTTGGATGCGAGCAAAGTCCTGACGCTAGTCGTATAAGTGACTTCCCAGCTCAGACCAAGTCTTCAGTTCTTTCATATCTTTCCAATGCTTGTTCTTGTACTGGACCCAGCAGTCCATATGGGCACAGGTGTAGTACCCACATGTCACACTATTTTCTGGCTGAATTCTGCAAGGGAATTTGTAATGGTGTACCATTTTTGTCGCTTTTGAAGGTATTTTACTATGACCCGTGAACTTGGCTTTAAAAAAAGCTGTATCCAAAATATTAGTGATATTGCTGAAGTCCGATCTCTTGCTCTCATCGGAGTCAAAGTAAAATGCCTTGGCCCAGCATGGAACGATCACAATGAGGACCCAGTGGTCGCTGCGTAAATGTGAGCAAATGGACGTAAGCGGGCAGGCGGAGATACGTGCGTACAAAACAAAAAATTCCCACGGTGCTAAGTTAAAGGACTTACGGAGGGTTGTAGGGGGCTAGTAGGTAGTCCTTGTCCTTATGAACGATGAACGCACGCGTAAGGTATTCTTCCAAAAAGACTCGACCGTCCGGGGTCGCAGCATAGCATTTGTTCATGCATATCGGATTGATTATTCCAAGATTGGAGTCACGTAGACGTCTGCACTCTTGGGCTTGGTAGAGAGCCCATAGCCTGACCATCGTGGTGTCGAGCCTATAGAGGTTGTACATGTTGAAGAGGTCTTCAAAGTTGATGTCAAAGATGTCCTGGTCGTTCTCCATGAAGAAATTGTAATCTCACTACCTCAGGATATACAACCACTGACGGGCGCAAAAATGACATCGCAGTTCAACTTCCACTGACGGGCGCATGGTCGTCAGCAGAAGTTTAACATCACTGACGGGCAAGATTTTCTGCCCGCCAGTGATTCTTTTTTGGGATTAAAAAAATTAAACCATTGCTGATTTAATTACAGCCCACGATGCATTACAGCATTACAGCATATCGCAAACATTAGTGAATGGTGCGCACACTAAACAGCAGCTAGAAAACAGAGATAAAAGCCTGCCCTCGGAGCAAAAGTAATGCTACAGGGCAAGCACAAGTCACAAGAAATCCGCTTCATGTTAGTCATGGAGACGCTTCAGTAGAGCTCCTTGTTCACATCGTTGAAGTACGGGTGCTCCATGGCCTTCTTTGCAGAAATCTGCTTTGCTGGCTCGTACTGCAGCATTTTCTACAAGGATCACAGGGATAAGTTAGAATGTGACCCTCAAGAACACCACTTCTGGTGTGTTTGCTTTCACCATTTTCTGCCAACATTAGAGATGTCAGTGTCTACCATTTAGAAGGCATAGATCAAGTAGAACGAGCGCATAAAGGTAAGAGATTTGTGATCATCGCACTAACCTCAAGCAGATCAAGACCATCAGCGTCGAGACTAGGAATTACAGAGGACAGTTTTGAAACGTTCCACTGTGGGTTTTTGAAATGGTACAGTACTTGAATAAGAAACAGACATGCTCATAAGACATACAATCAACAATTCTATACTACTGAAACACTATCTACATCAGCTAAATTAATGTCATGTAGAATAGTGCGAAAAATCATATGCATAATTGAAAGATGAGAAGCATAAATAGACCACCAAAATATTTACAGCACAAAATCTTACTGAAGCCCAAATGCCTTGCTGTCCAGGAATCAACAAACCCCAAAGAGCACCACTCCTCCTGCCCATGTGAAACTCATAGAGCAATAATGCCAAAGAGCAATAATCTGGTGCAGGTTGCGGCTGACTCTCCAAGCCTCCACAGTCCCAATCCCAAGCCCCTACAGCAGGTAATCACTCGCAATTACCCCAAGCCCCTACAGCAGGTAAAATTGGGGTATAGATCCCAAGCCCCTACGGAAATCGCCACAACGCCGCATCAATCGAACGAAACATCACTGTAAATTCCGATGGGACCGGGACGCCAGATCGGGACGCGGCGCCGGCGCGGGATCGGGATGCGGCACCGGACCAGGCGAGGGACCATCGTGCTCGGGGGCGGGCGCGCGGAGGTCGAGCGCGAGGACGGGCGGGAGGTCGGCGGAGGCGGAGGTGCGGGACATGGCGTGGATGAAGTGGAGCGGGAGCGCGACGAAGCAGCTCCAGGCGCCGCCCACCATGTGCACCTCCACTTCCATCTCCGGTGACCTTGGTCGGTGGAGGCCGGGATCCGGCGGCGGCGAGGGCTTCGGGCGGTGAGGGCTTCGGTGCCGCGAAGACGAAGGGCGGCGGCAGAGCGTCGCGAGCTGGCCGTGGGGCGGCGAGATGCGGTCCGGCCACGGGGCACCTAGGGCGAGATGGGATTTAGGTTTAGGGAGAGACCGGTGAGGCAGCCGGGGATTTTTATACCTCCACCTGCGGCTCAGGTGGGCCTTTGGGCCCAGAAAACTACTGACGGGCCAAATGGTTTGCCCGTCAGTGATGTGGCCCACTTTACTGACAGGCATGTTTGTAGCGCCCGTCAGTGATTGTTGCTGTCAGAAGAGATGGCAAGTTTCTCCTCCCTTCATACTTCTACTGACGGGCCAGTTTTGTGCCCGTCAGTAGAAGTTGTCTGCGTTGCCTTCTGCATTACAATTACTGACGGGCTCTTACTTGCCCGTCAGTGGTTCATATATTCAGCGACGGGCCTCCGTGTGCCCGTCAGCGATTGTAGTGTAGCAAAAGTCTTTTCTGAGGTAGTGTTTCTTGCACCTTGACCTTCCAATATTGGCAAAATGTTTGCGGATCTCTGGACATCTTTAGGTAATCTTCATGCAGCGTCTTCATGTCCTTCGAAAGATTGTCCAACTCATCCTGCGGGAGTAAGTCTTGACCTGGATAGAAAACCTCTCGCCAGAGACCCATGCTCCGTGTAGATAATTGGGATGATGATGTTGTGAAGGATAAGGATTTCTTCATCTGCTTTTGCTCCTTCCTTTCCTTCTCGCCGGTGCTGGCCCTTCTCTTTTTTCCTTTCTTCCTCCTGTGTAGCGGCTCAGGACTCTTGCCTGCTGCCATCGCTGCTTCCAGTGTTCTGGCTAGTGTGGCGGGAGAGATAATCTTCCCTCTAGGTTGATCCAGCTAGTCGCCTTGAGCCTCGGAGCGCCTTTCCGGTGGATCGTTGTTGGGTTCCTCCGGTGCCTCCTGGGACTGCAAAACTGGCTCCATGCACTGGTCCCCGACAAGATGGTCTTCCAGGTCTTTAAATGATGGAGGCATTTGGCTGAGTCCCAGCGGAGATCGTCTGACTGATGGAGAGGGGGTCGTGCGAGGAGAGGGGGCCGTGCGAGGAGAGCCCGCCGCAGATAAAATAATTTGGCTCTTCGGCCACTGGATGAAGTAGTTCTTGCATTGCCCTAGCTTGGTCAGTTCCGCTTCAGGGGGGACTGGGACTAACACATCACTGTAGTCGTTGAGGACGATGTCCACCTGCACCTTCACATGGTGCTCCCGCATAGGAACACAGTGCATGATTGCCCCCTCCGGCGTTGGGAAAACCTGGCCGTGCGCAACCTTGACTTTCATGCCAGGAATTTGCACCGTGAGTGTGCATCTAGTGGCTTCCTGTGAAACAGAGGATAGATGTGCCGTCCTCATTGGAGTCAGGACAATAGAATCATGATTTACTATAAAGACTCGTTCAGTGGACGAAACTTACGGTGATGCTGTCGACAGGATTATGCGAGTCGGGGCCACCGTCCGAGGCAGATGCGCAGCTACTCCATCTAGACGGCTGGTTCACGGGAAGCATGGTCGGATCGCCTTGCGCTGCGAGCACTTGCATACGTACCCACGTCTGCTCAGCAATCTCCCGCATTAGCTCTCGCAAATTTTCCATGTACTCCTGACTATCTCTCCTTGGGCGGCGGCGACCGTCGGGGTTTCGGGGAAATACTTTGTCCCATTTAACGCCATCCTCGACGCCTACTACACGGCCCCAATGCTCCGGTTTCTGTCGAGCCTTCGCCAGATCATCGTTCCACCTCGGGAAGCTCGTGACGGAGTCCTGTGAGCTTCCAAGCTGCTGGCTCAGTTCTGTCTGCAAGTTATATTACTTGATGAGAAGATAGCGTATTTGGATGCAACGTAATTAAGTAAGAAAAGAAACTGAGTTGAGACGTTACCAGCCAGTTGGCCACCTCCTGGAGTTCCTCAGACTCTATAATTGGTGACCCCGTCACAGGGTCAGAGCTTGTGTGCGCCACTACTGCAGAAACA
>JAGXJF010005876.1:0-69695 GCA_019208055.1 Stipa capillata | reverse complement strand
TGAAAGGGATCTCAGGAGTCGACTAGAGGGGGGGTGAATAGGTCGGCTCTAGAAATTAAAATGCCTAATGGGTTTCTCTTCTGGAGATAGGTCAATCCTAGAGAAAATATATGCAACTGATGTACGTAACAGAGACTCAGCAAGATATATCAGATAAACACCAGACACTCAGATAGAAAACTCAGCTGATGTAGAGCAAGTTATATTCAGAGCTAACTGAGTCTCAGGTATGAGAGTCAGGTGAGTGCATCAGATGATGTGAACAGGAAAGGTACTAGCTTTAGCAGGAGCTAACTGAGTCTCAGGTGAGGAAACTCAGTTAGTGTGCAACAAATAAAGGTGCCCTAGTGATCTAAGTATACATAGATATCAGAATAAGTATGAGCTGATCACAAGACAGAAAGTAAAGCACACAATGATTTGTTTTACCGAAGTTCCTACTTCTTGCGAAGCAGTACGTCTCCGTTGAGGAAGCTGTTCTCACAGCCGGCACCAAAACGTGCTCTTTCCTCGAGTACCTTTCTTGTGTGGAATCCTTTTATCTTGCTGCTGCAAGACAGGCAGACCCGAATCGCCCTCACAGACTCTTGGTGGCAGCCACACAAGACTTGGCTTGCTCACCAACTCCAAGAGCACTCCCACTCTTGGAGGAACCAGTACCTCGAAGATTACACCTGAAGGACTAAGTAACTCACTCTCACGATGGATGCACGCAGGCAACACTCACTTGGAGACCTAGAGCTCTTTCTTTCTCAACAGGTTGCTTTCGGGTTAGAGGCAAAGGTTGGGTAAAGGTTCAAGGTTGAAAACCTCCCCAGGTTCCCTATTTATAGGGTCCCTGGCAGCTAGCCGTTACCCTCATGCCACGTCAGACAAAGAGCCACCAGACCTAACCTATCTGAGACTCAGCTAACGAGCACCTCTGGTAACCTACTAGCCACGGCTGAGCTACCCACCTGAGCCTCAGATGCCAAACTCAGGTGGACTCGGTTGCCTCAGCAGCACCTGAGCACAACTCTGGCCGGCTCACTACAAGCCTACAACTGACCAGAGAGCAATGACCTCGCCAAAGTCCCTGACCAGCTCGCTTAGACCCTTGGCACTGGTTCCAAGCTTCTTCACCGAAGACGACTGCCCTTGTAGACGCACAGAGAACACTTGGTCCTGATCCACCAGCTTCCTAGCTCCTCCAGGACTTATCAAGCTTGCATTCACGGCCCTTGAACTCCATCAAGCAACCATCACCTCGCTTGCCCTCGAGCACAGCCTCGGCTTCCTCGCAACTGTGCCTCAGGAACCTAGCTCAGCTGGTCCTTCTGACCTTCCCAGTTCCTTGCTCTTTTTAGGGCTCATCATCAACAGTTGTCTCACTTCAGCTTTCACCTGTCCATCTAATCCCTGTTCACACTCATTGCAAAACATTAGACACAGGTGAGGATTGCCAATAACCATCAAAACCAAACTCTGGGGCAAGATAGCCATCCTTCCAAGCTCCATGGGAGTGGATGCACTTTCACCACCGACTCCTTCCATTTCTCCACCTCCGTCGAGCCTTGCGAAAGCTTATCAGCGAGGGCGAAGATGCTGGAGCTAGCCCACTTCATCGTTGGGCCAGAGCATGGCACAGAGGCTCTGCGCAGCCGACTTCATGCGTTGAACGAGGCTCTTCACTTGGAGGAGTCGGTCCTCCATAGTGACGACACAACTGGACATTAACTCGGGTGTCCAGAAGGCCTCGAGCGCTGATTCAGCCGGGTGCACCAGTGCTCGGAGTCGGAGCGCCGCATGCCTTGCCTCCTCCTCCAGTTCTAGGCAAGCATCTGCTTTTGAATTATTACAAGAAACTAAGCAAGGGCATGAACAAAAGAAGTTGACGAGGGACTCGGAAGCTCACCGAGCAGGGTCTCGTTGGCTTTCTTGAGATTCCCCATGAGCTCCGACTCCCGTTTCTCCCACTCGACGATGGCTGCAGCATGCCGCTGCTGTGACTCGGTCATCTTCGAGTAGAAGCTGTCAACTTGCGTCTGCAGCTCGCGATTGGTGGCCGTCAGTTGCTCAAACTGAGTGGCCAGCCGCTGGTGCTCTGACTGTAGGGAGGTGAAGGTTTTCATGTTCTCCCGAGCCTATCTGAGCTCATTATCAAGCTCGGCTTCGCGGGCGGTGATCATCTCATTCACCCTCTCCACCGAGATAGAGGCCTTCAACTGCTCGCGAAGACGTTTGTTTTCGACCTCCACATCTGCTGACTCAAAAAGATAAGAATCAACGAAATCTTAAAGGCAGAAAAACTACAATGATTCGGATACTTACTCCCTGCGGCAGCAAGGTTCTCTTCAAGCTGTCGAGTCCTGGCCTTTTTGTCAGCCAGCGCTTTCTTGAGAGAGGCATTCCTCCCTAAAAGCGCCTGGCTGCTTCCGCCGAGTCGGATCGCAGCCTGGACAAAGGGAAAATCTGAGTCAGTAAGATCCGAGTTAATGAGTCTCCAGCTGACTCAAACAGTCGACTCGAGACTCGGAGGGCTACACCCACTGGGTGCACTGATCGTGCTCCCAGTGTTAAAAATCAGCCGAGGTTCGGATGCGACCACTTACCCCGATGGAAGATTCCAAAACCTCGACCGAGTCCGCCAAGGTTTTGGCCACGTCAGCAAACTCCCTAAGCTTGGAGCTGAGGGCAGCGACGTGGTCAGTGGCCCTTTGCACCGCTACCAGGTCCTCTATGCTGCAGCTCGGCAGCAACAGCGCGGGCACAAGGCCGCTGGACGAACCGGGTGCCGTTTCTTCGATCGCAGGCGAAGTGGCTGGCACAAGGCTTCACTCAGCCACCGGGGAGGACTCGGTGGTGAGTTGGCCCTCGGCCCTGCCTGCTGGCTCCGAGGAGTCGGCGCCGGTCGCAGCCGCTGGCTCCGTTGTCGCCTCGCTGGTGGGAGTCGGCAGAGGCTGCGGGTCGTCAACTGGTGCCACGGCTGGCCCGGTACCCACGCCCGATTCTGGCGTCTCCGCCACGGGCACAGCGGGCAGTGGCATGCTAGGCGCAACCGCAGCTGGAGCCACGGGTGACCCGGTTCCCGCACCTGACTCCAGATCCATCACCGCGGGCGCGGTGGGCGATTGCGCGGTAGGCGCAGTCGCAGTCGGAGCTGGAGAGGCCGACTCCGGTGGCGGGGTTGGAGTCGGCCCCGTGGACGAGCTGGATTGGAAGCCTCCTTTGTCGGAGAGCTTCCTTTGGACTCTGCAAAAGACAAAAGCGCAAACCGACTTCAGCATCTACCCCCTTCAATCGAAATATGGAAGAAAGCAAAAGAAGCGTACCTGGTGATCGTGGGGACTACCTTCTTCTTCAGTTTCTCCGGGGTGGACGGACCCCCGGAGGAACTGGCAGATGCCAACTGGGGCGCAGTCGGCTTGGTGGCAGGCACAGTAACTTGTACCGCGGGGCTGGCAGTGTTGGCCCGCGCCCGCTTGGCGGCCGACTCTGTCTGAGCCGACTCCGCCTGGGTTCGCGAGGCCCCAGACCCGGAGGCGTCATCCGCACGCCTCTGTTTGGAGGTCAGAGGGGCCTCCTCCGACTCGTCATCCAAGTCGGCCGAAACTCGCCCCCGTTCCGGGTCCCCGCCCTCGGGGGTTTCTTCGTCGACCTCCACAACGCCTCCAGAGCCAGATTTTGCTCGGGGAGTGATGGTAGGGAGTTCAAGTCAAACAAAGTCTGCAAAACGTCAAAGACTCGATTTAGGAAAAAATGAAGGAACAAAAATGCCAAGGATCCGACTCGGAACATGAAACACTTACAGTCGGCGGGGGTTTGGCTGCAGAATAGGGCACCACGTGTGGTGCCCTGGTGAGACCGGATAGCTCCTTGGTCAAGTTCTTGAGGAGCTCCGTGAAATGGCGATCCGAGAGCTCTGCTGACGACACCCTGGTCGAGTCGGACGCACCCGAATACTTCCAAATCGGGTGCGCCCTGGCCTGCAGTGGCTGGATCCGCCGACTCAGCCAAGTAACGATGAGGTCGACTCCAGTAAGCCCCTTGTCTTGGAGCCGCTGGATCCTCCTTGTAAGCCGCTCGACCTCCGGCATCTCTGCGCTGGAAGGCTTGGTGCCCCAACGTTTCTGCCAGACTGGGGGACCAGGGACGTACTTCGGCAACCCCTCCTGGGTAGCCGGTGTGCACTCATTTGGGCAGTAGAACCACCCATCTTGCCACCTCCGCACGGTGTCCGGGAGCTGCAGCTTGAAGTACTTCACACCGGATTTGACTTGGATGCCGGCTTCCCCCGTAGATGGAGAGGCGCCCACTGGCCTTGACCAGCTGCGCCTTCACCACGAACGTCTTCTTCCACAGCCCCCAGTGAGGCCGAGTCCCCAAAAAGCACTCGCACAACATGATGAAACATGCGATGTGCAGAATGCCATTAGGGTTGAGGTGATGAAGCTAGAGGCCGTAGAAGTGGAGGAGCCCCCGCACGAAGTCATGGGGCGGCAACGACAAACCCCGCTCGACGAACGGGAGGAGTAACACCCGTTTGTGATCATGCAGGGTAGGTCCTGGCTCCTGGTAGGGCGCCCTCCAGTTGTTGATCGCTCGAGGAGGCAGCATTCCCTCGGTGGCGAGGCCAGCGAGGAGGTCGTCGGTCACCACCGACGGGACCTAATCGTCCCTTCTTCCAGTCGTCGGGGAGCGCGGCGGTGGAGGAGGATCTGGAGTCGCCCTTCTTTCCCTTGGAAGCATGTGACATGGTTGGAAGGCGACGGCGGATCAAGCGCTTTCTCGGGAAGAAAGGAAGTAGTGCGCGGCGGTGGGGCTCTCGAGGCGAAGAGTTTATGCGCGCGAGGAAGACGAAGGCGGATGAGAGTTGCTTTCCCCCTACGCCTGCTTTTATAGAGGAGGGAGGTGAACCGCCGACGGTCGTGCGCCACACATGGCAGCAAATCGCCATGGCAACTGCCGTCCCGCACGCGAATCTCCGCGGGATTCGAGGCGACTTTTTCGCCACGGCCCATCGTCCCAAGCATTCCGGCCGGCGTGCATTGTGTCAGCAGCCATCCCGCGCGCACCATCCGCATGATTCGAGGCGCAATCATAACAAGCCATCATTTCAAATGTCCCGCGCAGTCGCCGCTGCAGCGGCGGATATCTCGCACACGCCCCACGCAGGACCCAAGGTGAAATCATCGCGCCGCAGCACCCCAAGTGCTCTGTCCAACCAACTGCGTGCAATAAATGCTGGTGTGACGTCGCGCGCAGTTGTAATGTCTTCATGTGACCACGAACCGGCTTTGACTGGGTTTGGCTCGACCGGGTAATCTCACACTCGGTCGCCGAACCAGCTTGGAGTCCACTCGACCCGTCGAGCCACGATACAAAGGCTGCACCGACTCCATCAAACAACTCTAAGGTACACCGACTGTACCACTCGGCAGCAGATCAACTTTGCAAAAGGGTGTCGATGACCAGCCCAACCGAGTTCGCAGGTCACTCGGCAACACCCGAGCTAAGGACGGACTCGGCATCCACAGCGGCACAAGACGGTCTCTGATCTAGAGCCAAATGCCAATCTGTAGACTTGGTTCTGGAGTCAAAGATCGAAAGCATTTCCACTCGGACACTAGCTGGCAACGATCAACTCGGATAAGTCCAGACGCTTTTCGAGTTCACTTGGAATTTATGATACACCTTCCAGCAAGCCACTAGCCGACTTCCCCAGCAGGAAAACACGGGTATCACCGAGATTAACACTGCTATTAGCTCAAACCTAACCTTTTCAGGTACTTCGGGAGTCCATCAAGGTCTTTCCACGGCCGACTCGGAGGCGCGCATAGCTCGCCCTCCAGTCAGCGCATGCATCAAGACCCTTGAAGCACTCGGGGGCTATTGACGACGGGATCCCCACAAGATAGGCCCAAGACAACGAGTCAGCCCAGCAAACTCGGGATGGCCCAAATTCACGGTAGGAGGCCCACTCGGCCAAACACATCCCACAGGGTCCACTCGGAAGTAACGGCTGGGTGCCATCAAGACCCGACGTTACAGAAGCATTAAGTCGGACGTTACCAAGAGGCAGTAAGTAGAGTTAAGGCACCAATCAAGTGTGTTGTTACCACGACTTGGTCGACTCGGCAGTTGTAAACCTAGACCTTGCCGGGTTTATATAAAGCAAGGCTAGGGCACCCGCGCAGGGGATCGGGTCTTTGATCTTTTCCTTCTTCTTCGAACAATCACACCATTCTTGAGAATCTTCTCACGCGAGGCTTGATAACAATCCAGCAGGAGTAGGGTATTACCTCTTCCATAGAGGGCCTGAACCTGGGTAAATCTCTCGTGTGCACCCGCTCCTGGATCATCCTCCTGCGCCCCCAATTCCTACTTAGAAATGTATACTGCCACGAAATCCCCGCGACACATACAATTTAATCAGAATTATGCTGGAATACAGAAAATGTTAAGCTACTTGTCGTGTAAACTTGGGACTCGAAGGGCATACAACAGATGTCACATTCTAATGCATCAATTTCATGTGAGAAAATATTGGTTCTCTCTTCTTCCTCTTCCTGCTCTGTGTTGGCCTTCTTTGGTATGCTGGCACCACTACCCATGGCCTTCTTTGCTACGCCACTAGCCATAGCCTTCTTGGCACTCCTTTTCTGCATGAAAAAATTGCTTATTTACCATTGACAAGCACGGCAATTGCTCATTTGCCATCGAACAAACCAATGTTGCTCTTATACCGCTTACAAGTTCGTTCCGTTGCCAATTTGCCATCAGCTGTTAAGTAGGCGTTAACTTCTTCTAGCAAAAGACGATTTTGCCCTCAATGGCAATTTTCTCGTGAAATAATTGCCATGCTGAAAACTGTTACATGCTGAAATTACAAGCAAGATGTCCAATTTATTTGTGAATGAAATAACGTATGGTATTGTGCAAAGTGTTGCTTATTTGCCATTGAGGGCAAAATCGTCTTTTGCTAGAAGAAGTTAACGCCTACTTAACAGCTGATGGCAAATTGGCAACGGAATGAACTTGTAAGCGGTATAAGAGCAACATTGGGTTGTTCGATGGCAAATGAGCAATTGCCGTGCTTGTCAATGGCAAATAAGCAATTGTCTCTTTCTGCATCGCTGGATCACGTAAAAGCAAACTTTGATGATTTTAACATTAATTGTCTCATTGCGCAGCGCATCGAGCTAAATGGATCATGAGTGGATGTATGGTTCTCATACGAACCAAGGGCACCTTGACGGTGTGAAGAATTTTCTGAGAGTTGGCAAGTAGGATAGGTTGAAAAAGGGTATTGAATTTCTATATTCTCCTTGTTGCGATTGTAGAAATGAGAGATCATTTCTAAGACATAACTCAGCCCTACAGATCCAAGCCCACTTGATTACTAGGGGATTCAAACCAGACTACACTTGTTGGACCAAACATGGTGAAGAGCAAAATACATTACATGAAAAGGTTGGCATCATTGAAGAACCTAAAGTCAACGAGATGATAGAAGATGACGATGAAATATGTGCGGAGGGTGAGTGGTGGTGCAAACAACGATGATAGGTTGGATCAGATGCTGCGCAATGCAGACATGAACTTTAATACTAAGAGAGACTTAAACAAATTCTTGAGCTTGATTAAGGACTCCGAGAAACCTTTGTTCATGGGTTGCAAACCAAAATACACAAAGTTATCATCCATGCACAACTTAGATTGAAAGCAAGTTACGGCTGGTCAGACAAGAGTTTAATTGCGCCCTTAGATCTCCTATCCGACATGCTTCTGGCTGAAAACGAGATGCCAAAAAACACATACCAAGCAAAGCAGGTTATTTGTCCATTGGGGATGGAGGTAGAAAGGATACATGCATGTCCAAATGATTGTATCCTCTACCATAAAGAATTAGCAAGATTGCATTCATGTCCAATGTGCAACTCATCTCGTTACAAGCGTAAGAGTTAATCAGACGACGGCGAGTATTGCATCGAGGTGAAGAAAGGAATTCCCACAAGGTGGTGTGGTATCTACCTGTAATCCCGTGTTTGAAGCGTTTATTTGTGAATCCAAAAAAGGCCAAATTATTGTGCTAGTGCTCGGAGGACCGTAGGAAAGATGGAAAGGTAAGACACCCTGTTGATTCTTCCCAATGGAGAAACATCGATAGGATCTTCAAAGACTTCGGTGCAGAACCGAGGAATATAAGGTTTGCGTTAAACACGGACAGGATGAATCCTTTTGGCAGCATGAGTAGCCGGCATAGCACTTGGCTAGTTGCTCTGAGTATGTACAACCTACCTTCTTGGTTGTGTGTGAAGTGGAAGTACATCATGATGTCGCTGCTTATCCAAGGACTAAAGCAACCTGGGAATGATATTGATGTGTACCTAAGACCATTGGTGGAAGATCTCAAACTACTGTGCAACGAAGGGGCGCAGGTATGGGATGCGTACAAGAAGGAGAATTTCATGCTACGTACCATGTTGTTCTGCATGATCAATGATTTGCCTGCCCTACGTAACCTTTCAGGCCAGAGTAAAGAAGCAAACAAGGCTTGCCCTCAATGCTTAGACGGTACTGCGAGTACGTGGCTGGCCCACTCGCGTAAAATGGTGTTCATGCGCCACCGTAGGTTCCTTAACAAGAATCACCTGTACCGCAATATGAAGGAACAATTTGACAGGACAAGAGAGAGAGGTCTATTTCTAAGGCATTACAGTGGGCAAGAGGTGTACAATATGGTTAAGAATATCGATGTTGTGCTTGGAAAGGGGCTTAAAAACCAAGGCCCGTGGCATGTCGAAAAAGAGATCAATATTTTGGAAGTTACTGTATTGGCGGCACCTTGAAGTTCACCACTGCATCGACGTGATGCATGTAGAGAAGAACGTGTGCGACAACCTGACTAGTCTCTTACTTAATATTCCTGGCAAGACAAAGGACGGTCTCCACACACAGCTCGACTTAGTTGATATGAAGATCAGGCCCAAGTTGGCACCTGAGCCCACCCAAAAAGGTAGAACAAGGCTTCCTCCGGCCTGCTATAATCTGAATAAGGCCGAGAGAACCGAGCTATGCGGGTGCTTGCATGGTGCAAAAGTTCCGTCCGGGTACTTCGCTAACATCTCGAAACTTGTTTTGATGGAAAATTTAAAATTAGTTGGCATGAAGTCCCATGATTGCCATGTGTTGATGACACGGATACTTCCTGTTACAATCCGAAATATTTAGCCAAGCTATCTTTGAGACACAGTCATCAGGTTGTGTTACTTCTTCAACACAATTTCTCAGAAGGTCATCGATCCCGAAGTACTAGATGTGTGGCAGGCTGATGTGGTGAGGACACTATGTCATCTTGAGATGTATTTTTCACCCTCATTTTTCGATATCATGGTCCATGTCATTGTTCACCTGTGGATCGGTCTTCCTACGTCAGATATACCCATTTGAGAGGTACATGGGAATTCTTAAGCACTATGTACGGAACTGATCTCGTCCGGAGGGCAGCATCGTCAAAGGTTACACAACCGAAGAGGTAGTCGAGTTCTGCATCGATTACATGGACCAGCTCAAATCAATAGGTGTGCCAACGTCTTGCCACGAGGGGAGACTTCATGGGAAAGGGATCATAGGGAGGAAATCACTCATTGCTGACTATGCCGCGTTGTCTCAAGCCCATTTCACGGTCTTGCAACACATGACAGAAGTATCCCTGCATATCGAAATGCGTAAGGACGAGCTCCACCAAGAGAATCCAGGCCGTACAGAGGATTGGATCACGAGTCTGCATAACCACAGCTTCAGCAACTGGTTGTAGGTGCGAATCATTAATACTTCAATTGAGGACAATATTTCCTAGTTGGCAAGATGGTCAAGTCACACAATTGTGAAGTTTGAAGCATATGACATAAATGGGTAAACATTTTATACCCAAGCATGGGATAGAAAGAGCATGGTACAGAATAGCGGCGTGCACATAGATGCCTTTCAGGACAAACGTGGGGTGTGCGCGTACTATGGGTACATAGAGGAGATCTGGGAACTCGACTATGTACATTTCAAGATCCCCCTCTTTCGGTGTTGTTGGGTCGCACTCTCAAGTGTTAAGGTCGACAAGTATGGCATGACTACATTGGACCTTGAACGTGCCGCATACAAAGAGGAACCTTTTGTACTCCCTAACCAAGTTGTTCAAGTCTTTTATGCGCAAGACCCGGCAAATCAAAAGCTGCATGTAGTCCTTCAGGGAAAAAGAATGATCGTCAGAGTTGAGAATGTCGTGGATGAAGAAGATTATAATCAATTTGATGAGTTCCCTCTTGGGGACCGCTCTGCATTACACAAAGAACAACCTCTGACCGAGGCCACTTGCTATCTGTGCGTCGATCATCAAGAAGGTCTAGTAGTTAAAGGAGATGGTCAAGCTCCATGATGCGATAGTGTAGGTAAGCATGCATTCTTGTTCCTTCTTTGTCTATCATGGTTGTTAAAATTGTCATAGTTTGCTTTTACGTGATCCAATGATGTAGAAAAGGAGCGCCAAGAAGGCTATCGCCAGTGGCATAGCAAAGAAGGTCATGGGTAGTGGCACTAGCGTACCAAAGAAGGCCAACATGAAGCAGGAAGAGGAGGAAGAGAGAACCAATGTTTTCTCACATGAAATGGACGCATTTGAATGTGACATCTGTTGTATGCCCTTTGAGTCCCAAGTTCACATGGCAAGTAGCTAACATTTTCTGCAGTCCAGCATAATTCTGATTAAGTTGTATGTACATGCTAATACTATTGGCTCTGCTAAATATAGTATTTTCTCTCTCACTTAACTCTTAGTGCAAGGAGGCTATTAACATGAATTTACAAAAAAAATCATCTCACTTGGAGTTTGTATGATTTTCTTATGAATTTTGCAAATATTAATGCAACAAAAAATTTAAACAGAGAGACAACAACTTGATGCAATTAAACCATCATGTTGAACTCACAGAGAAAGGTAAGTAAACTCATAAAACCCACAAACTAATTAGTACAGACGGTTCTAAATTCACAACCGCCAATAAAAATGAATACAGATGGCTCGTAATTCTCAACCATCTGTGAGGCATTAGTATAGTGGTTCGTATATATGAACTGTATGTAATAATTGTTATCACAAATGGTCATAAAGGTGAACCATCTGTACTAATTGTTAGCACAGACGGTTGGTAGTGGCGAACCGTTTGTAAAAATAGGTACATAAAACCTTTTTGGCCCTAAGCCTGCGCTGCCTTTCATTCTAAACCCTAACTTCCTGCCTTTCTCCCATTCATCGTCGTTGTCGCTCCTCGCTGATGCCCAGCCTCCCCCGCTCCTCCCCATCACTCCTTGCCGACGCCCGGCCTCCCCCACTCCTCGCCGAGGCCGGCCTCCCTAACGACGTCCTCCCCGATGCTGCACCAGGCCTCCCCGACACCAGGCTCCCCGATGCCACACCAGGCCTCCCTGACACCGACCTCCCCCGGTCCTCACCGACTCCGCCACCCGGGCTCCCCACGCCGCCGCCGAGCTCCGGGGTTTTGTTTTTCTTCCTTTTTTTTCTTGGAATGGTTCACATCATCACTGACGGGTTATTTTTTGGTCCGTCAGTGATGACTACCTCGGGCGAACGGCTCGAGCAGGATCATCACAGACGGGTCGTATTTCTATCTGTCAGTGATGACATACCACAGACGGGTGAAAATATAACCCTCTCGATCACAGATGGATCGTGTGTCCACCCGTCAGTGATTAGACGGGTGAAAATACAACCCGTCTATGATGACATCATTTATCACGGACGGGTCGCATCTAAGCCCGTCAGTGATGACTTGTTATCACGGACAGGTCACATCTGCGCCCGTCAGTGATGAATTCTCTGCGCAGGGTTTCACCTGCTTCTGGTGACAACTACCAGTCTCTTATGAATGGGAGGAACACAATAGAACATATATTTATGATTTTTGGACACTAAGGTAGAGATCGAACATATATTTGAACATATATATATTACGAAGTAGCAGTAATAATTACATAGTAATTATCTAATAAAGCCTACACCTCTTCCAGCTGGGCGGGCCCGATCGTGCCGTCGTCGCCGTGGAGGCCGCGTCGTCGTCTCCATCGTTAATGCCGTCGCCTCCATCGTCGAAGCCGTCGAGGTCGTCATCATCCTCATCCGTGTGCTCCCAGCAATCGTCCTCATCCTCGTCGGTGTGCTCCCAGCAGTTGTCGGTATAGTAGCCCTTTCGGGCAGCGGTGGCGCCGTGCTGCTCGTTGTCATTGCTGCTATCGATGTCCTCCTCATTGTCATCGTCGCTGCTGTCCTCATCCTCGTCCACTGCGTCGTCCTCCTCCTCCTCATGGTTGGCCTGGTCGGCGTCGTCCTCCGCACCTAGCATTGAATCGTCGTCGGCCATCCTATCGTCGTCGGAGGAGGTCGATAGCATCCAATCGTCGTCGGAGGAGACCACCATTGGTGAGTCCTCATCGGACGAGTAGTTGGTTGTAGTGGATGGCCAACTAATTGGCGACAGAGGACCTGCATAGGGCAAAGAGATGGACGGTGGCACTGATGACGGCGGCAGACTGGCCATGGCGTGCGGAGGAGAAAAGCAGTAGGAGGGAATGGACTGGGCAGAGGTGGAGGTGGATTGAGTATATATTGATGCGGAGGGAGCGAAGTGGCGGGAAGATGAAGCGACTTTGTAGATGATCGAAGAGACAAAATGGTTAAAATTCCACAGCGTGCACATCCCAAACGGTTGCGATGTAATCCCAAACGGTGCGTGAAACCACTCTCATCACAGACGGGTCACATTTCCACCCGTCAGTGATGACTCAACACAGACGGGTAAAAATACAACCCATCTGTGATGAGACTACTGGAGTCCTTGGGCTAGGATTATCATCACTGATGGGTAAGTAATACCAACCCGTCAGTGATCAATTTCCCACATCATCACTGACGGGTTATTTTTCGGTCTGTCAGTGATGACTACCTCGGGCGAAACGGCAGGATCATCACAGTCGGATCGTACTTCTATCTGTCAGTGATGACATATCACAGACGGGTGAAAATACAACCCTCTCGATCACAAACGGGTCGTATGTCAACCCGTCAGTGATGACTTATCACAGACGGGTGAAAATACAACCCGTCTGTGATGATCCTGCTCTAGACGAATGACTAAGACTGTCATCACTGACGGGTGTAATACCTACCTGTCAATGATCATTCTCCCATGACTGACGGGTTATTTTTTGGGCCGTTAGTGTTGAAGTCCTTGTAATGGCGGGAAAGTTATCACTGACGGGTTTGGATTTGGCCCGTCCATGATGAATTGTTCTATATAGGTTTCTAACCGGGCGACTTGTCATTTGCGCCGCGTGTCGAACCCGAGTTTTTGCTCCTAAGTTCCAACCAGCAGTAGCACCTCCTTGCGTCCAGAGCAACATATATTTGTGGGTAATTTGGTGAGAGGAGAGCTAGGGGTCGCATTTGGACCATGGACAGTGCTATATTTTGAGTTGGAGATGAGAGCAGGTTAGTAACTGCTCTCTCTATATCATATATTAAGTGTGTACATCCCCTAAAAGATGTGGATTAAAGCCTTCGTATTTATTCATTGTAATTTCATACTAAAATAGAAACCGGCCGCTTTGGATATTAAGCCAAATTTCTAGAATGAAAGCCACTTTATGCTCTTATTAATAAAATTTATGAACCTTAAACCAATTTACTTGTGGATTTTGGATAAGCTAGATAGGTAGAAGTTGTAAATGGCCTATTGCAAAAATACTCCACTTTTTATAATAAAATCCTCATATTTTAGTAATCAATTAATGTGGTCGATGGATTGAATTGTATGTAGCAAAAGTAACACTAATTGTATATGATCAAGCTTTATAATTAAGCGGATAATTTCGTGCTATCATTTATTACTATAGGATCAATGGATCGAAGTTGGATGTACGGGGATCGTGCTACCAGAGGGTACATAGATGCTTTATTTGGATTTCTTAGAGTTGCCCGAGAAGATATGTTGAGGAAGAGAAAGAATGAAATGTGTTGTCCATGTCGTAATTGCAATAACGTGGAGATGGTGCAGATGACAAAGGACTTGCAATTACACTTGCTTATAAAGGGTTTCATGGATGGTTATACCCATTGGACAAGTCACGGCGAGGAGGAAGAAGTTGCCACTGGCGAAGAGGCAGAAGTCATCCCAAGTGGCGAAGAGGTAGAAGTGGGTGTTGGCGAAGGGGTAGAAGTCGAGGCTGGACATGTTGCGTCGCTCGACGAACCGGTGGAAGAAGCCAATTCGGAATCCTCAAATGAGGATATGGTTGATGTACACAATGATTTGGACCAAATGTTGCGTGACGCGGAAGGGGCGAACCTTGGTGGAAGAGAGTACGATGAGTTCTTAGGCTTGTTGGGAGACTCAGAAATACCCTTGTTTCCGGGATGCAAACCGAAGCACACGCGATTGGCTGTCCCGCTAGAACTGTTGAAGATCAAGGCAAGCAATAACTGGTCGGACACAAGTTTCACAAAGCTATTGGTGCTCCTGGAGGACATTCTTCCGGAAGGGAATGTATTGCCAACAACAACTTACAAGGCCAAGAAGGTTATATGCCCTCTTGGATTAGAAGTAAAAAAAATACATGCATGTCCAAATGACTATATTCTATACCGCAAAGAGTACGCGAACCTACATAGATGTCCGTCGTGCAAGACATCCCAATATAAGCGTATTACAAATGAAGAAAACTATCATGATGACAAGGATGAAGGTGGGGGTGTGGTGAAGGGGCCTCCAGCAAAGGTGGCTTGGTATCTTCCGATCATTTCCCGTTTGAAACGTTTGTTTGCTAATAAGAAGGAGGCAAAGATGATGCGTTGGCACTCAGAGGGGCGTAAGGAAGATGGAATAATGAGACACTCTACCGACGCATGCCAATGGAGGACTGTCGATAGGGTATTTCCGGAATTCGGTAAGGAGCCGAGGAACATAAGGTTTGGGATGAGTACAGACGGAATCAATCCATTCGGTAATATGAGCAGCCGACACAGCACATGGCTCGTCCTCCTTGGTATTTACAACCTTCCTCCATGGCTATGCATGAGAAGCGTAAGTACATACATCTCTCCGTACTCATTCAAGGGCCTAAGCAACCTGGAAATGATATTGATGTGTACGTACAACTACTGAAGGAAGATTTAGCGACACTTTGGCACAACGGGGTGGAAGTCTGGGACGCAGATAAACAAGAGAATTTCAACCTATGCGCCTTGTTGTTCACAACCGTGAATGATTACCCTGCTTATGGAAAATCGTCTGGCCAGACTGTGAAAGGACACAAAGCATGTGTTGTGTGCTAAGAACAAACAGTGAGTCAGTTCTTGACACACTCGTGTAAAATCGTATATATGGGTCTGAAAGGATCTCAGGAGTCGACTAGAGGGGGGTAAATAGGTCGGCTCTAGAAATTTAAAACCTAATGGGCTTTACTTAAATTAAATAGGTCAATCCTAGCAACGTACAGGCAACTGAAACAGGCAGCTGACACTCAGGCAGATAACTCAGATAACATGCAGGAAAAACAAAGACAAGAGAGTGTCAACTGAGTCTCAGGTGCGTGACTCAGTTGTGTGCATCAGATAGGCAGTTCAGTTGTGTGTCAACTGAGTCTCAGGTGGGAAACTCAGTTGTGTGCAGCAGAGAGTGTTCTATATATATCTGCACAGGTAAAAACAAATCATGCAAACGAACAAGTAGACACAGAGATTTGTTTTACCGAAGTTCCCACTTTATGCAAAATGGTACGTCTCCGTTGAGGAAGCTGCTTTCACAGCCGGCACTGAACCGTGCTCTTTCCTCGTTCACTTATCTTGTGTGGAATCCTTTTGATCTCACCGCAGCAAGACAGGCAGACCCAAATCGCCTTCACAGACACTTGGAGGCAGCCACACAAGACTTGGCTTGCTCACCAACGACTCCAACTTCCCGGTCTTGGAGCAGATGAACACCAAGAGCTCTCTCAGTCTCTTGGAGGAACCAGTACCATGAACTCTCTCAGTTTTGAAGCACTCAAGATGTAAAGCAACTCTCTCTCACGGTGGATGCACGCAGGCAACACTCTCTCGGAGACTAAGAGCTCTCTCTTCCAACAGCAGGGTGCTTTCTATGGTAGAGGTAAAGGTTGAGGTCGAAACCTCCCCAGGTTCCCTATTTATAGAGTCTCTGGCAGCTAGCCGTTACCCTCATGCCACATCAGACAAAGAGCCACTAGACAAACCTATCTGAGACTCAGCTAACATACACTTGGTAACCTACTAGCCACGGCTGAGCTACCCACCTGAGTCTCAGATGCCAAACTCAGGTGGACTCGGCTGCCTCAGGCAGCACCTGAGCACAACACAGGCCGGCTCACTACAAGCCTTAAACTGATTCAGGAGGACAATGGACTCACCACTGCCACTGACCAGCTCGCTCAGAATCTTGGCACTGGTTCCAAGCTAACAACTGAAGATGACAGCCCTTTGAAGACGCACAGCGAACCCCTTGATGCAGATCCACTAGCTTCCTAGCTCCTCTAGGTCTTATCCAGCTTGCAGTCACGGTCCTTGAACTCCATCAAGCCACCATCACCTCGCTTGCCCTCGAGCACAGCCTCGGCTTCCTCGCAACTGAGCCTCAGGAGACTAGCTCAGCTAGCCCTTCTGACCTTCACGGTTCCTTGCTCTTTTTTGGCCTCATCATCAGTCAGATGTTGTCTTGATCGATCACCTGTTCATCTAAACTCCTGTTCTCACTCATTGTAAACGTTAGATACAGGTGAGAGTTGCCATTAACCATCAAAACCAAACCTTGGGACTAGATAATCATCCTTCCACTCTCCTTGGGACTGGATGCACTTTCAATCTCCCCCTTTTTGGTGGTTAGTGGCAACTCCTTTAAACATAGCATTAGATGTATAAAAGGGTGTGATATTCAACCAAGTTTAATATCTACTCCCCCTTAAGCTGTGCACATAAGAGATTTTGAGTTTTACTGCAAATGCACAGTTCTGTTTAATCATGGAGAGTAGATGCTAAACCAGGTTGCCATAACATAACTGAATAAATAAGCACAGCGGAATATCAATTATGTTGAACAAATACTCAGCAACAGATGTACAAGGAATAGCATGCTTGAGTACCAATCTAAACTCTCCTAAAACAAATATTATCAGAGTAGATATCATTAGAATAGATATTATCAGAGCAAATAGATATCAGAGCAATCAACAGAATTTAGAGCAAAATACTTGTATCAGAGCTAAACACATGTATCAGAGCAAAACAAACAACATGTATCAGAGCAACATGTATTAGAGCAAAAGAAAAAAAACACAACACATGTATCAGATCAAAAAAGGCAAAGACACATGTATCAGAGCAAGACAAACAACATGTATCAGAGCAAGACAAACAATCAGAGCATCATCATATGTATAAGCAAAAAAAATTTAAACAGAGCATCATCATATGTATAAGCGAAAAATTTTTTAAAACAGAGAATGTCTTGACACACATTGACACACATGCAGCTCTTAGCCTAGCCCTTAGCCCTTTTTATATATACTCTCTAATCTCTCCCCCTGAATCTAATCTCTCCCCCTTTGCCACTAAACACTAAAAAGAGATAGGAAGAAGATCTTCAGGGAGCTGGCTTCTGTTGCAGAAGGGATATAATCTGATCAAACTTGCTGCTGACTGAAGCCTTGAGATCTGCCATATCAGCCTTGATATCGTTCTTCAGCTCTGTCATCTCTTGCTTCAGCTCATCTTGCCTTCTCTTGATAGCAGAAATCTGAACGGGCACAACCCTCTTGATAAAAGCATCAACTGCAGCAGGGTTGCAGAAGGGATAGAATCTGATCAAACTTGCTGCTGGCTGAAGCCTTGAGATCTGCCATATCAGCCTTGATATCGTTCTTCAGCTCTGTCATCTCTTGCTTCAGCTCATCTTGCCTTCTCTTAATAGCAGAAATCTTAACGGGCACAACCCTCTTGATAAAAGCATCAACTGCAGCAGGGTTGTCCAGACGTTGAACCAAAGGCACACTAGCTGAGGAGAGATCAACTAATACTGAAGCTTGAAGCTCAGCAGGAGGAGATGGTTCCCTAGCTGAGTCTCGGGCAGGAGACACCTGAGGCTCAGGTAGGTCTGCTTGGGGTTCAACTACTGGCTGAATGACTCTGACTGAGGCTCTGGTAGCTGGCTCAGGTGGCACTGAGGTACTTGGCTGAGAGGCTTCAAGGATGCTGTAGAAAGGTTTCTCATCTTCATTATCATCCTTTTGAGGTCTGAACTTGCAGAAATAACACTTCTGATCAAAGGAGAAAGATGAAGTTGCTAATGCTGTTCTCTGAAGGATCATATGCATTAAGTATGAGCCATATCTCATCTTGTCTGTTCTGTTCTTCTGGCATTCATTGATCTGAGAGAAGATATATCGAGCAACATCAAACTTTTCCTTCTTGGCAATCAGCTCAAGGATTCTCCAAACTGGGTTATAGATAGCATCAGTCCCTCCACCCTTTGCACAAATAGACACATTTAGAATCTTCACAATATGTTTCGGTGTCTTCATGAGTCTCTTAAAGTGCTGAATATACTTGGGGACTACACCTTTGGCTGGGGGAAACACAAAGCCAGAGGGAAAGAATTTTTGTCTTGTCTCATTTGACATCCAGTCTGGTTGCAAGCTCTTGTCTTCTTCTGATCCTTTGGAGATGTTTATCTGTGATAGCTTGGGCCCTGATGGCAAGTTGAACAGTTCAGAAAATTCTGTAGCTATGATGCACAGCAACTGACCTCTGGTCATCCACAGCATGAAATCTTGGTGATCTTGCTCAATGAAGACTGTTGCATAGAATTCCTTGATCACTTCAGAATCATAATTTTGGTTTGTGCTGTAGATTTGATCTAATTGAACAGCAGCTAAAATATCTTTTAGATCGCCCAAACCATTTTTAGCCAGATTGGCCCAATCTATGGGCATGCTATCAACAAAACCCTTCTTGGGTAGCAGAAGATGGTAGCTGGACTGCTGTTGATCATTCCAAAATCTTTGATCACTGCACTGCCTCCTCTTGATATTGCCTTCACTGTCAAAATATGGATTTGTAGTTCTCATGGCAGTGTAGTTGGAGGTGCTTCTTGTGTCCAAATTTATGGTAGCCAGACTAGCATCTGCCTTTGGAAGCTTCTTGAGTGTTGCTGCAAACAGAAATTTCATCTCTTGAGAGTTTGTCCTTGCAGCTTTAGCAAAGATAGCAGCATACTTGACTTCCAGAGACTCATCTGAGTCTGCCTCCTGAGTCTCAGCTGCACTGTCTTCAGAGACAGAGGAAGATGTGGAAATTTGAGCTTCTTCTGATGATTGTTCTACTGCGACATCTTCTTCCTCACCCACATATTCTTCATCTGAGTCAGATGTCTTTTGTTTCTTCCTTCGAGGAGAGGGAGGATGAGGATCACTTGGACTGGAGTATGAGTCATCTGATCCTTCTGACTGAGACTCAGCTGATTCATACTGAGACTCAGATGGCCTTTTATGAGCAGACTCTGGTGCAGGAGATGATTCTGGTGCTGGAGATGATTCTGCCCTTTCTTGTTCAACAAGCCCTTGGTCTCCTTGAGCAGGTTCTAGATCAGATAAGGACCGGAAGACTGATCCCATGCTTACTGATACTGCAGCTGAGGGATCAGCTTGGGACACAGGTGGATTTGCACCTAAGGATGTTCTGAGCTTGGTCATAGTATCATCTAGATTCTTCTCTAGATGCTTTCCACTGGAATCTAGCTCTGCTAGGATATCTTCTATAGACTCAATGGGAGCTTTCTATTGAGTTTCTGCTGCTGTGGTGACAGGCTCTAGCCCAGCTGAGGAAGTTGCCTGGGACTCCGCTGGCTTACTTGGTTGAGAAGCAGGAGCACTAGATTGATGAAGTGGGACTGCTGAGATAGGGGCATTTGAGTAATCTACCAAGTTTATCCTTGAGTTTGCTGCAGCTATCTCATCATACAGGAACTTCTTGCGGGCTTCATCTGTGCAAGAGTTTAGTTCCATTGCGTAGGCATCTATCCTTCTTTGCAGCTTGTTATCATGATATTTGCGCCATAAATATTGACACTCCAATGAAAGCTGAGGTACAAGGAGTTCCATTTGCAGAATCAAGTCTGCCTTCTCATTTCCAACAGCCTTTCCTTCTTTTCTTAACAGCTCTTGAAGCTCTTCTTTGATTGCCTTGTCTTTCTTCCATATATCATTATGGACTAAGACATCTTTAGGAGCATCAGATGAGTCAAAGATTAATTTCTTGATTTCTTGAATTCTTGGAGTGAGAGCATCTCTTTCGGCTTTTGAAGCAGCCGGCAACATCCCCGTTAAATCATGCAGTTCTTTGACTAGAGCACTTTGAGATTTTCTTTTCTCAGCTTCAGCTTTCCATGCAGCCTCTTCTTCCTGTTTTTGTTGACTCTTAGCCTTGCTGGGTTCAATAACAACTTCTGATCGAAGCTTCTTAGGAACTTTGTACAGGATCAGATCAGCTGGTCCACCAGCAGCTCTTGTTCTCTTGAGGGTATCCACAACTGGCGCCCTCTTAGCTTTGATGGATGCATCTTTGGCAGTAGCTTTCTTAGCCTTCTCTTCTGCCTTCTTTATCTTAGCTTCAGCTTCTCTTGCTTTCTTCTCGGCTGCAAGAATCTGTTTCTCCTGTTTTAGCTTCTCTTTCTTATTTGCTTTTTCAGCTTCAAGCTCTTTCATCCTGGAGATGGATTGCTTTACAGCTAAATCCAATTAGCGTTTTTCCTCTTCCAAGGCTTTCATCTTTGCTTCCCTTTTAGCCACTTCTGCTGGAGATAAGGGGATCATAGCAGCTTTCTTGGCTTTCTCTTCAGCATCAAGATTCTTAGCAAGTCTCCTTGCTTTCTCTGTCTCCCATTCTTCTTCAGTTTTCTTTTCCAAGATCTGAGTCCTGATGGCTAAAGGAAGATCCTCTGAGATATCCTCTAGCAATTTTCCAGATTCAGACATCTGCATGGATAAGATAGGAAAGGGGGGTAATCCCATTGCAGAGAGAAATTTACTGAACAACCTAACTGATACTCAAGCGATTGAATCAGGTGACACTAGGAAGGTTTTACAATTTATCTCATGCTACCTAACTTAGCTACCTGAGACACAGGTGAGATAAAGTGCAAAACTCAGGTGTAGAGACAGAACAACCTAGGTTTATCGAATCTTGCTGAAATCTAAAAATTCAGAACAATGTGCTGCAAAAATTCATTCTGGAGGCTAAAGAAACAACATCTCTATCTAATTCCGTAGCTAAGAGCTACCCGAGAACGTGGAATTTGCATAGGGGCGGAAACCACCCTAGTTCTGTGAAGAACAGCTCGAGGAGACTTACGATGAGGAATTTGGATGGAGATGCAGGCGCTTGATCAACAGAAGAGCTTGAGGGAGCTTCGACGAGCGCAAAGATCGGTGGAGAAGCACACGATCGTTGAGAATCAATCGGCGGAGAAAAGTGCTAGGGCTTAGGAGACTCTGAAGAGGGTTAAGCGCGAACCGTTGCAGAGTTGGGTATTTATATCCCGAGTGGCCCGATGGTATCTGAGACACAGCTGGCTACTACCTGAGACTCAGGTAGGACTGAAAGGGACTGAATAGAACTTTAAACTTAGACTCTTTCCTCCAGATATATGGAAGTGTTCAACTGTGACTCATGAAAAAGACTCAGTTGACAAGATTTTCAATAGGATTACTGGAGAGAATTCAAAGATAAGAGATGAAAGCAGATTAGAGATTTCTTTTCAAGCACAGCTTGCCAAACAATCAACAATACAAAGCTAAAGCTGTGTTGAATTGAAATAGATAATAAAATTCAACTTATTTAGCTCAATGGAAAATCCATGAGTTCAATAAGGTGCAAAAATCAGCATGTTATCTATTTAAAACCTATCCCACCTGAGGTTCACCAGAGACTCAGGTGGATGACTCATGTAGGATGCAGAGAATGTAGAATCCAGAAATGCACACATATGTACACGTGAATCATCATTTCCTCACTGCACATTCGAGATATCCATGATATTTAGCTCATGCCTGAGGGTGCAGAACCTATTTTCATCTAGAGGCTTGGTGAAAATATCGGCTAGTTGAGCTTCTGTCCTCACATGACACAGTTGAATATCCTTCTTCTCTACATGGTCTCTGAGGAAGTGGTGTCTCACTTCTATGTGTTTGGATCTTTGGTGTTGGACTGGGTTGTTGGCTAACTTAATTGCACTTTCATTATCACAGAGGAGGGGTACTCGAGACATGGATATGTTGAAATCCTTCAAGGTCTGCCTCATCCATAATAATTGAGCACAACAACTACCAGCTGCTATGTATTCAGCTTCTGCTGTGGATAGGGCTACTGAGTTTTGTTTCTTGGAACTCCAGGACACAAGGGAGCGCCCTAGAAATTGGCAAGTACCTGAGGTGCTTTTTCTGTCAACCTTACATCCTGCATAATCGCTATCCGAATAGCCAATTAGCTCAAAGGGTGCACCTTTAGGGTACCATAAACCAAACCCAGAGGTATGAATTAAATATCTCAGTATTCTACGAACAGCAGTGCGATGAATATCTCTAGGATCAGCTTGAAAGCGTGCACACATGCAAACACTCAACATAATATCAGGTCTAGATGCACATAGATATAGCAGAGAACCAATCATAGACCTATACTCTTTCTGATCAATAGACTTACCTTGTTGGTTTATATCAAGATGAGCATTTGTTTGCATGGGAGTTGATATTGACTTAGCTTTGTCCATGTCAAACTTCTTGATGATGTCCTTAGCAAACTTCTCTTGGGAGATGAAGGTTCCCTGCTTGAGTTGTCTAATCTGCAGCCCTAGGAAGAACTTCAATTCTCCCACCATGGACATTTTAAATCTTTTGATCATCATCTTGCTAAACTCATCACTTAGCACACGGTTAGTACTACCAAATATTATATCATCGACATAAATTTGACATATAAATAAATCATTGTCTTTAACTTGAGTAAAGAGTATAGTATCTACAAGCCCAATTTTGAACCCATTATGTATAAGAAACTCCTTCAGAGTGTCATACCAAACACGAGGGGCTTGTTTAAGGCCATACAAAACCTTGTGGAGCACATATACATGATGGGGTCTTTTTGGATCCTCGAAACCAGGGGGCTGTTCTACATACACAAGTTCAGCAAGCTTACCTTGGAGGAAGGCACTCTTGACATCCATTTGATAAAGCTTGATGTTATGATGGTTTGCATAAGCTAGAAGTATCCTGATAGCTTCAAGCCGAGCTACAGGTGCAAAAGTTTCACCAAAATCCAAGCCTTCTATTTGAGTGTAGCCTTGAGCAACCAACCTTGCCTTGTTCCTCACGATTTGGCCGTCTAAGTCTTGGTTGTTGTGAAAAACCCACTTGGTTCCTATGACATTGTGGTCCATGGGTCTTTCAACAAGTGACCAGACTTCATTTTTCTCAAATTGGTTCAGGTCTTCATGCATAGCATTAATCCAGTCTGAATCAGATAGAGCTTGACCTACATTCTTGGGCTCAATGGTGAAAACAAAAGAATAGTGAGCACAAAAATTAGCAGTACGAGAATGAGTAGTCACTCTCCTATTAATTTCACCAATGATTTGGTCTACAGGGTGATCCTTCTGCAGCCTGCTGATCACAGGGGATTCGGGTTCAGCCACCTGAGTCACAGCTGGATGTGAGTCAGCTGAGGGTATCTGTGACTCAGTTGGCTCTTTCTGAGACTCAGCTGGGTGCATGGAGGCTTCTGAGTCTAGTTGATCATTGGCTGGGTTGTACTCGTACTCAATGCCATGCACTTCATCTTGCTCATCATCTGGGTCAAGTAGCTCAGAGACACCTGATGAAGCTGGTCCCTCAGCTTGAGACCTAACTTCACCGGTTGACTTGTGAAGAATGTCTACTTTCCCTGAAATATCATTAACAACCTGCCCACCTTGTGAGCCATTAGATTCGTCGAATGTCACATCTACAGCTTCTTCAACAATCTTGGTGTTGGTGTTAAAGACTTTGTAAGTGTGAGATTCTGTGCTATACCCAATAAAAATTCCTTCATCAGATTTGGATTCAAATTTAGAGAGGCGTTTGCCTTTCTTGAGAATGTAACACTTACAACCAAATACTCTGAAGTAGGAGACATTTGGTTTCTTATTGGTCAGCAACTCATAAGGTGTCTTCTTCAAGAGTGGATGAAGATACAATCTGTTGATGTTGTGGCAAGCAGTGTTGACAGCTTCAGCCCAAAACCTTGCTGGTGTCTTGTATTCACTTATTATTGTTCTTGCCATCTCTATCAAGGTTCTGTTCTTCCTCTCTACCACTCTATTTTGCTGGGGTGCATAGGGTCCAGAGAACTCATGCTTGATTCCATGCTTGTTCAGGAAAGATTCAACTCTTGAGTTCTTGAATTCTGTCCCATTGTCACTTCTCACTGCCTTCAGGTTGATATTCCATTCATTTTGGACTCTGACAATGAGATGCTTGAACCTCTTGTACACCTGTGACTTGTCCTTCAAGAAAAATACCCAAGTGAAACGTGACAAGTCATCAACAATAACAAAACCATACTTGTTACTTCCAATGCTCTCATATGTAGTAGGACCAAACAGATCGATATGTATGAGATCAAAAGGAGAAGTAGTGGTCATGATATTCTTGGGTGGATGAGGGCTTCCAACTTGCTTCCCAGCTTGACAAGCACAGCATGGCTTGTCCTTGTTGAATTGGATCTGCTTTAGGCCTAGGACATGCTCCTTTTTACTGAGTTTGTTCAGCATCCTCATCCCTACATAACCTAGCGGCCTGTGCCACAGCCAGCCTAACTGAGCTTTAACCATCAGGCAGCATGGCACAGCTGCTTCCTGATCCTGAAAATCTACAAGATATAGCTTATCTACTCGATAGCCTTTGAAAACTTGTAAGTCATCTGTTAGTTTCTGAACATAAACCTCTTTAGGATAAAATGTGACTTTCATACCAGTATCACATAATTGAGAAACAGATAAGAGGTTATATGAAATAAACTCAACAAGCATTACTTCAGTAAGAGAGTGTTCCTGAGAGATAGCAATTTTACCACAACCTAATACCTTGCCTTTTGAATCATCAGCATAGTTGACATGCTTGCAAGGGAGGTTGTCTTTTCTTATCTCAGTGAACTCCTCTTTGCCTCCAGTCATGTGTTGTGTACAGCCACTGTTCATGACCCATTTAGTTCCACTGGAGGCAGAGCCCTGCATGATTAGTTCTGAGACTTAGGAACCCAAAGAGCTTTGGTTCCCAAGTTGGCAGGTCTCTTACAATAAGCATCAATAGCAGGAATAAGCTTAACAGATGGGTTCTTAGCAGCTATAGCTTTAGAAAGCTTAGTGAACCTCTGAATCTTTCTCAGATTCTTATCCCCTGCAAGCTCAGATGGAAGGGTTAGCACATTTGCACTGCACCTGAGTGAGCCACCTGAGACACAGGTGACTACTGATTTTGGTACCCAAACACCCGGTACTCTTTTGTACTCACTCCGAGGCCCAACATACTTTGCCACAAGCTTACCATTCTTCCCTGTTTTAAGCACATAGCTAGGGTTTGAGGGAATCCTCATGTAACCACCTGTTTTTAGGTGATTTCTTGCAAAAGAGTTAGTATCATATTTTCCCATTTGAGGAATAAAGTTATTCTTCAAAGATTTCTTGTTAGCAGTAGGGGGAATATAAGACAATCCATCTTTGCCAAGCACAGGAGTGAAACCAAGTCCCCTTTTACCATTATTCTTGAGAACTAAGGTGGACTGGAGTCTAGCAAAGTTTTGCATGCCTATATTAGCACTGCATAGGCCTATTCTCATGAGCCTTTTCAGCTCCTCATGCTCTTCCTTAAGTTCATTAAACTTTGCTGCATCAACAGAGTTAGTAGCAGTTGAAGTACTTGATCTACTAGGTGAATCATCAGCAATAACTGTACTAGAAGTAATAACATTGATGCAAGATGCACAGTTTAAGCAAGTTTCTACAACATTAGGGGGATTAGCAACAGGAATAACAATAGAGCAAGCTGAATGGGTTTCCTTAAGCTTATCATGCTCAGAAGTTAGAAGCTCATGTGATAACTTGAGCTTATCATGAGCCACCTGTAGCAAATAAACTTCTTCATCAAGATCAGCTTTAGCATCTTGAGCATTATCAAGGGACACCTGCATATCAGTTAGTTTGTCCCTGAGAGAGATGTTTTCTTTTCTCTCTTTTCGAAGAAGCTTTTCTGTTCTGCAAGAATGTCCATTAGCTGAGCATAATCAGGGAAGTCATCCTCAGTTAATACCTTGTTGCCTTTAGCCATAAGGCATAGGGCTGGAGTCTCAGCAGATGAAGGATCAGCATCCTTGTCGAAGAGAGAGTCTGACACAGGTGCACAATTGAGTGACCTAACTGAGTCATGGCCTGACTCAGCTGGGCTACTGAGTGATCCATCTGAGACACAGATGGCTAACCCAGCTAGCTCAGTTTCTTCTTCTGACTCTTCTTCAGACTCTGAGTCATCTGAGACCCAAGCTTATCCAACATATGCTCTGGCAGCAGAGGTCTTCTTCTTTCTGAAGGTAGGTGGCTTCTTTTCCTTGTATTTCTTCTTGATAGTGACCTCCTTCTTCTTGTACTTGCCCTCTTCTGGTTTCTTGCTCTTCCTGGGGCAATCAGCAATGAAATGTCCTGAGTCACCACACTCAAAACACTTCTTGTCGTTAAGCTGCTTCTTTCCTTTGAATCTATCAGCAGAACCAGAGAACTTCTATCTTCTGTAGAACTTTCTGAAATTGCGAGTGAGCATAGCAAGTTTAGTTTCTTCATCAGTGGACATCTCTTCATCCAAATCTTCTTCATCACTGGATTCCTTGAGACTGGCCACTATGTTGAGAGCTATATTCTTGTTCTTGCCAGAAGTGGTAGCATGCTTCTTAGAGTGATTCAGCTTCATCTCATGAGTTAGCATCCTACCAAGCACATCAGTGGGCTTCATCCTGTCGAAGTCATCCTTCTCCTTCGTCATGAGACGCAGAGTGTGATAGGGCTTGGGAAGGACAAAAAGAAACTTCTTGATCACATCTCCATCTTCAACTCTGGTTGATCCAAGGGCCTTCAGCTGATTTGTGATCATTGTAAGCCTTGTGAAGATGGAGTTGATGTCCTCTCCAGGTTGATAGTGGAAGTTGTCAAGATCATGCTCTAACACATCCTTCTTGGACCTCTTCAAGGTATCACTGCCTTCATGAATGGCCTGAAGGGTGTTCCAGATATCATGGGCTACATCAAAAGTGCTGACACGCTTGAAATCATGTTCCTGCAGCCCCATATAGATAGCATTGGCAGCCCTAGCATTGTTCTTGATGTTGATCTTGTCTTGATCAGTAGGGTTGCTCTCATTATCTACTTGAAGACCTGTCATGATAATTTTTCAGACATCTGGGTCCATTGCAGTAAGGTGCATTTGCATCTTCCGCTTCCAAAAAGCATAGTTAGTGCCATCAAATATGGGAACTCTACCCTCGTAGTTTGACATCCCTTAACTCTGGCTGTTAAGCCAATATGAGCAACGAGGCTCTGATACCACTTGAAAGGATCTTAGGAGTCGACTAGAGGGGGGTGAATAGGTCGGCTCTAGAAATTTAAAACCTAATGGGCTTTACTTAAATTAAATAGGTCAATCCTAGCAAGGTACAGGCAACTGAAACAGGCAGCTGACACTCAGGCAGATAACTCAGATAACATGCAGGAAAAACAAAGACCAGAGAGAATCAACTGAGTCTCAGGTGCGTGACTCAGTTGTGTGCATCAGATAGGCAGTTCAGTTGTGTGTCAACTGAGTCTCAGGTGGGAAACTCAGTTGTGTGCAGTAGAGAGTGTTCTATATATATCTGCACAGGTAAAAATGAATCATGCAAACGAACAAGTAGACACAGAGATTTGTTTTACCGAAGTTCCCACTCTATGCAAAGTGGTACATCTCCGTTGAGGAAGCTGCTTTCATAGCCGGCACTGAACCGTGCTCTTTCCTCGTTCACTTATCTTGTGTGGAATCCTTTTGATCTCACCGCAGCAAGATAGGTAGACCCAAATCGCCTTCACAGACACTTGGAGGCAGCCACACAAGACTTGGCTTGCTCACCAACGACTCCAACTTCCCGGTCTTGGAGCAGACAAACACCAAGAGCTCTCTCAGTCTCTTGGAGGAACCAGTACCATGAACTCTCTCAGTTCTGAAGCACTCAAGATGTAAAGCAACTCTCTCTCACAGTGGATGCACGCAGGCAACGCTCTCTCGGAGACTAAGAGCTCTTTCTTGCAACAGCAGGGTGCTTGCTATGGTAGAGGTAAAGGTTGAGGTCGAAACCTCCCCAGGTTCCCTATTTATAGAGTCCCTGGCAGCTAGCCGTTACCCTCATGCCACGTCAGACAAAGAGCCACCAGACGAACCTATCTGAGACTCAGCTAACATACACTTGGTAACCTACTAGCCACGGCTGAGCTACCCACCTGAGTCTCAGATGCCAAACTCAGGTGGACTCGGTTGCCTCAGGCAGCACCTAAGCACAACACAGGCCGGCTCACTACAAGCCTTAAACTGATTCAGGAGGACAATGGACTCACCACTGCCACTGACCAGCTCGCTCAGAATCTTGGCACTGGTTCCAAGCTAACAACTGAAGATGACAGCCCTTTGAAGACGCACAGCGAACCCCTTGACGCAGATCCCCTAGCTTCCTAGCTCCTCCAGGTCTTATCCAGTTTGCAGTCACGGTCTTTGAACTCCATCAAGCCACCATCACCTCGCTTGCCCTCGAGCACAGCCTCGGCTTCCTCACAACTGAGCCTCAGGAGACTAGCTCAGCTAGCCCTTCTGACCTTCACGGTTCCTTGCTCTTTTTTGGCCTCATCATCAGTCAGATGTTGTCTTGATCGATCACCTGTTCATCTAAACTCCTGTTCTCACTCGTTGTAAATATTAGATATAGGTGAGGGTTGCCATTAACCATCAAAACCAAACCTTGGGGCTAGATAATCATCCTTCCACTCTCCTTGGGACTGGATGCACTTTCAGGGTCACCGTCGGTTCCTTCCGAACGATCACATTTGGAGGAAGTGGAAGAAACAGTTCAACGGAGAAGTCAAGATACGGGAGTGCCCCGCACGAAAAAAGGGTGAAGAAATCTATGAAATTGTGAAAGATATCGATGTTGTGTTTGGAAAGCAAGAGAAGCTGAGGCCGAGCATCTAGAAAAAGAAATCCGTATTTTGGGACTTGCCGTACTAGAAGGTGCTAAATATCCATCACAGCATTGATGTCATGCACGTCAAAAAAAATGTGTGCGACAGCTTGATTGGTCTCTTGCTCAACATTCCAGAGAAGACAAAAGATAGTGTGAAGGCATGCCTTGACATGCAAGAAATGGGTATCAGACCAGAGCTGGGACCACAACTGACGAAGAAAGGCAAAACATACATCCCCCCTGCTTGCTACACTCTTAGCAAGGTTGAGAGAGGGGAATTGTGCCAGTGCCTCTTTGGGGTGAAAGTTCCATCTGGTTACTCGGCAAACATAAAGAAACTTGTTTCAATGAAAGACTTGAGATTAATAGGCATGAAGTCTCATGACTGTCACGTGATGATGACACAGATCTTACCTGTTGCAATAGGAGGTATCTTGGAGCCTGGAGTCTGCGAGACAATCACAAACCTGTGTAGCTTTCTCAACACGATCTCTCAGAAGTCAATCGATCCACAATGACTATCTAAACTACAGTACGAGATAACTGTTATAATATGCCAACTAGAGATGTACTTCCCTCCGTTATTTTTTGATATCATGATCCATCATGTTGTGCACGAGATACAGACGTTGGGACCCGTGTTCCTACATAGCATGTACCCGTTCGAGAGGTACATGGGTATTCTGAAGTGCTATGTTCGCAACAGATACTAGCCGGAAGGGAGCATCATCGAAGGCTATGCTGCCGAAGAGGTCGTCGAGTTTTGCACAGATTACATGGCTGAACACCATCCCATAGGTGTGCCCCGTTCTCGGCACGAGGGTAGGCTCGCTAGCGTTAGGACAATCGGAAGGAAAGATCACCAGCCTTCAGATACAACAGAGTTCGACAAAGCTCATTTCACGGTCTTGCAACACATGTCAGTGGTGGATCCGTATATCAAAATTCACAAGCAAGTGTTACGCCAACAGAATCCAAAAAAGTCTGAATTTTGGATCACGAAAACACACAACATCGGGTTCAACCAGTGGTTGAAGAAGTATTTTTACAAAAAAACCCTTCAACTGAAGAAGAAGATGTAGTCGGATGGTTGGCAAGAGGACCCGTCACGAACGTTGTGACATGGCGAGGATACGTACGAGATCAATGGATATACATTTTACACAGACGCCCAAGACCGAAAAAGCACATACCAGAACAGTGGGATCCAGGTAGAAGCCCGTAGTCCCCGAGGGATTAAGTGCAACTACTACGGCATAATCAAAGCGATTTAGGAACTTGACTACATAGTCACCAAGATCCCCTTGTTTCGATGCCGGTGGGTGAATCTCAAAGATGTGCACGTGGAAGATCAGAACTTCACTACCGTGGATCTAGAGAGTTTTGGGTCAATAGAAGAGCCTTTTATCTTCGCTAAATAGGTTGCCCAAGTCTTCTACATAGTCGACCCATCAAATAAGAAGTGCCACGTTGTGAGGAATGGAAAAAGGAGTATCGTTGGAGTTGACGGTGTAGTTGATGAAGAAGACTACAACCAATTCGATGATCCGGAACCCGACTGTGAAGACAAAGAATCAAGTGATGACAAAGAACCAAGTGATGATGTGCCAACGTACGTACGTCGAGATCATAATGAAGGACTAACATATAATGGAAAAAACCTAGTCGACAACGACGACGACAACTAAAATTGTCAAATTGGTTACTTTGATGTGCATATTGTCAATACCTAGTTGTATTTTGTTCTATATGGTCGAAATTTTTTATTGTTGGACATTTACTTTAATTAAATCATCAAGTACTCTACTTTGTTGTATTTACAGTGCTATATAAGTTTGGACATACTGAATCTCCACACTGAAATGCAGGTTCAGTAAGTTCACTAAGTTGAATAAACACCCCCACCGCCTGGGCAGTCGTGGCTACGTTAGGAAGATGGCGGACTGGGGGATAGAGGACGCAGCACTACGAGAGGCTGGAAAACCAGTTCCTTTCGACCACATCGAGGGTCGCGGGCGGGCATGGATCAGGGGCCGCACGAAGACCGACCTGACTACGGGGGCTGTTTCCTTCTCGACCCCCAAAGTTGAGGACGTGTCCAATCATCTGGTACGAACTTAACCCACCATGTCGATTTCATAAGTATAAACAGTATATGACAAATCGCGCAATACTATATCTCGTACTGCTTCTATTGCACAGAGAGTTGAGCCAGCAGGAATCTTCCTCAGAGTCCATCGGGAGCGAGAGGTGGCTAGACCCTCTCGCGAAAGCTGTGGGAAACCCTGAGAAATCTGGGCGTGTGCGAGGCCTCGGGATTGCCGCTACATGGAGCGTAGCTTTCCCCCAAACCCAAGAGAAGGCCAGGCGAAGGAAGAGAAGTAGAAAGGAAACTCTTATTGAAGAGATAACGAGGAAGGTACAAGAAAACATGGCCGACGACATGCTTCGGAAGGCGAGAGAGGAGGCACACAGGGAGGTGGCCTCCCTGTTCGGGGGGCAGCTACCGCCCTTGCCTCCTAACCGTGCCGAGCCTAGCGCCGCGTATGGATGGAGTAGCTGCGCCTCCGCAAATGCTACTTCTGAAGGGAGAGCTGACGCGCTTCCTACCAACGACATCACTGTAAGTTTGTTTAGTTACACAAATGCTTCGCAACGAGTTTTGTGGATGTGTATTCTGAACCATAATTGTCCTGCAGGCGCCAGCAAAGTGCGACCTGGTGATGATGCTACCCAGCGGTGTGCCCTTGACGGTGGCACAAGGGCTAGCATATCAACCAACTTTGGGGCAACGCTTGCACAACGTTGAAATACCGTCTACGATGGCGAAGGTACAGGTGGACTCCGTAGTGCCCGCGTACAGTGCCGTACGAGTCCCCGTGCCCCCCGAAGATGATGTGATAACAATAGGTCAGTGCGTCAATTGTTTCATCATGTGGCCGAAGACAGGGATAATTCTGGACGCAAACACTCCGACCTCTCGTCATCTATCTTTAGCCAACCGCAGTCCATCGTGCCATTCGCCATTGGACTTGAGCGGAACCGTTAAGCCAACGTCATTCTCAATGGGCGAGGGGGACACCGTGAACACTTGCACGGAGAAGGAGGCCCCAGCGGCATTGATGGATAAGCCCGTCGAACCACAAAAAAGGAAATGATGCTCCAAGAATAAACAGGATCCCCCGCCCAGTGGAGGAGGCCCCGACGGCGGTGATGGACGAGGCGGTGGCCATCACGGAGCACAATGAGCCCCAGACGGCAGTGACAGAGGAACCCGTGACCCGGCACAAGGAGCCACTACCGAAGGAGGTCTTGAAGAATACACTAGAGGGTGTTGCGCCTAAGGGTACCCAACCATCTGCACCAAAAAGTGTTACACCCAACGAAATACAATCAGCTGCACTAGAGGATGTTACGCCTAAAGAAACCCAACCACTCATATCACGGCGTAGCGATCCGAGTCCGGTCAAGCCTCTGAGGAAAACCCGAGGACGACGAGGCCAAGGAGGAAAGAAACAGAAGGCTAATAGCGCTAGTAAGGCTTTATCGTATTCATCAGGACAGTACTATCCTCCTGCCCCTCTAGCCCGGAAATACAAATGTGGTGAGCCATTCCTCCCGGAGCTTCAACTGAATAATATGGCCTAGTAAATCAGATATCTGCATAATCACTACATGCAAGAATCCACGAAGCCTGGTGCTGAGCAGTACTTCACGGTTAGAGTGCCGCCTGAGTACAATTTCTTCGATGAAGTTGGGACTGGTACGTTTGACGTCAACTATGAAGACTTGTTCAGTCTCTATACCTTCGACAGACTCGACGCTAACATCATGAGGGTATGGACGCTCCACATGGTCCAAGAGATCAGGTGCTTGAATGCAAACGTTGGATTGATCGAACCATACCTATTCAACTGGAGGGTGCTCAACGAGAATGCAGAGATGGTCACGCAGTTCCTTGCGAAAGAATGGCTCGCCCAAAGGATCAAGGATTACATAATGTTTGCCTACAACCCACCGTAAGTTCTTTAGTACTGTCTAAATCTTCAATTTATGCACTTAGCTAGGTGTTTACGTCTCACTTTTGACCATGATGTCGTGTATGCAGCGACCACTGGGTACTTGTGGTTATTCTTTGGAGCATGAAACAAGGTCTTTTACTTTGATTCCATAATGAAAATGAAACGTGACTTCTCGATGATACGAAAGTGCATCGATGATGCCTTCGTGATCTATAAGGCGTCGGGAGGGGTTAATTACAAGGTAAGGGGAGCAAAAAAGCTCACCCATAAATTTGATTTTCCGTGCAAACAACAACGAGAAGCAACGAACACATGTGGGTTCCACGTTTGCACGCATATGGAGGCGATTGCCCTAGCGTGGACTAAATATAGAGTACATAAGGTATTGATGGATCTAACATCTACATCGACAGTCTATTTAATAGCTACTTTGTTTCCATATGAAATTAATGTTCTCATTTTTTTACAGGAATTTCATATTAACACGCAAGAGCAATTTGATGTAAGCCAGGACTTTACACGCATATTGGCGTGCTTCGCATATTTCTTCAACAATTTTGTAGTAAACCCCGTCGGTGAATTCTATTCCGGCGTACCCCCATCTACATAAATTTGCTCGAACTGATTCTGTATTGTTCTTTTCGAAAGTTTAGACTTGTCAGATTTGAGATGTCAAACATATTTGATATGTGACAAATTGTTTAGCCAATTGTGTGATATAGAGTATGTTGTATATTTGAACGGACTTGTCAAAACTGAGTAGTCAAATTGAAATAATTCTTTGATTCCTATTCTACACTGCATATATGCTTGTGATATATGTCCTGTGCATGCTGGGGCTGTACAGAGGCTGTGCAACTGGGGTATGTTTTGTTTTTCAGAGGGCATGACTAGCAAAATGACCTAAGGCTAACCAGAAAGCAGGAAAACCCTGCCTGGTTGGTACTTACCATTGCTGACGGGTGCCTTTTTCACCCGTCCGTGATAATCTCCATCACAGCTGACGAAATATCCACTATTATTGACAGGTCGATATTCTACCCGTCCGTGATGATGTATTGGTCACCTGTGATGAAATGTCATCAAGGACGGGTGAAAAAAACACCCGTCAGTGATGGTACAGTTATCACTGACGGGTCTATACCCCACCCGTCAGTGATGGTACAGTTATCACCTCTGATGAAATATCATCAAGGACGAGTGAAAATAGTACCTGTCAGTGATTGTACAGTTATCACTGACGGGTCTATATTCCACCCGTCCGTGATGATATTTTGGTCACCTCTGATGAAATATCATCAAGGACGGGTAAAAATAGTACCCGTCAGTGATGGTAGCACTATCACTGACGGGTCTATATTCTACCCGTCCGTGATGATGTTTTCGTCACCTCTGATGAATACTCATCACGGACGGGTCGAAAGTGTACCCGTCAGTGATGAGACTACTATCACCGACGGTTCCTTTTGTTACCCGTCTGTGATGAGCTTTATCAGTGACGGGTAGGGTAAATTACCCGTCACTGATAATACGAGTCATTACTGACCTTTAATTGTTGACGGGCAAAAAACCCGTCACTAATGTGGGTTTTTGGCCCGTCAGTATTGACATGTTCTGTAGTAGTGGTTGGTATTCACTTGTATAACAGATGCACCTGAGGCTACATCAATCCTCCCCTTCAAGCAAAACCATCTTCGATTTCGAAGTAGTCTTCACAACCTTCTTCTACAGTAAAACTTTAGCATCCACCTTAATGGCACTACAAAACATTGGTCGTAGCACACGTCGCTTTCCAACATCCTAAAATGAGTAGGTGTTGGTTCGACATTCATGTGTAGTGATGTGGTCGTACTGCCACGGCCTCCTCAATAATAAGTGACACACATCAATAGGCACAACATCGCAGATCACTATATCAGTATAGGCACCTAAAAAATTAATATGCGCCTTGTGTGAGTAACCTTCAACTTTCCAGTGTGATAAATCCACTCGATACAATGGGGTTGAGGATGTTTCCAAGTAGGCGGTGCCAAAGCTTTCGTCAACCCTGTGTTGATTATGTTGGTGCAGCTTCTACCGTCAATGATCTGCGCACAATCAGTGGTGTTGATCTTGCACCCTAACTGAAAAATATTCCAAGACTGCTCCTTGCCGATCTTCTTGTCCCAGTTGCACCATGATGACTGGGTACTGAGCAGCATTAGCTTCACTGAGCGAATGAATTGTCTAAGTGTTGGCAATTTCCTCTTCATCACTAGTATAGATGCATAGTCTTCTTTTTGTGAGTAGCACTCTTTTTTCATTAGCGCAATTGTGTACCATATGCTCTCTTACTCCACACTTGTATCACTATGTGTCACTAGTACACGGTATTTTGAGGCTTCTTTTCGTGGAGCTATATTGTTCGCATCATCGAACTTCTATTGTGGATGTCATCTTGTGTTAGAAGTGGTACGGTGAACATCATTGGTTTGATGTCGCTTGATCTGCTGTTCTGGATGCTCAACTTGGTGCACAAAATTATGTATATTGTAGTAATTTACTGTCTCTGCTTAATGTGTAGTTCTTCTTTAAAGACTATCTTCTTTGTTGTTGGAAGTACGTGAAAGATTAGGCTAGCAATAGATCGACAAGTAACTTTTTTGGTTAAAGTAGTATGAAACTTTTTTAGTTAAAGTAGCATGAAAGATCAGGCCAAGCCAACGACGGATGGACAGCTAAATTTCTTTTTATTAATGGATTGTAACAGCTAACTAACCATTGTCCGATGAGAGAATCAGGTGCTCCTGAGCCCCAACCACCAGCTTACCTGCACCACTAAAGAATTTGCTTCCTTTCTTGGTAGCTGAATAAAGCAGAAATTGAGACAGGTACACTACAGCACCGAATGCAGAGTACCTCACTGCACCTCACACGCGCCTGAATTGAAGCGAACAAACAGATAGAAACGAAAGGACGAGGCAGCCGCGAGGAAGGATGTGCCTGGTGATGGTGTGTGACGAGCCGGAGCGCGTGCTGGCGACGTACCAGGTGCGCGGGCGCTGCCCCTACTGCGGCGGGGGGGTGATGGCGGCGGATGTGGAGAGCGCGCCCAGGCTGTGCTACGTCCCGCTCTGCTTCCGCGTCCGCCGCCGCTTCTACTGCTCCCTCTGCTCACGACGCCTCGCCTTCATCGCCTGATGTATGCTCTCTCTATCTGTGATCTTTTACATGTCTTCCTTGTCATCTCCAGGTTTATTTGGGTCGAGTCGTGGTAGTTCTATGTATGTATAGAATGAATTAGTGTGGCGAACTCCGCAGTAATTACCATGTAAAATTGTTCACAAGATTAATCATGTGAATCGTCGGTTCCATACTTAGATCGATGCGCAGCGTGCGGCCGCCGATCGCGATGAGCTCGCAAGAAGGGGCCGGTAACAACAGAGCCAGGATTAGTCGCTTTCTCGCAATAAAGAAAAATCAACTCATATTCTGAACACATCGAACAGGATCCATCGCATTCAGTGCGGAGTCGGAAGTACATAGATCATTACTAAGCTACTAATCTCAGTGGGAAAAAAGGTAGCCAAGAAAAAGATGCGAATGCTCTGTTAAAAGAAGCAGCGAAAGAGAGCTGCTTTTATTACGGTACAAACAAGAGAGCGCACGAACAAAAAGTTACAAGGGTCACTCGAGGGTGGAGTCCACGCGGTCGACGGAGCGAGCGAAGGCCAGGACGTCCGACGAGCCGTCCGCGGCCGCCTTCCCGCCCTCCGCGGGCTTGGAGACGATCGCCTCCCGTAGGAGCCTCTTGGCCGTCGGGTTCAGGGAAGAAGGCTGCTGGTCAGGAGACTGCTTCCGGTGCTCATCCTGCTGGGCGCTCGCGGGCGCGTCGGCGCCGTGGCTGGAGCGCTGCATTTGGTCTGCGTGACGCTGCTCCATGGGCTCAGTTGGAGATGGATGGTGTGGGCGTGTGGCGGCTGTCGAGGTCGCGACGAGAGGTGAGGTTAGGTTGAGTGTTATAGGATTTTGTCGACACGCCAGCCTTAAAGAATCATGTGCGTCAGGGATATCTAGACTTTTCTCCCGTCACGTGGCATAACACCTGTGCATCTGCTGTAGACGGCGGTGACTGCTATAGCGACGCGTGTGAGCCTAAACACGTTCGACATATTTATTTACAAAACAGTTCAAAAACTAGTTACGCAGTTAAAACAAAAGTCGAGCCACGTAGTAGGGCTCCGTCCGTTCGACGGTCCTAGGGTCTGTTCTAGTGGTTTGCAGTAACAATCATTCTAAAAACGTTTAACTCCCCGTGATTTATCATATATAGTTTTTATTAAAATAGATATTATAGACTGTTTTAAAATATTTATCTATAATAAGTTATTATTATAGACAATTTTATTTTATGCAACCATCTGTAAAATTAAGTAATACATAGTAAATAGACTTTATAAAAAGAAGTCTATCGAATGTGGATCATCATAGATAATTTTTTAGCCCAAGTCATCTGTGATGTCTATAGCGCTTAGCCTATAAAACCTAACTGGCCAGCCGCCAGCCAAGGTTTTGTGATTTGAAAGCCAAAAAATTTCATACCCTACCGAAATGATAGAAATTTGACGAATTTTGAGTATTTCAGGCTAAATCCCAAATAGTAAATTTTGAATTTTTTAAATTGTGGATATAGTTAATTAAATAACAACCACAACATCAACATAGAAGTAATACTAATTTGTTGGTATAATTCCCCCATTGAAGAACTAAGGTCATGGGTTGGACACCATGCTAGGCTAATTATTCTTTTTCAAAATAAATCCAGATCTGTATTTTTTTTTGCCGGTGCGATTTACTTCAAACCCCACTGAGATAACTAAATTTCGCTGAATTTCGGACATTTTGGTCCGGACATCATAACCATGCCGCCAGCCAATATAACCATACCCAGCCGCTCGATCCTCCCTAGTAATCATCACGCAGCACTAGCCTCTTTCCCTTCCCCCACCTCCATCCCCATCAGCCAAGCAAACCGATAGCCTCTTCTCCTTCCTCCTTCCCTCCATCCTAGATCTCATCAGGCCGCCTTGCTGTGGAAATCAGAGGGCCGCTATGACGGTTGAGCGGACGATCCCGTGCCGGAAAGTAACAAGCCATTGGAGTAGCATGTGGTGCTTGGTGGCAACAAAGTAGTCGCGGGTCCGCGCCAGGCTGCGGGAGACAGAGGCGACGAAGGTAGCAATGTGCACCCCCAACGACCCCGACTTGAGAGGGAGCACCTTCCCGACATGACGGTCGTTGACTAGACCCTCGTTGTGAGTGGTGGCCCTGGCAATGGCGACATCGAGGTGTCACTGAGTCGATATCTTCCTGCTGGCCCACCATGGTGTTCAACTCTTTCACCAACAAGACCATTGTTAGTACACTACCCTACTAGGACTTCCTCTTCTCTACAAACCTACCAACAAATCCAGATCTGCAAGGCGCCTCAGATCTGATCGATATGCATGTGCATGCATGATGCAGGAACTATAATGACCACCGGTAGCGTCAGATCTAGTGGAGCCATCGATGGTCGCTACCCCGCAGCCGTTGCTGATGTCCTGTAAGTGCACATAATTGACGTAGCACTTTCTCTCAGAGTACCAAGGTTATCGAACCCGTAGAAGCTAGAGGTGGTGCTTGTGCTTTAGGTATCTAAATGTAGGTAGCGAGGGAAAGGGACTTTAAAGTCGGTTCTTAGATTTTTGGTGTCACTAGTACTTAAGTATATGTGCGGCGTTACTCTCCTAATTCTACAGACGGCTTCCCAAATGGCATCACTTTTCGTAGTGCCTTGAAGTCATGACTCAACTTGTCCACTTCTCGACACTCACGATCTACGCTATCGTAAAAGATATTAAGGCCATAAGGACCAGATCAGTAAATTAAGCTCTATGGATAACCATGATTAGTAAATTAAGCTCTCCAGATAACCATTACTCAGATAAAATGCGCTCCTTATAAATACCAAGTGCTATCAATACCAAGGTCCATAAACTACAAGTAAACAATTAAAAGCTAATAACACTAAGGATTATGCAATGCTCTCAAGTGAAATAGCAAATATCGATTAATTGTACATAAATAGATTTGAATGAAACATAATATGAGTAATTTTAGAACAAGTATATACAACAAATGAGCCAATAAATGATGTGTATTTTGGACGCATCAATCAGTCGCTTCAGATCTGGTGGAGAGGGTCTTGCCACCGCCGTTCCTCCTTACCCTCCAAAGGTGGTGGCAACATATCAGCGCCCCCGAGGGGCGTCGCTGTCAATTTCTTCTAATCCTAAAAAGCCATCACGAAGGGTTCTGCACATGAACCGTGATGCTGTGGATTTCAGATTCGTGAAGAACCATTTGCGATGTGATTCTCACAACACAGACACTTCTACTCAGATGAGAGAAAAAACCATCCAAGATGATGTTTTTAACCGTGTGTGATAAGCCTATGTGAAGTAGTGGGTGCCAAAAAAAATATCTACACTTGTTAAAAGTTTGTCCTGAGGAAGACATCGAACAAAACATGGACGTACATTTTTAGAAATACACATGTATAACATAGTGTCTATTGAAAACTACCACTTAAAATATTATGTCTTCTTCAGACATATATGGTATCAAACCTGAGGTTTGATCCTTAGTGGACAAGGGTTATAATCACCTCCACTATTTACTCAAGAAATTCTCAACTTACCCGGTATTTTTCCATGCAAAACAAAACCTTCCTAATACAAAAAAAAATTTCCCGGTTATAAACAGGTTAGTTTTCTGTTTGGAATAGCAGTTGCAAATGCGGTAAAGAAATGCTCAAGATTTGTACCTCAAGGCCTCGGTATCGGTTAATTCGAACAAAGAATGGGAAATTAGCCTCTTCATGCTGATTCGTGTCAGAACTCAACAGGTCATCTCTAAATTACGTGAAAGGTATAAGAGAAGAATGCCTTCTTTACTATTAGAAATCTCCTAAAAGCACAAATACATGGTGCGACAAGCACCAATCTCCATCAATTTGTGCAGACAAGTCTCACTTATTAGTACAGAAACGTCCATGGTGACTTATCCGAGGCGCTTAGGCAAAAATGCTACAAATAACCCATATCGGAGGTGGTCAGGACATATAAACCGCCTCGGATAATTAGTTCGTGAGCAACCGCCTCGAATAATGATAACATCCGAGGCGGTCAAGACTAAGCAACCGCCTCGTCGAGGCGGATAATATCTGAGGCGGTCGTCCAAATGAAACACCTTGGATAATGGTCATATCCGAGGCGGTTATATACCAGCAACCGCCTCCGATATTTAAGTAAATATCGGAGGCGGTTGCTGGTATATAACCGCCTCCCTAGAAATTATATCCGAGGCAGTTAAGTGGATCTAACCGCCACCAATACGTTGCATATTTTAAATGTGTTGCGCGAGCAAACAGACGACCCAAGCAAGATATGTCTTAAATGTCGCGAATTGTTGGCGATTTTTTTAGCTATTCCTTGGCGATTTCTGAGTAGAGAAGCTAGATTTAGAAGAGTGGTTGGAGATAATAATTCCTTGTTGATTAGCAAAGGTTAGTGATTTGTTTCAGAAGCATTTTATCCAATAATTTAGTGATTTTGCTTTGTTTTTTGGACATTGAGAATATTGATTTATATGATCATAATTAGATGCATGGAGATGTTTGATTTATTGTATAGTTGAATGCATAGCAATTATTTGTTAAGATATGCAATATTTGAAGGAATTTTGTGGCTAAAATGGAAAAATAAAAAAAATGATGGCTTTAGTTTTGTAGCTTAATTTATATATGCACAAAATGGTACTTTGATTAGTTATAGGCCAGTAATTGAAGATAGTCGATGCATATATGTTAGTTATATTAGCTAGTTAGTTAGGTTAGTACTTATTTTTAGAATTAGGTTAGATTAGTAATTGAAGAAATATTAAATTTATGTCACGAAATCAATGCACTTTATATTTGTAACTTCAGTTTCAAATTTTTATATGCATGATATAAATGGATTGATCGTAGATGTACGGAGCTTGCAACACAGAGGTGTATAGAGATGGAGTGAGAGCCTTTTTGGCAGCTGCGAGGCAGACATGTTGAGAGAGGGTAGAGTAGACACGTATTGTCCATACCTGGACTGTGGTAATGTAAAGATTTTTGAGCTCCGTCATATCAAGTTCCACTTGTTTAAGAGAGGTTTCAAGGAAGGGTATTCAAGTTGGACCAAGCACGGTGAAGATCAAGCCGTAGTCTTAGATGACGATATTCTTGCCGATGAAGAAGCAATCGATATGCCATTTGATATCGGTTGTGATTCATACTATTAGATGTCTGAAAGATGCCAACTCAATGGTTGACCTAGAATAGAAGTTGTGTGATTTTCAAGGGCATGAAACTAATAGAGAGTACCAACAATTTATAGTCTTGATGGGGGCATCGGAGAAACCACTATTCCTAGGTTGCAAGGCTAAGTTCACGTTGTTATATGGTATGCTTGAACTATTAAAGCTGAAGGCGAGCAACAACTGATCCGACAAAAGTTTCAACGAGTTATTGGGCCTCTTAGGGGACATGCTTCTGAAGGGGAATGAGTTACCCATAAACACATACAGAGCCAAGAAGGTGCTTTTTCCCTTGGGACTAGAAGTTGAAAAGATACATGCATGTCGAAATGACTGTATCCTATATCAGAAAGAGTTTACAAAGTTAAATTCATGCCCAGTCTGCAAGGCTTCTCAATACAAGGGTAAGATTGGACTTGATGGAGCTGAGGAATGCATCGAGGTGACGTTGGGGACTCCTGCCAAGATTGCTTGGTACCTGCCTATAATCTCGTGCCTGCAACGTTTATTTGTGAATCCGAATGAAACAAAACTTTTTTGCTGGCATGCTGAAGAGCAGAAGACATCCGATGGAAAGTTAAGACACCCAACTGATGCTATCTAGTGCAGAAACATTGATAGGAAGTATCCTCTGTTTACTGAGGAAACTAGGAACGTAAGGTTTGCACTGATTATGGATGGAATGAATCTATTTGGCAACATGAGCAGTCGACATAGCAGCTGGCCCATGCTTCTTAGTATGTATAACCAACCTCTTTGGCTTTGTACAAAATGGAACTACATTATGATGTCCATACTTATCGAAGGCCCTAAGCATCCTGGTAATGACATTGATGTATATTTTCAACTATTGATGGATGATCTACAAACACTGTGGACTATAGAAGTGCAGGTATGGGATGCAGATAAAAGAGAATACTTCACTCTTCGGGCCATGCTATTCTACACAATCCAAGACTTTCCCGCTCTCGGCAACACCTTGGTCAGATGGTGAACGGACATAGATGATGTGTCATATGCATGGAGAATACCGTGAGCTTAAGTCTCAATAATTATGGGAAAGTTATGTACATGGGTCACTGGAGGTTCTTGCCTATTAGGCACCATTACCAGAGGTGGAAAACACAGTTCAACGGGAGAACAAAGAATGTTGTGAAACCACGGCCATTCAGTGGTGTAGAGATCTTCGAAAAGGTTACTGATGTCAATTTCGTGCTTGGAAAGGGTTGGAAAAAAATCCCTAGATGAGTCTGCGTACTAGAAGAAGAGATCAGTGTTCTGGAACTTATCATATTGGAGGGACCTAAATGTTCGGCATTGCATCGACGTCATGCACATAAACAAGAATGTTTGTAACAGTGTGTTGGGTCTATTGTTGAACCTGAAGGACAAGATGCATTAAGGTGCGACTTGACATAGTTGATATGAGAATTAGACCCAAGTTGGTGCCAGTACTTCTCCCTAATGGGAAGACATACATCCTCCGTGCCTGTTACACTCTATCCAAGGCCGAGAGAACCAAGTTTTACAAGTTCTTTCATGGCGTGAAATTTTCGTTGGGCTACTCCGCCAATATAAATACACTTGTCTCAGTGCAGGACTTGAAATTAATCAGCACGAAGTCTCATGACTGTCATGTTATGATGACATAGATGCTCCCAATTGCAATCAGAAATATTCTACCACCTAACGTCCGAGAAACAATCACGAACCTATGCTTCTTCTTTAACAAAGTTTCACAGAAGGTGATAAATGTTTCACAGAAGGTGATTGGTGGTGGAGACTGTATGTCAGTTAGAGATGTATTTTCCACTGCCTTTCTTTGATATAATGGTCCATCTCATTGTTCACATTGTGCACGAGATCAAGATGTGCGGGCTAGTCTTCCTTCGGAGTATGTACCCATTCAAGAGATTCATGGGAATCCTGAATCATTATGTGCGAAACAAGTATCGATTGGAGGGAAGTATTGTGGAAGGTTACATTGTAGAAGAAGTTGGCGAGTTCTATGTTAATTACATGGAGTTGAACCAATCGATTGGTGTGCCAAGATCTCGACATGGAGGAACGCTAGATGGTGTTGGGACTATCGAAAAAATCAGTAACCGCTGATCAAGCTGGACACGCTCTAGCCCATTTCATGGTGTCCCAACACACGACCGTTGTTGCCCCATATATGGACGAGCACAAGGCAAAGTTAAGGTAATACCATCTAAATAGGACCGATATGTGGAGAACGAGAGAACATAACAAAGAATTTAATGAGTGGTTCAAGGAGCGTCTCCGTTTAGGATCCCCTAATGATATACTAACATGGTATGCGAAGGGACCAACATTCAGAGTAGTCACTTGGCAAGGATACGACATCAACGAATACACGTTCTACACAAGAGATCAAGATATGAAAAGTAGATTCCAAAATAGTGGGGTTCACATAAAGGTTTTGACTTGAGCAGGAAACAGAGTTGGTACTATGGGTTCATTGAGAACATGTCAGAGTTGGACAATGTAGACTTTAAATTTCCTTTATTTTGGTGTCGTTGGGTCAATTCCAATCTACGAAGGTCGGTAAATGTGGCTTCACATCAATAGACCTTCAACAGGTCAGTTTCAAAGATGACCCTTTCATTCTAGAAGATTGTTGGAGTTCAGAATGTGGTCGATGAGGATGAATACAAGATATTTGAAGATTCGCCTCCGATCGCACATAGCATAAGAGATGCGGTTGGTGATGAACCTAATGAACCATGCTACGCACGCAAGGATCATCAAAAAGGGCTAGAGTTCGAAGAGGAAATGCCTCTCAAAAATGAAAAGAAATGCAAGCAAAGGTGATACAACAATTTAAAATGTCTATTCTATCAATTTGAGAAGTGTTGCTTATGTTGGTTCAAACATGTAATAGATGTCTTTTCTATCAGTTTGGGATATTTATCAATTTGAGATGTTCATGTGTTGATGATAATATCCCCGTATATGTTCATGTGTTGATGGTAATATCTTGGAGATGTTCATGGTAAAATTTTAGACATATGAGCTGAATTGCCTGTCTTCAGAAATCTGAACTAAACTGCGGTTTGCAGAAAGTTCAAAAATCTGAACAGAACTGTTGTGTGCTGAAAGTTATCGAAGGCGATTGGGTCCACAGAACCGTCTCCTTTATATCTTATCCGAGGCGGTTGGTTACACAGAACTGCCTCCTTTATAGCTTATCCGAGGTGATTGAATCCTTGTAACCACCTCCTTTATTCCTTATCCAAAGCAGTCAGTTATAGGTAACCGCCTCCTTCATACCATATACGAGGTGTCTAGATCTATATAACTGCCTCCTTTATTCCTTATCCGAGGGGGGTTGGATTTGTGTAACCATCTCGGATAATCGATCAAATATAACTGGCCCCCGTGCCAGAAGTAGACCAACAGAGCCCTAGCACTTAGCAGACTAACTCTAAGCCACCATCGCGAAGGGCCTCCACGCTACCGTTGCAGAGTGCCTCCACGCCGCCGTCACTGAGCGCCTCCTCTTCGAGCCCGGCCGGTGCCCTCCTCCCCGAGGTCGAGCGCCACCGCCCAGAGCCCAATCGCCACCATCCCGAGCCCGAGTGCCCTCCTCCTCGAGCCTGAGCGCCCTCCTCCTCGAGCCCGAGTGCCACCACCCCGAGCCCATCACCCTTCGATGCTCCTTCGTCGCTACCAAGTAAGGATTCTCCCTTTTTCTGAATTTTTTACACTTAGTTGTTTGTTTATGATGATTATATCCATGTTTACTATTTAGATCATATCCACTATTGCAGTTTCGCCCTCTTGGCCCATCGTTGGAGGGGCTCACCGCTGACGGACGCGTATCCGCCCGTCAGCGGAGAGGATAGCCAGGCTGGACGTGAGGGCCTCCACTGACGGGCCACTAAGTCGCCCGTCAGTGGAGATGCACCCAGGTTGCCAGAGATGACATGTTCTTTTCACTGACGGGCGGTACGTAAGTGTCCGTCAGCGGAGAGGATGTCTCCACTGACGGGCATGTCTATTGGGCCCGTCACTGGTATTTTAGCCCAAAAGCACATCAGCAAACATCAATAACTTTTGATCTATAAGTCCAAATAAAGTGATTCTTTTTGCAAAATTTGTAAAATGAATAGATCTAGACAACAGATCAAGTTTCATAATTTTCTGAGTTTCCTAGAATTTCTAGTATTTATTTTATTTTTATTTCTTTTCTTGAGAGATGCTTGAGTTACAAAGCAATGTATAGTCCAACTTTTGTGAAACTGTCTGATATTTTAAACACAGCCTCATGAGGTCATCTCATGACCCCATGCCAATTTTTATATTTTTTAGACCACATTTAGATTTTATATAAAATAAAAAATCATTAAGATGCAAGTAAAGGTTTGAATTTTCCCAAGCAAACATTTGAATTTTTTATATATTTTCTTGATAAGAGTTTAAAAGATACATAGGTACCTAGATATGAATTTTTCTTCCATTTAGAGGCCTTTTTTAAAGATACTTGTAGCTCAAATTTGAATTATATCTAGTAAATAGCTAGAAATTCATTTAATGCCTAAATAATAGCAAATGAATTCAGAAAAATGCCTAACTTTGACACGAACAATGTAATATAGTATATTCCATGTATAAAAAGTTTGAAGCATTTAGACAAATGTTTTTGGAAGTTTTTACACATGGTACCTCAAATTGGTATTTCAAAAAATAGAAAATACAAATTATTACATAACAAGATGGAACATGAAGGTATATTAGTGCATAATAGTGTCATATCAAGTTGTAGTCTAAATCTCAAGTTCAAATGATGAAGAAACTGTGATGTGTACTTCAATCTTCATACTTTCCCTTTGAATGCTATGATGCTTCCTTGGAGATGTTTGAGTTACAAATCAATGTATAGTCCAACTTTTGTGAATTTGTCTGAAATTTTAAACACAGCCTCATGAGGTCATATAATGACCCAATGCCAATTTTCATATTTTTCAGACCACATTTAGATTTTATAAAAAATAAAAAACCAATATGATGCAACTAGTGACGGGCCCTTAGAAAATGCCCGTCAGTGGAAGGGGGAACCAGTGACGGGCGCTCACCAGGGGCTCGTCAGTGGTGAGGATTTACACTGACGGGCTCTTTTTATGTGCCCGTCAGTGGATCTTTTACACTATATAAGTGGGAATTTGGTGAAATTTTCACAAGTCCCCGCGCGTTCATTTTTTGAACCAGCCGCGAACTTTGCCCTAGCCCCGCCGCCAGGCTACCGCGCCGCCACCTGAGTTCCCGTCCAGGCCCACTGACCTCCCTCTCCATCCCATCCGCCGACCTCCCTCTCCCTCTGGCCACCGAAGAGACCGGTAGCGTGGCCCTCGGGCGGTTCTACTTCAACTTCACCGGGTTCCCCTACCCGCTCGGCCCCTTCCTCAACCGCCGCCCCATCCGCACCAAGGTAACGATCGCTCCAAGCTCGCCTCGTTTTTGCCCTCTCCAGGAAGTTCCCCAAGGCACAGGTGTGGGTGGCGCCGAGGCAGTGGAGCTAGCCAATCAACTTGCCACTCGAGTTCTTCGGGGTCTTCCGGTCCAAGCCCCTCAAGGACGAGGACGGTGACAACCCATGGGCGGCCGAGATCGAGCAGAAGGTGCTCAGCTCACCGGAAGTTGGTATTTACAGTTCCTCACTGCGCGTTCTGATTTCTAAACACTTTAGTGCATGCATTGATGCATAAATTGTGTGATTTGGGTGCTTTGCAGGCATTGGTTTTTGGCAGTATATTCAATGCTTGAGGAAATCCGAGGATATCGAGAAGCTTCGTGCCGCAAGGGAGGAGATGAACAAGTACTTCCCTCTCACACCGAAGATGTGGTAGGATTGGGCGAAGGATGAGATCTCATTGAGCTCTGGGTTTGTGACTATTTCTCTTGAAGCGCTGTCCTGAAGTATTTGTGTACTATTTTCTTTGGCTAATGTACAATGTAATTGTTGTAATGGAAATGAATGGTGTTTGTATTGTTATGATGAAATATGCATTGCAATTTGCTGCAATTTGTAGCTCTGTTTTTTTTAAAACCTCATAAATCTACTAGTGACAGGCCCTTAGCAAATGCCCGTCAGTGGAAGGGGGAACCAGTGACGGGCGCTCACCAGGGGCCCGTCAGTGGTGATACCTTTCCTCTGACGGGCAAATTGGGCCCGTCACTAGTCACAGCCACTACTGACGGGCGGCTCGCCCGTCAGTGGAGGGCACCCCTCCACTGACATTCTGATGCACACGGGGGTGCCCGATCTTCCATCAGGAAGGGATAATCACGATTGTGGAGAACTCGATGTTGACGACTCGGCTTCCAATCAGAACTGATCCGAACCCTGCGATCGCTACACCACGGCTCCGTTGGTTATCAACCACGCGCGCACGCGGTTGACCTCGCCAAGAAGGCTTATCCCTGCATGCGAAACGAGAACACAAGCAAGAACACAGTAGAAGCAATCTCACAAACCAGATGATTGTTTGATTACTCGAAGTGGGCTTCTACAAACTGATGAAATCAGCGAGACTGCGATGGCAGAATAATTCTAAGCAAAACCCACCCTAAACAATGACGGCTAAAGAGTATTTATACCTAGGGTTTCTGAGAGTCTCACCCTAAACGTGGGCTTAAAACCTGAAATGAAAACAAAGCCGGAAGTGGCCCAAAATGGTGTCGCAGCACCTGACAACTTATTCTGATAATTCCAACATCTCTGTAATTATTCATGACGTGGCATTAGATCCATTGGAAAGGTATCGTTGTTATCTTTCCAATGCATATAAGAACTCTTCAATCGGACTCTGTATGAGAAAGTTATGCCCCATTTATGTAGGTGTTGTCTGCTGAAAACCGAACCGAATTCGGAGTTGAAGTGGAGTCCGACTTGACTTGGGGTGGTGCCTCATCCTCTTGTGGCTGGTCCGGTGGTGCTTCTCCCATGTTCCTAAGAATCAAAATATCACCATTAAGTAGCATCCCATCCTTAGCCACATAATTATGGATAGCAAGAAACGAATGCACCTCATGATTAAGTCGTCGGGCACGGGAACGGGTGATTGGTCCTTGGATGATAGCGTGGGAGATGTCCTCATCACATTCCCAGGCTGACGGGCCCCCAGCCCGTCAGTAGAGGGGGTTAACAGCCCGTCAGTAAAGGCCCATTCTGCAGTAGTGATCCATGTGTTATTGTTAGGGTGGTGCTTAAGATGAAGCTAGTTAGGATGATGTTTACGATGATTTTAATTGACATGTTGTTTATGAAGAATTAAAATGATGCTTATGATGATCTTGTGAGTATTTGAAGGTTAATGTTTAATATGAAGCTAGTTGGGATGATGTTTATGATGATTTTAGTTGACATGTTGTTTCTGTTGATTTTTGTTGACATGTTGTTTATGAAGAATTAAAATGATGCTTATGATGATCTTGTAAATAGGCTAGTTGCATGTTTAAGATAAAGCTAGTTGGGATGATGTTTATGATGATTTTAGTTGACACGATGTTTAAGATGAAGCTAGTTGGGATGATTCTTATGATGTTTGGTTCATGAATAGGCTAGTTGAATTTTGATGCTAGTAGAGATATATTATTAATCCAACAACCCACGTCTTTATTAGAATGGAGATGAACTCCCCCCACCCGTCCCCTACATTATCACCGTCATCATCGTCAGAAAAGGCTCCTTGCAAACCAAGGAAGCCTTCCATGAAGCCAGAGGGTAGATGGGTAGTTGAGAGGGTGGATTTGGTGACCGGAGTTCCTAAGCCAGACGAAACCCAGAAGAAGTGGAGGACCACATGTAGGGTCGTCACCCGTTCAAGGGTTTGGATCACCCTCGAAGATTGGGGTGAGCTGACACAACAGGAATGGAATTCCTTGTTCAATGAAGTCAAGCGATCCTTTAGAATCCCAGAAGAACCTGAAGCCGATTTCCATCGAGCTACTCTCATAACGGCATGGAATGGTTGGAGGAATTTCAAGCACTGACTGGTCAGGGACTATCTTAAGCAAGATAAGTCATCTTGCTAGGCATACTTGGATGTGATGGAAGATGACTAGGTCGAGTTCTGCACCTTGAAGTCGTCAGAGGATTTTCAGGCAGAAAGCCAGAAGGGACAGGAGCTAACAAGGCGGAACAAGCATCCACACATTCTCGGTGCCTTAGGGTACGTCGGTGCTAAGAAGAAATGGGCAAAGGAAGATGAGGAAGCAGAGAAGCATGGTAAAGATCCTGTCTTCTCCAATTTCAGTGACAGCTGTGTCAGAGATTGGTGCAGGGTCAGGACAAAGGTTAATCCTCGTGGAGAACATGTCTGGCGACACCTAGAATATGAGGAGGTCTACTAGAAAATGGTAGGGCTAAATGAGCAAGAAACTCAAGGCGCGTTTGTGCCTAGTCGAGAGAAAGATATACTCTTGGAGGCCATCGGCACCAGGGAACCCTATAGATGCACTAGTGGTTTTGGAAATCTCGCTACATGGGGCAAATTGTTCACCGGTGATAGTGTAATACCCACTTTACGATAAATAGGTATTTGCTCTGCATTCATGCATACATGGCATTATCATCAACCACACCTTATTTAAACTTAGTTGTATATCAACTTTACTTTATAGAATATGTTAATATCTCATCCTCGGTGGATGATTGTTGCAAACACCAATCAATTTATTTGAAATATTCAAAATAACAAAGTCATCAATAAGGGTGGTAGACGTCATCGAACCCTTCAAGGAATCTCCGTCCCTAACCCTAAAACCCTAACGATGCCAAAACTAGGGTTTCGTCGACAGAATAGTTCCCCAGTGGTGCAAACCTCCCAAACTTCGTAAATAGTTTCAAAAGGAGTAACCTTAACCCCTGGCCAATTTTGAGAAAATTTGGATATGTCTAGGGCGTAGCAACAGTGCGAGTTCGAAATGAAGCCCTAATTCAAATTTGAATACAAATCTAGGTCAAACCTTGCCCAAATTAATTCAAACTCCTACAGTGGATCCCAAATAATATTTTGAGGCCCCTGTAAAAATTTCAATCGATTTGGAGTTGAAATGATACATAAAATAACAAAAGGGGTAGCTCTGGAAATAGAAAATAAGAAATAAAAAGAAAAAGCCCTAACCGCCCAAACCTGGGCCGGCCCGCTCGCTCGGCCCGCTAACCCGCACACCAGGCCGCGCGCGCCTTCCCTCTCTCCTTTCCCCCGCTCCTCTGCCGCGCGCCCGGGCCCGCCTGTCAGGGCACGCCGGCCACGTCTCCGACGCCGGCTGGCGCAGGTGGGCGGTGCCCGCTCCCGACGCCCCTGGTCCGAAGCCGCCGCCCCTTTAAAACCCCGCTCCCGACAGCCAGCCTCCCTTCCCCTCGCTCACTTCTCCCCAGCCCAAAACCCTAGCCCTAAATCCCCATCTTCCCGAGCTCCCTTCCCCACTCCGGCGACCCGCTCCGGTGAGCAATTCTCAGCGCATCAGCGAGCCTCGGTTACTGATTTTCCTTCCCAAAGCTTCCTCACTCTCTTCTCTAACTGCCTCGTCCCTCTTTTGCTCAGATCCGAGCCTCCAGCACCGTCGCCTTCCCCTTCGTCTCCAAGTCCGGCGCCCTGCTCCGACGAGCCCTCCCCGATGCTCTGGTCCTTCCCCTTTCCCATTTTCTTGTTCCAGAGAACCGGCAACTCCCCCTTAACCTCCCCCGCTCTCCCTTTTGCACAGATCTGTACTCGGAGTACCTCGACGCCGGTGACCCGTCGCTCCCCGTTCCTCCTCGCCGTCGTCAGCAGCCTTCGCGACTTCCTCCTCCCTAGCCGAGCACAGAATCGAGCTCAGGGTGAGATCCCGCGCCTTTTGTCCCTGATCCCGAGCCCCACCGAGCCCCGGAGCTCACTCCGGTGAGCCCTCCGGCGAGAGCGCCGCCGCCTGAGCCTCGGCTCCGGCCGGACCAGAGAGAGAAGGGAGAGTGCGGGTGAGAGAGAGAAGGGGGGGGCAGGTGTCGCGTTTGGATTGGCTCCCGAGCTCATGGCTGTATGACATGCGGGTCCCGGTTCTGCTGACGTGGATTATGGGTGGGAATTCCCGGGTTGTCTCTTGGGTGTGCGTAGGATTTTAGGGTTTGACTGGGTAACCTTCGGGTACGCTTAGTATTTAGGGTTTCGAACTGTTAGGGTTAGGTTTTGGCTGAAACTTGAAACGATCATAACTTTTGAACCACACATCCAAATTCAATAAATTTTATATATTTGGAAAGCTTGTGAAAAACTCTACAAGATGGCTGAATCAAAAACTATTTTTGAGTACATGCACTGTATGGAATTTAGGGTAGAAGTTTAGCCTCCGTCGAGCGTCGATAAACCCTAGAACCTTCACCCTAGCTCCGATTTCAACGATCTTTACATTTCTGGAATCCTCACGAGATATACTATGACATGGAATCACTGGATGTCCAGTAGGGATACATGCACGACAAGTCTCGAGTAGTTAGCCCTATTTATCATCGTACCCCGCTAAACCCTAACTCGACCATGCATAACTAATTGCTCGTAACTCCGATTAAAATGATTCCAAATGTGTTAGTCAAATGGTTCAGAGCATGTCTAAGTTATGAAGGATTATGTCCACATCATCCCAACATGAATAGTCACCCTTAAATCCTAATCGTAGTTAAAGGAACCTACCATGCATGTAACTTAAGACAACCATTTAACCCTAACATCGGTACATTGTTAGAAAGATATTCCTTGCATCAACCCTCATGCATACATGCTGAATTCATTGATTGCATTATCACTTATTGTCGATGTTCGACTTGTTTGCACTAGACTACGAAGAAGGAGACCTCCAGGCTTACGACTCCGTGCAAGACCAGGAACAAACCGATCAAGGCAAGCAGAGCTTGTTGCATCCCCTTTTTGTGTTCAGTACTTGCTTATTTCGTTCATGTGTTGATGATTGTATTATCGTTCGTAGCTTGTCATTAATTTCGATTAAACTAGCATGTTAGGATGTGTTGTATTGTGTGCCTAGTGATGGTTGAAATTAATTGATGAGCTAAATATTTGAACCTAAGGTGAGATGTGAGAGCCGAAGGAAAAAGGGTCAGCTGGATAAAGTTGGTATCACTGGAGGAGCCTGGTTCGACTAGGTGAATGGGTGTTTTGTCGCGATACCAACCTTGAGGTAACTCCAGCGTGGCTACTTCCCTTGTCACCGCGTGGACGTTGCCGAGATCAACGCTAGGGTATGTCGGAGGGTAAAGGCCGCTTGGAGCTTTGCAACCTCCAAGGGATAATGCTCTCGAATATCGCTAGTGGTTGTATCGTCGGAACGGTTTGAGAGAATGAATGAACTAGGTGTTGATGATTGAGATTTGGATTAACCTAGGGACTGAACCCTAAGTGATTGAAAATGATGCAAGTAAACATGTTAGTAATTGATGTGATTGGTTGGTTGCCTGAGTAGTATATTGACTAGTTGTCCTCCCTCCATGTTAATTATGCTTTGTTTTCATAATTAAGTATATTGTTACTCTGAGAAGCATTCATGTTTAATTGTTGTTGCACTAGTATGAGTAGGACATTTAATCAAGCATGGATAAGTCTTGCGAGTACATTCGTACTCACCCAGGTTACCCCTGGAGCTTGCAGGTGAGCCGGTGGTCGAAGAGTTTTTCGACGATGTTTGACGTGTCTGGTTTCCTCGGTTGTGTTCGATGTATGGGATAGTTAGTGTTTTGTTCAGCGATCACTATGTCGCTGTGGGACTATTATTTTGCTTCCGCTGTTGTTAATTTTCTCCGTACTCGGATATGTTTCCGGTGTTAACCGACTGATGTAATATGTTGTCCCATCGTGGACTGTTATTATTAATATCGTAATGTAGAGCTTTGTGACGATATCCGAGTTGTTAATCCGGGCTGCCCCTGCACAATGCGTGAGTGATATGAAGTGTATGGGTATGCCGTGAAAGATCGAGGCCGTACCATTTTCTACTAAGTCGAGCAGGAGTTGGTTGAGTGACCCGCTGGCTGAGATGCTGTGCCGGCCAGGCAGGGTGTGGGCGTTCTACCGGGCTTTCGAGCGACCCACTAGCTTCCGAGCTAGGTTAGGGTGTGGGTAGAATTGCCGGGCTCCTCCGACCTTGCTTGTCGTGGTAGGATTCGGGAACGACTCTGACTTTTCACCGGATTATGGAATCGTATGTGATTTTGGGAAGATTGGTCGCTTCCGGCCGGCTCGCACCTGGCGGGTGTCGGATCGTCTACCTTGGTGCGTACGGCGCAGGTACCGTGCCACCGGGCGGACGAGTCCTTCGGTCCTTGGCGACTTCTCGTTCCCCTAATCATATGCAATTCCGGGTCCGTGACAGCTTGGTATCAGAGCCGAGCTGACCGTAGGAAGCCAATTGCAGGTGGTCGTTAGATAGGAGCTTCCGCTGCGCCTCGCTGATAAGCCAGCAAACTATTTAAAAGCATAAACCCTATGTTTAAAATTAATAAGTAGACTGCTTTTTATTTCTTCACCTCCTCACTCTTAGTTCTGAAGTTCTTCTCTATTGCATTTGTTTTCATTGTGTGGCTAACCCTGTCCTCTCTAACCCCAAAAATTTGTATAGGATGGTGTATAACGTTGTGACCGACCCGCAACGGCTTGGAGGATGGGCTGCCTTGTTGTGGAGGATGTTGGAATATCTTGGAGTGCCCCCGGAAGAACTCCCTACCTTCCATGCCAAGACTTATAAGATTCATGGAAAGACTCACTTTTGGATGGCATGGGTCGCAGTGAAGGTCTCGGACTTGGATCAGACCTTTACATCATCTAGACCCAGTGATGAAGATGCCCGATTGGAAGCCTCAAGAAAAGCAGTTCTCCACCTACGGCATCACTTCGACGAGATCTTTCTATTTTCTCCCTTCCGTCTCATTCCCCAGATTACTGATGGAGGTGCCAGCATTAGGGTACCAGTGCCAAGTGATGACGAAGAAGATGATGAGACTGAGTTGGAGACGATCCAGCACATTGTTGATGCGGAAGTAATGCACCACAGGCTGTATCAGGATTATGGAAAGGCTACTCAAGAAGTGGAACGATTGACAAAAGTTAACCGCAAGCTTCGCATGGAGTTGCGCCGGAGATACCATGTGGCGAATGAGGATGAGTCTTGCGGCGAGAGCCCTTATGTCCCGGTGGAGGAGCCAACCCCGACTCCACCTTGTAAGACCAACCAACCTGAGAGTTCTGGAGCGAAGCCGCGCAAAAGGATGACAGCCCGACAGTACCTTCCGCTTTTCACCCCAAGATCCTCAGAAGCAAATGCCTCGACGCCAGCCACCTCAGTTCCCACTGATGAAGCTGCACTGTCCGAAGAAGAAGAAGAAGACCCGGAAGAGCGTGTGTGGTACACCACGAGCAACCCACCGTCCGATGAGAAGTGAGATGAACGCTTGGAGAATAGCAATGGAGGCTTACGAGACCTATTGGTGTAGTGAAGAATCATTAGAAAGTCCTTAGAAGTGCTGTTTGGAGTTAGCATTAGGCCAAAGGTCTCATTTTGTAATGTAAGCCGGATCAAACCCTAGGGTTAAAACATCTTTTGGAGATGTGTAATTGGGTATTAAGGGCTGCAATTTTGACGTCTTGTAATGTTTAGATTCGCCGTAAGGTGACCTAAACCGCAGCCCCAATCTATGGACTATGTTGAACGTATTATGGCAATCCAGTATCGTTCTTATCATTGTTCTGTCCTTCATTTTCTCTTAGGGAACAATGTAGCATGTTCATAAATACCCCGCTGAACCAATATGAAACGTTTGCTTTCAGCCTCTCTAACCTTGATCCGTTATTGCTGTTGTCCTTTGGTTGCAACAGAATGGCGTCAGGAACCCGTGGTGCTGCCCGTGGTCGCCGTGAGCGCGATGAGGAGGAAGTGCCACCTCCTCCTCAGCAGCCAAGTGTTGCGGACCTGCTCATGACCCAGAACAGGATCCTCGAGCAGCTGGCGCGTAATCAAGGCGCCGGTGGTGGACAGGCTCGAGGTGGCCTAGCTGAGTTTCAGCGAACCCAACCGCCAACCTTTGATCAAGCCGATGACCCGCTGGAGGCAGATAGCTGGATCCGGCAAATTGAAAGGAAACTCGAGCTAGCAGAGTGCGTTGAAGCTAACAAGGTCAGGTTCGCTTCCCACTGCCTAGCAGGCGCTGCCGCAGAATGGTGGGAAAACTTCTTGGTCACGCAAGCTGCTGGCCATGTGGTCACATGGGACGAGTTCAAAACCGGTTTCCACAACTTCCATATCCCCGATGGTATCATGAACTTGAAGAGGGAGGAGTTCAGAGATCTCCGTCAAGGAAAGACACCCATCATGGAGTTCCTTCGCGAATTCAACCACTTATCGCGATATGCCCCTCAGGAAGTTTCCACCGATAGAGAGAAGGTCCGGCACTTTATGGACAAATTGAATGATGAGATGCGGGCAAGGCTAGCCACTGTTGACGTGCGCGACTTTCAGTACTTAGTGGATAAAGTCATTAACATAGAAGCAAGAGAGTCCGTTCTCAGTCAGAACCGCAAGCGCGAGAGGGAAGCGCTAAGGTCTGCTGCAAGCAGCTCACAAAAGCCGCGGGTGTGGCAGCAGCAACCACCCCGCCCTGCAGTTCAATATCCTCCAAGACCGCAGGGTTACGCTTCGCGTCCCCAGCCGCAGAATGCTCAGCCTCATCCACAGAGCGGACAGCCAAGGCCAGCGCTTGACATCACTAAGGTACAGTGTTATAACTGCGGAAGGATGGGGCACTTCGCTAGCGCATGTCACCAGCCGCGCACCGGAAATGCCTTTGCCCCCAAGGCACAACAGGGACAGCAAGGCGGAGGTCCTCAAGTCAGGGGTCCAGCCCCCAACAAGCCTCGAGTTCCCGGCCGCGGCAGGGTGAATCACATTACAGCCGAGGAAGCACAGGACGCGCCAGAAGTGGTGCTGGGTACGCTCTCCGTTCACTCAACTCCTGCAACTGTTCTGTTCGATTCCGGAGCATCTCATTCTTTTATCTCCAGCAAGTTCGTGCATGATAACCATGTTCCATCATCAGCATTGCATCATCCCCTCATCGTTGCAACACCCGGTTCGGAAATCAGAACCGAACGGGTTTGCGAGGGTATTAAAGTAGAGATTGGTGGGGAAACCTTTCTGGGCAATATGGTAGTTTTGGGATCAGCTGGGTTGGACGTCATATTGGGCATGAATTGGTTGATCCAACACAAAGCTAAGATAGACTGTGCCGGAAGATCGGTATCTCTTACCTCCGAGTCCGGTAAAGAAGTGGTGTTTGTCTCCTCGTCCCCAACAGGATGTCTCTTTGCCCTCAGCGATACCCAGGATCAAGGGATTGAGCTAGTTCCTGTAGTATGTGAGTATCCGGATGTTTTCCCTGAAGAGTTGCCCGGTATGCCCCCGGATCGCGCAGTGGAGTTCGTCATCGATCTTCCTCCTGGAACCGCCCCTGTCTCAAGACGACCCTACCGGATATCCCCGAAGGAGTTACTAGAAATGAAGAAGCAGCTCCAGGAGCTTGAGGAAAAAGGTTTCATCCGACCTAGCTCCTCGCCGTGGGGTTGCCCCGCTATGTTCGTAAAGAAGAAGGACTCAAGTCTAAGGATGGTGGTTGACTACCGCCCTTTGAACAAACTTACCGTGAAGAATAAATGCCCTCTACCCAGGATTGATGACCTCTTTGACCAGTTAACTGGGGCAAGTGTCTTCTCCAAGATTGACCTCAGGCTGGGCTACCATCAGATAAAGATTAGATCTAAAGACATTCCAAAAACAGCCTTCACCACTCGTTACGGGTCGTACGAGTACACAGTTATGTCCTTCGGGTTGACCAATGCCCCTTCCACCTTTACCCAACTCATGAACTCAGTATTCATGGAGTATCTGGATCAATTTGTTGTCGTCTTCATCGATGACATCCTCATCTATTCCAAGTCCGACTCAGAACATGAAGATCACTTGAGAAGGGTGCTTGACAAGCTCCGTGAGCATCGTCTGTATGCCAAGTTCTCGAAATGCGAGTTTTGGAAACGCCAAGTGGAATTCTTGGGCCATATACTCTCAGCTCAAGGTATCGCGGTAGACCCGAGCAAGGTGCAAGCGGTACAAGAGTGGAAGCAACCCAAATCGGTTACCCAGATCCGGAGTTTCCTCGGATTGGCAGGATACTACCGTCGATTCATCGAAGGTTTCTCCTCCATAGCAAAGCCCATGACCGAACTGTTGAAGAAAGACACCAAGTTTGTATGGTCTGACAAGTGTGAAGCCAGTTTTCAAGAACTCAAGAAGAGACTGACATCAGCCCCAGTGCTTGTTCTCCCAGACGTCAATAAGGACTTCGAGGTTTACTGCGATGCTTCCCACAATGGATTAGGCTGTGTCCTCATGCAAGAAGGTCGCGTGGTAGCTTACGCCTCGCGACAGTTGAGACCTCATGAAGCCAACTATCCCACTCACGACCTAGAGCTAGCAGCTGTGGTTCACGCCCTCAAGATTTGGCGCCATTACCTCATCGGTAACCGCTGTGAAATCTATTCGGACCATAAGAGCCTAAAGTATCTGTTCACCCAGCCGGACCTGAACCTTCGTCAGAGGAGATGGCTTGAGTTACTCAAGGATTACGACTTGGGCTTAAATTATACCCCCGGCAAGGCCAATGTCGTTGCTGATGCCCTTAGTCGGAAGGCTTACTGCAACAACGCTGTGATCAAGGAGCAGCAACCACCTCTTCACGAAGAGTTTCAATGACTGAACTTGGAGATGGTTGAACAGGGTACCCTCGCCACTTTGGAGGTGAAGCCATCATTAGAAGATCAAATCAAGGCTGCTCAAGCTCAGAATGTTGGAATGAAGAAAATCAAGGAGAAATGAAGACTGGTACCGCAACTTGTTTCACAGAAGATAAGGATGGAGTATTATGGTTTGGAAAACGACTTGTGGTGCCCAAGGACAAGCAACTAAAGGACTTAATCCTCCATGAAGCCCACAACTCCCCATTGACCATCCATCCAGGCAGTACCAAGATGTACCAAGATCTCCGTCGTCAGTTCTGGTGGACCCGGATGAAGCGGGAGATTGCCCAATATGTTGCTGAGTGTGATGTCTGTCGCCGTGTGAAGGCCGAACACCAGAGACCAGCAGGCCTACTTCAGCCACTCCCTATTCCTGAGTGGAAATGGGAAGAGATTGGTATGGATTTTGTAGTAGGTCTGCCGAGATCCCCGAAGGGCAACGATGCAATATGGGTAATCGTAGACCGTCTATCCAAAGTCGCCCACTTCATCCCTGTGAAAACAACGCACAAAGTGAGCCAGCTAGCAAGGTTGCATATCTCTCGGATTGTTTGTCTCCATGGTGTTCCCAAGAGAATCATCTCAGATCGAGGCACTCAATTCACCAGCAGGTTTTGGAAATGCCTGCACGAGTCTATGGGAACTTCTCTTTCCTTTAGCACCGCCTTCCATCCCCAAACTAGTGGTCAAGTTGAACGGACAAATCAGATCCTTGAAGACATGTTAAGGTCTTGTGCACTCACATTGGGATCCAATTGGGAAGATTGCTTGCCATATGCAGAGTTCGCCTACAATAACAGTTACCAAACCAGCCTCGGAATGGCCCCCTTTAAAGTACTTTATGGAAGAAAGTGCAGAACACCATTGAACTGGTCAGAGACAGGCGAGAGACAATTCTTTGGACCCAACCCAATCGAAGAAGCTGAGGAGCTAGTTCACCATGTCCGTCAACGTCTTCGCGAAGCTCAATCCAGGCAAAAGAGCTACGCCGATCCACGCCGTCGAGAGGTTACCTTCCAGGTTGGAGATAACGTATATCTTAAGGTCACTCCATTCAAAGGAGTTCACCGTTTTGGAATGAAAGGAAAGCTGACCCCTCGTTATATCGGGCCATATCAAGTCTTAGCCAAACGAGGAACCGTTGCATATCAGTTGGAGTTGCCTCCCGAGCTGTCCCAAGTGCACGATGTCTTCCATGTGTCCCAGTTAAAGGCTTGCCATCGAGTTCCAGAGACGAAGATCAACCCCGAAATAGAAGTGCTACATGAAGACCTGTCGTATCGGGAACATCCGGTATGCATCCTCGACGAAGCTGAACGCAAGACTCGGCGTCGTACCATCAAGTTCCTCAAGGTTCAGTGGAGCAACCACACCGAAGACGAAGCCACCTGGGAACGTGAAGAATGGCTCAAGACCGAGTTTCCAGCCTTGTTTGTCGACCGTTAGCGATCTCGGGTCGAGATCTTTTTAAGGGGGGTAGGTTTTGTAATACCCACTTTACGATAAATAGGTATTTGCTCTGCATTCATGCATACATGGCATTATCATCAACCACACCTTATTTAAACTTAGTTGTATATCAACTTTACTTTATAGAATATGTTAATATCTCATCCTCGGTGGATGATTGTTGCAAACACCAATCAATTTATTTGAAATATTCAAAATAACAAAGTCATCAATAAGGGTGGTAGACGTCATCGAACCCTTCAAGGAATCTCCGTCCCTAACCCTAAAACCCTAACGATGCCAAAACTAGGGTTTCGTCGACAGAATAGTTCCCCAGTGGTGCAAACCTCCCAAACTTCGTAAATAGTTTCAAAAGGAGTAACCTTAACCCCTGGCCAATTTTGAGAAAATTTGGATATGTCTAGGGCGTAGCAACAGTGCGAGTTCGAAATGAAGCCCTAATTCAAATTTGAATACAAATCTAGGTCAAACCTTGCCCAAATTAATTCAAACTCCTACAGTGGATCCCAAATAATATTTTGAGGCCCCTGTAAAAATTTCAATCGATTTGGAGTTGAAATGATACATAAAATAACAAAAGGGGTAGCTCTGGAAATAGAAAATAAGAAATAAAAAGAAAAAGCCCTAACCGCCCAAACCTGGGCCGGCCCGCTCGCTCGGCCCGCTAACCCGCACACCAGGCCGCGCGCGCCTTCCCTCTCTCCTTTCCCCCGCTCCTCTGCCGCGCGCCCGGGCCCGCCTGTCAGGGCACGCCGGCCACGTCTCCGACGCCGGCTGGCGCAGGTGGGCGGTGCCCGCTCCCGACGCCCCTGGTCCGAAGCCGCCGCCCCTTTAAAACCCCGCTCCCGACAGCCAGCCTCCCTTCCCCTCGCTCACTTCTCCCCAGCCCAAAACCCTAGCCCTAAATCCCCATCTTCCCGAGCTCCCTTCCCCACTCCGGCGACCCGCTCCGGTGAGCAATTCTCAGCGCATCAGCGAGCCTCGGTTACTGATTTTCCTTCCCAAAGCTTCCTCACTCTCTTCTCTAACTGCCTCGTCCCTCTTTTGCTCAGATCCGAGCCTCCAGCACCGTCGCCTTCCCCTTCGTCTCCAAGTCCGGCGCCCTGCTCCGACGAGCCCTCCCCGATGCTCTGGTCCTTCCCCTTTCCCATTTTCTTGTTCCAGAGAACCGGCAACTCCCCCTTAACCTCCCCCGCTCTCCCTTTTGCACAGATCTGTACTCGGAGTACCTCGACGCCGGTGACCCGTCGCTCCCCGTTCCTCCTCGCCGTCGTCAGCAGCCTTCGCGACTTCCTCCTCCCTAGCCGAGCACAGAATCGAGCTCAGGGTGAGATCCCGCGCCTTTTGTCCCTGATCCCGAGCCCCACCGAGCCCCGGAGCTCACTCCGGTGAGCCCTCCGGCGAGAGCGCCGCCGCCTGAGCCTCGGCTCCGGCCGGACCAGAGAGAGAAGGGAGAGTGCGGGTGAGAGAGAGAAGGGGGGGGCAGGTGTCGCGTTTGGATTGGCTCCCGAGCTCATGGCTGTATGACATGCGGGTCCCGGTTCTGCTGACGTGGATTATGGGTGGGAATTCCCGGGTTGTCTCTTGGGTGTGCGTAGGATTTTAGGGTTTGACTGGGTAACCTTCGGGTACGCTTAGTATTTAGGGTTTCGAACTGTTAGGGTTAGGTTTTGGCTGAAACTTGAAACGATCATAACTTTTGAACCACACATCCAAATTCAATAAATTTTATATATTTGGAAAGCTTGTGAAAAACTCTACAAGATGGCTGAATCAAAAACTATTTTTGAGTACATGCACTGTATGGAATTTAGGGTAGAAGTTTAGCCTCCGTCGAGCGTCGATAAACCCTAGAACCTTCACCCTAGCTCCGATTTCAACGATCTTTACATTTCTGGAATCCTCACGAGATATACTATGACATGGAATCACTAGATGTCCAGTAGGGATACATGCATGACAAGTCTCGAGTAGTTAGCCCTATTTATCATCGTACCCCGCTAAACCCTAACTCGACCATGCATAACTAATTGCTCGTAACTCCGATTAAAATGATTCCAAATGTGTTAGTCAAATGGTTCAGAGCATGTCTAAGTTATGAAGGATTATGTCCACATCATCCCAACATGAATAGTCACCCTTAAATCCTAATCGTAGTTAAAGGAACCTACCATGCATGTAACTTAAGACAACCATTTAACCCTAACATCGGTACATTGTTAGAAAGATATTCCTTGCATCAACCCTCATGCATACATGCTGAATTCATTGATTGCATTATCGCTTATTGTCGATGTTCGACTTGTTTGCACTAGACTACGAAGAAGGAGACCTCCAGGCTTACGACTCCGTGCAAGACCAGGAACAAACCGATCAAGGCAAGCAGAGCTTGTTGCATCCCCTTTTTGTGTTCAGTACTTGCTTATTTCGTTCATGTGTTGATGATTGTATTATCGTTCGTAGCTTGTCATTAATTTCGATTAAACTAGCATGTTAGGATGTGTTGTATTGTGTGCCTAGTGATGGTTGAAATTAATTGATGAGCTAAATATTTGAACCTAAGGTGAGATGTGAGAGCCGAAGGAAAAAGGGTCAGCTGGATAAAGTTGGTATCACTGGAGGAGCCTGGTGCGACTAGGTGAATGGGTGTTTTGTCGCGATACCAACCTTGAGGTAACTCCAGCGTGGCTACTTCCCTTGTCACCGCGTGGACGTTGCCGAGATCAACGCTAGGGTATGTGTAATACCCACTTTACGATAAATAGGTATTTGCTCCGCATTCATGCATACATGGCATTATCATCAACCACACCTTATTTAAACTTAGTTGTATATCAACTTTACTTTATAGAATATTTAATATCTCATCCTCGGTGGATGATTGTTGCAAACACCAATCAATTTATTTGAAATATTCAAATAATAATATCTTCAATAAGGGTGGTGGAAGTCATCGAACCTTCGGTGAATCCTCGTCCCTAACCCCAAACCCTAACGGAGCTGGAATTAGGGTTTCGACGATAGAACAAGTGTTAGTGGATACAAAGCTCTCCAAATTTCACAAATAGTTCCTAAAGTGGCAACCCTAGCCCCTTGCCAATTTTCATGATTTTTGGAGATAGTTGAAACCTAGCTTCCGCTCAAAACCCAAACATGGACCCTAATTCAAATTTGAACTGGGCACCCATTCAAATGAGCTCCAAATCAACTCAAACTTCTATAGTAGCTCAAGAATAAAGTTTAGAACCCCCTGTAAAAATTTCAGATCATTTGGAGCAAAATATGCACATAAATGATAAGAGGAGTAGTCCTGATTTCAAAAAAAAATTAAAAAGAAAAAGAAAAACCTAAACTACTTGGGCTGGAGGCCTACTCGGCCGGCCCAGCTGGCCGGCCCGCTTCTCCTCGCGCGCCCCGCGCCCCGCTTCCTTCCACTGACAGGCCGGTCCCGCCTGTCAGTCTCCTTTCTCTCCACTGCCGCGTCCCGGGCCCGCTTGTCAGGCGTCGTCGTCCACGTCCCGCTCGGCTACTCGCCGGAGTGGGCGGCGCCTGTCCCGACCAACGTCGCGCCCGAGCACCCCGCCGCCCTACTTAAGCTCCTTTCCGACAGCCCTTCCTTCCCCCATCCATTTTCCCGATCTGGACGAACCCTAGCGCCCCAAATCTTACTCCCGAGCTCAATCCCTAACTCCGGCCACCTCCGAGCAGCAACTCCGACGAGGAATCCCCGCAGATCCAGTACGCCCCAAGCCGATCCGTTTCATCCCCAAGCTTCCTCGCCGTTCCCCTCATCTCTTTCCCCCTGGCATTTCGCAGATTGGTGCTGGAATCAACCGCGAGCCCTGCTTCGTCTTCAAGTCCGGCCAGTAGCTCCGACGAGCTTCCCAAGCTGTTCTGGTGAGCCTCGGGTCCTATCTTCTGCACCGCTGGACTCCCCTCTTCTCCCCTCACCTCCTCCGCTCTCCCTTTTTGCTCAGATCTGTACTGGAGCTCCCTCGACGCCGGCGACCCGAAGCATTCCGACCAACCTCGCCGTCGCCAGCCTTCTCCGGTCTTCCCCAAGCCCGTTGCTCGCGCCCTTTAGCCTCAGGGTGAGCTCCCGACCAGGGATCCGTTCTTCCCGAGTAGAACCGAACACCCGGGCGCCCTACGGCGAGCCCTCCGGCGAGGCGCCGCCGTCTGGAGCCTCGGCTCCGGCCAGATCAGAGAGAGAACGCAGATAGGACGCGTGTCCGGTTCTGGTTGGCTCTCGGGTGATTCACCGGATGACAGATGGGTCCCGCGGGTAGCTGACGTGGAAAAAGGGGCGGGATTCCCGGGTACTCCTTCGGGTGCGTTTAGAAATTGCAGAACGGCCCGGGTACACTTCGGGTGTCCGTAGTAATTAGGGTTTGAAATTTTAAGGGCAGACTTTGTATTAAAATTCAAATGTCCATAACTTTCAAACCACTTGGCCAAATTTGAAAATTTTTATATATTTGGAAACCTCAGGAGATTCTCTACAAGGTGGCTGAATCAAAAGTTAAAATTGAACACATGCACACACTGATACTTAGGATAGAAGTTTTAGTGTTGTCGAGGGTCTATAAACCCTAGGTTTATGACCCTAACTCCGATTTCGACGATCCTTATAGTTTCGGAATCCTTGTGAGAAATCCTACGACATGGAACAACTAAAATTTCAGTAGAGTTGCATGCAGGACATGATATTAGGGTTAGCTCCTTTAGTTGTCGAGCCCCGTTGAACCCTATCTTGACGAGCCGTAATTTCTTGCTCGTAGCTCCAAATGGAGTGATTCCAGCAACGTTAGTTTAGTATTCTAGAGCACTTTCAGGTCCACTAGGTTTGGCTTCATGATCCTCCAACTTAAACAAGCCTTTCCGAAGCCCTAGCGCATACTTGTATACCACTTAGCTTGCATGCAAGATAGGATAACCACATAACCTTCACAAGATTAATACGAATAGTCCTCGGTAACTAAAACCTAACAACCGCACATGACTGAACATTCATTAGTGCATTAGTCCTCATGCATACATGTGGAATCTTATTGTTTCTTTTATCGTTTTCTTTCCGGTTCTTCCAATTAACTACAAAAGAGCTTGAAGAGGATGACCACTCGGCTTACGACTCCGTGCAAGACCAGGAACAAACCGATCAAGGCAAGCAGAGCTTGTTGCATCCCCTTTTTGTGTTCAGTACTTGCTTATTTCGTTCATGTGTTGATGATTGTATTATCGTTCGTAGCTTGTCATTAATTTCGATTAAACTAGCATGTTAGGATGTGTTGTATTGTGTGCCTAGTGATGGTTGAAATTAATTGATGAGCTAAATATTTGAACCTAAGGTGAGATGTGAGAGCCGAAGGAAAAAGGGTCAGCTGGATAAAGTTGGTATCACTGGAGGAGCCTGGTGCGACTAGGTGAATGGGTGTATTGTCGCGATACCAACCTTGAGGTAACTCCAGCGTGGCTACTTCCCTTGTCACCACGTGGACGTTGCCGAGATCAACGCTAGGGTATGTCGAATGGTAAAGGCCGCTTGGAGCTTTGCAACCTCCAAGGGATAATGCTCTCGAATATCGCTAGTGGTTGTATCGTCGGAACGGTCTGAGAGATTGAATGAACTAGGTGTTGATGATTGAGATTGGGATTAATCAAGGGGCTGTACCCTAAGTGATTGAAAATGATGCAAGTAAATGTGTTAGTAATGGAAGTTGATTGGTTGGTTGCCTGAGTAGTATATTGATTAAGATGTCCTCCCTCCATGTTAATTATGCTTTGTTTTCATAATTAAGTATATTGTTACTCTGAGAAGCATTCATGTTTAATTATTGTTGCACTAGTATGAGTAGGACATTTAATCAAGCACGGATAAGTCTTGCGAGTACATTCGTACTCACCCAGGTTATCCCTGGAGCTTGCAGGTGAGCCGGTGGTCGAAGAGTTTTTCGACGATGTTTGATGTGTCTGGTTTCCTCGGTTGTGTTCGATGTATGGGATAGTTAGTGTTTTGTTCAGCGATCACTATGTCGCTGTGGGACTATTATTTTGCTTCCGCTGTTGTTAATTTTCTCCGTACTCGGATATGTTTCCGGTGTTAACCGACTGATGTAATATGTAGTCCCTTTGTGGACTATTATTATTAATATCGTAATGTAGAGCTTTGTGACGATATCCGAGTTGTTAATCCAGGCTGCCCCTGCACAATGCGTGAATGGTATGAAGTGTATGGGTATGCCGTGAAAGATCGAGGCCGTACCATTTTCTACTAAGTCGGGCAGGAGTTGGTTGAGTGACCCGCTGGCTGAGATGCTGTGCCGGCCAGGCAGGGTGTGGGTGTTCTACCGGGGCTTTCGAGCGACCCACTAGCTTCCGAGCTAGGTTAGGGTGTGGGTAGAATTGCCGGGCTCCTCCGACCTTGCTTGTCGTGGTAGGATTCGGGAACGACTCAGACTTTTCACCGGATTATGGAATCGTATGTGATTTTGGGAAGATTGGTCGCTTCCGGCCGGCTCGCATCTGGCGGGTGTCGGATCGTTCTACCTTGGTGCGTACGGCGCAGGTACCGTGCCACCGGGTGGACGAGTCCTTCGGTCCTTGGCGACTTCGCGTTCCCCTAATCATATGCAATTCCGGGTCCGTGACAGTATGTCGGAGGGTAAAGGCCGCTTGGAGCTTTGCAACCTCCAAGGGATAATGCTCTCGAATATCGCTAGTGGTTGTATCGTCGGAACGGTCCGAGAGAATGAATGAACTAGGTGTTGATGATTGAGATTTGGATTAACCTAGGGACTGAACCCTAAGTGATTGAAAATGATGCAAGTAAACATGTTAGTAATTGATGTGATTGGTTGGTTGCCTGAGTAGTATATTGACTAGTTGTCCTCCCTCCATGTTAATTATGCTTTGTTTTCATAATTAAGTATATTGTTACTCTGAGAAGCATTCATGTTTAATTGTTGTTGCACTAGTATGAGTAGGACATTTAATCAAGCACGGATAAGTCTTGCGAGTACATTCGTACTCACCCAGGTTACCCCTGGAGCTTGCAGGTGAGCCGGTGGTCGAAGAGTTTTTCGACGATGTTTGACGTGTCTGGTTTCCTCGGTTGTGTTCGATGTATGGGATAGTTAGTGTTTTGTTCAGCGATCACTATGTCGCTGTGGGACTATTATTTTGCTTCCGCTGTTGTTAATTTTCTCCGTACTCGGATATGTTTCCGGTGTTAACCGACTGATGTAATATGTTGTCCCATCGTGGACTGTTATTATTAATATCGTAATGTAGAGCTTTGTGACGATATCCGAGTTGTTAATCCGGGCTGCCCCTGCACAATGCGTGAGTGATATGAAGTGTATGGGTATGCCGTGAAAGATCGAGGCCGTACCATTTTCTACTAAGTCGAGCAGGAGTTGGTTGAGTGACCCGCTGGCTGAGATGCTGTGCCGGCCAGGCAGGGTGTGGGCGTTCTACCGGGCTTTCGAGCGACCCACTAGCTTCCGAGCTAGGTTAGGGTGTGGGTAGAATTGCCGGGCTCCTCCGACCTTGCTTGTCGTGGTAGGATTCGGGAACGACTCTGACTTTTCACCGGATTATGGAATCGTATGTGATTTTGGGAAGATTGGTCGCTTCCGGCCGGCTCGCACCTGGCGGGTGTTGGATCGTCTACGTTGGTGCGTACGGCGCAGGTACCGTGCCACCGGGCGGACGAGTCCTTCGGTCCTTGGCGACTTCTCGTTCCCCTAATCATATGCAATTCCGGGTCCGTGACAGATAGCCAAGAGTCCCAGAGGCAGAGGAAGAAAGCAAGGGCTAAGCAGATGAATGCAAAGATAAAATCCTCCCTTGAAGCTGAATTTGTGGAAAAATGAGAGCCACGGAGGAGAGGCTATCAACAAAGTACCTGTAAGATAGGGTGGCAGTCTGAAAGTGCATCTAGACCCCAAGGTATGGTTTTGATGGTTAATGGCAACTCAACTGGGAATTCAATAGTTTCATTGAGGGTGAACAGTAAATTAGGTTTCTAGAGAAGGTTTCAGCCAAGATCGGTGGCCCATAAAAGAGTAAGGGAGTAGCTTGGTGATCAAGAGATGGTTATGCTAGTTGGCTGTAACACTGGTGTGAAGAAACCGTTTCTGTAGAGGGACTTGTAGGAAGGTGAAGTTTGGCATGGGTGCGTCTCAGGACCGTTACTACAGCCGATTGGTCTGGCTGTAATACAGGTACGTGGAAGCTTCTGGATGCGTTCAAGTATAGTAACTGCAGCCTATAGGCCTAAAGACTAGTATTTGCTAGTTTCTTGAGTTGTAGGAAAACCTGTACTATCAAGGGGGGATCGATCAAAGGTTGAATGAAGGAGCTAATGCCTAAGCTCTTGAGTGTTGAACAGTGGCACTGACATCTTGAGTTAAAGTTGCCCTATAGCAACAATCCTGTTTGGCCTATGTTGAAGTCTTAGGACTAAAACATCAGCAGGACTGGGATTGTGCTAATTGCATCATTGCACTAGTTTCCCAAAGCCAAAGACTGTTTGTATTACCTGCTGTAGTACAGGCAGTCACACCTAAGAGTCTATACTAAGGGACTAGCTGGTCTCTGTAGTACAGCAGGGTCTCCAGCTGTGTTAAGCATTTGTGCTACAGCTAGGAACTCGACAGTCTGACAGGTTACCGTTGCCGATGGTTCGTCTATACCATAGGTAGTTGATACAAGTGGGACGACTTATTTGACATGGCACAAGGGTAACCGTCAAATTCTAGGAGCCTCTATAAATAGATGGGTTGGGAGGCAGTTGCCTCAACCTTTGCCAAACTTACACTCCAACGTTCCAGCAAGCAGAACCTTGTCTCCGTGAGCTAGAGAGAGCATCTGCGTGGGAGAGGGCTTGACTGCGAGGGAATGAGTGAGTTGAGCTTGAGGGCTTCAAGGCATTGGTTCCTCCAAGAGATCAAAAAGAATATCTTGTTACTGTTGGAGCGTCTGCTCCTAGACAAGTGTAGGGGTCGCTGGGATCACTCAAACTCGTGTGAGCTGACCCAGACATTTGTGAAGGCGATTGGAGTCTGCCTGCTGCAGAACGAAAGGACTACCCACAAGTAGAACGGGCGCCTACAACAGGTACTTGGGGAAAGAGCACGTTTCGATGCCGGCTGGTTTCTCGGAGCAGCTCCCCCAAAAGAGACGTACCATTCTGCAAAGAGTGGGAACTTTGGTGAAAAATCCCCTGTCTCTATTTACTTTCTTGCACTGTGTGATTGCTCTGCTTTGCTATTGTCTTGTTCACCTATGTTAGGATTTGAACTGCCTGTGGTAGCCAGCTGTGTCATGTTTACCTATTTTTCCCACAGCTGAGCACTTAGCTTACTTGTGTATTTGCCGGTTCTGTTTCTACCTATGTACAGCTAGGCAGTTATTCTTGTTATCTATTTTGCCTGCCTGTGTTGCTTGCCTATATTATAGCCATTGCTCTGTCTCCACTAGGACTGACCTACTAATCACAAAAAACCCCATATCTATTTAATGTTTTAAAAACCTCCTATTCACCCCCTCTAGTTTGGCACCCTGAGATCCTACACAGTTGCAAGC